>JAQOOD010000007.1:12163420-12561951 GCA_029633175.1 Citrus glauca
AATATTTCATCATGCTTAATAATAATTATTAAAACTTTTTGAAAAAGGTAAAGGCCCTAAGACCCCGGCTCATGACTTAAGATTGATCAATTATTGTTCCTAATGAAACCGGAATAACTTGCGTCTGCTCTCGCGAATCTTGTGACAATAATAACTCTTGCTGGATACTTCGTATCCAATGAAAACGACCCCGCCATTGTCGTTTTCGGTCACAGCAAACGATTATTACTATTAGTATTTCAAGTAAGAAAATACACCGTTTTAATTTTGTCACTATACACTTGTTTGTTAAGAGATGTTTGATTCTCACACGCACCTAAACATATATCGTTACACTACATACATACAAATCATGAGAAACAAATTAAATTAATTTACCTGGAAAGAGAGGTGATTGTCTTTAGGATTGATCACACTTTTCTTCGGCAAGCTGTCTGGATTCTCCGATTGCAGCAGATGAATTCCAATTCCATGACCAAATAACCTACATCATCATCATCATCATCATCATCATCATCATCATAATTCAGCAACACCAACATAGAAAGATTTTCCCGAGAAACAAACAAGAGAAATTTGTATTAATGATTAAGAAAAGAAAAGAAAATTACCATGCCCCATCAAAATTGAAAGAACCTGGCCTCCTTATAGGGACAAACCCAAGAACATTTTGGTAAAAATCAATGGACTCAGAGATGTTTCTGCAGACAAGCGAAACATGATTGACAGATTTGAGATGCAGAGGGTTTCCTACGCTTTCTTTCATTTTTTTTTATTTTTTTCCTCAACAAATCAACAAGGTAATGAATATAATTAAAGGAAAAAAGAAAGAAATTAAAAATAAAAATAACGATAAATCGAAAACTTCAAAGGCAAAAAGAAAGCTGAACAAGCCACGGCAGTGTGAGGGAGATATATTGAGCCTCTGAAAGTAGGGGGCTATATAGACAAATAAGGAAGCTTTCATGCACGACACGTGTCCCGCTCATGCAATCAGATTACCATGACACGTAGAATCCACGTTGGTGACTCGACTCACCTTTGCTGTTATTTACCCACTCTTCTCTCCATAGAGACCACGTCATAAACATTAATTTTTTTTTTTGTGTTTTTGTGGTTGGATTTTTCATTTTTGCTTCTTGGATAATTGGTCACCATCTGTTATTATTATTAGTTTTTTGGTTAATTTTTAATTTCTTTTTGGGTTATTAATTTTGAGAAAATTGGTGAGTAGATTGTGTATATTCCATTACCTATAGGAATTTTGCAGAGGTTTCTAGAGGTTTCACTTGGGTGTGACGTGTAAAGTTTAAGGACAATTACAGTTTTGTCTTATAGTTTGTTAGTTATCTTGTTACTGTCGGTGTTTAAAAAAAAGACTTCAAACATTTTTACCGTTATTCTAATAAATGTTAGATGAGGTTAAAGGTGTATTTAAAATTGAGGTGTTGTATATTTTAAAATATAATTATTGTAAAAGAAATTATAATTATGAAATAAAAGTTAATAATATATAATAAATATAAATTTTAAATAATAATTTTTATAAAATTATTAAAAATATAATAAATTTTTAATAATATAAGTGAAAAATCACATTAATATAATTTTTAAATTATAACAATTAGTGTTTACTAAATAATTTAGTATTGTACCTTTTAAGGTACAACTACCCAACTTTAATTTCAAACGTATCTTAATAGGGGTGAGTCAATATCTATGTATGATATAACTTAAAATTTAGATAAATTTTTCATGCGACAATTAAAGAAACGTAGATAATAACTAAATAGATTTTTACTAAAACATATACATAATAGGAATAAGTTGAATAATGATATTTTTTTAAAACATAAGGAGTAATTATGTAATTAGCTCAAATTATAAGAATTAAAAGAGATTTTTTTTAAATCAACTAAGCTATGATTTAATTCAATGCCTTATCTAATCAAGAAATGGTGAAAACTGTATGTGATCTGGAAATCACCTTCGAATTTAATTAATTCCAAATCGTTTTAAGAATTAATTAATTAATTTAGGATATGGATGGAAAATTTTTTTAATTAAAAGCAAGAAAAGGTATTAAGCCTGCTCAATTTAAAGTGGGGTTACTGGGGTAGGATTGTTACCTTGGATATACATTTAATTATACATGTTGGTCTGCCACCATACACAATAATGCTATAGTGTAATTTAAATGGATAGCATAATGAATGGAGGAGTCCCAACATAATCATTCTTAAAGAAGATTAGAAAATTAAAAACTTGTTAGTGCATTCATGGATGATCTTAATTTTATAAGCAAAGTATTATTGTTTTTCAATAACCTAAACCACAACACACGTTTTAATTGAGTTACAGATTTTGTAAATCCTAACGGCTAAGTCGTGCATATGTCCCAGTATTTCATCTTTATAAATGTGTCGTTATTTGGACAAAAAAAATGGCTGTAGAGAGTTGTTATATCGAGAAAATAAGAACTGTTGTAGAAAAAGTTATTTGGACAAAAAAAATGGCTGTAGAGAGTTGTTATATCGAGAAAATAAGAACTGTTGTAGAAAAAAAATATGAAAAAAGAGCGAAATTCTCCTGTTGTTTGATAAATTAATCGAAACCTCCTTAATAATTTAAAATACAGTCAAACTTTTCTAACTGTCCTTTTTTTTTGGCTGATCTTATACTTTGACCCTTAGTGGTTTTAAAAAGTTAAATGAAAAATATGGAAAAAAGTAAGGGATTTTCATTATTTTTTAATTAATTATAAAATTTTCAGAATTAATTGAAAAATTAAACGCAAAATTAATACACACTCTCTCTCTCTCTCTCTCTCTCTCTCTCTCTCTCTCTCTCTCTCTCTCTCTCTCTCTCTCTCTCTCTCTTAACTTATTGTTTTAAATTCTCCAAAGAAGAGTATTTATAAATATAGAGAGACCATTAGTTAAATTCAGAATTAAATATAAAATTATGACAATACCTTACTTTTTATCATATTTTATTTTTTAATTAATTATGATTAAAAAGTTATTTGATTAATTAAATAATTAAAGATTTTTATATTTCCAAAATCAAACAACTACTAACGATAAAATAATAAGATCGGCAAAAAAAAAAACTCAAGGGAATTTTGATATATTTTAAAATATCAAGAAGATTAATATTAGTTTTATCAAACAACAGAAGTTTGGCTCTTTTTCCCCATAATCGACCAAATAAAACAGTTGTAAGCATTTACTATAGATAGAAAGAAATCTTTTAATCTTTAGAGGCATGCAGAGGACGGAGATGGAGCATCCTGATGGCTTTAATTTAAAGCTCATGTATGTAAATTAAGACGATTTGGCAATACACTACTAAGCAAATGACAATTACATGCACCCGTAAAAGTTTAGATTGATATGCTAGTCACTCTAAAACTCTTTATCTTAAACAAATTTATTCCAAAATGAGTTGTTATATGATGTGGTGCGAGTGATGATGGTATATCCACACAATTTTTAAAGTTATTTTATTGCACTATAATTCTTCTTTTAATGAAGACTACATAATTCGGGATATATTATGACGTTGGATGATTGTACAGGACGAATAAAGTATTTTTTCCACATTCTCGCATCCCATATTTAAGTCTCAATTTGAGTCTCAATTAATATGTCATTTATCTATTAAGTAGCAGTTAAATAACTTTATAAATTATAAAAGTCATCGTTTAATAAATAAGTGGCACGTAATATTGATATCCAAATTAAGATTGAATTATTAATATTCCTAACATTATTGATTTTGAAATGACTAACACCAGAGAAGATTAAAGTCTTAGAAGAGAAAGACCAGTAAAGCAAGCGAAAAATAAACCACACAGTAATTAATACCCTAACAATCTTGTTTAAAAACGTTATTGCATGGCTTGGTTGATTCTGTCCTGTGCATAGAATAGAGGCTTAATTATGATTATAGAGTAACTTCTGCTCCCGCAGTTGTTATCTATCACCGTCGAGCCAGAAAATTAAAGATAATAATAGTAGGGCAAGTGTGTGATAAAATAAATCTATATTAGGTTTATTAGAAAAGTTGATCGGCTGTTTAAGACTGAGTTATCAATTAATAAATAAAAATTGTATTTATAATCATTTTAGTCTCCCTCAAGCACACAGATTTGATGCTTGTCCTTTAATGTTATTATCATTAAATTCTCTCTAAACAGTAAATTTATATCAAACTTAATTTATTCCGTGATGGATGCTTGCTTGGTTCAATTTAAAAGGAGTATAATTGCTGTAGAGTTAGTATGAATGAAAGTGACGTATAATGACATTGTTTAATAAATTAGGTAATTATATGACTGCGAGAAAAATGATTAAAAACAACAAGTATTAATTTTGAATTCGAAGAAGGACATAACTTTTACTTGTTATACTTTGATAACGGGGGAAAAATGCCACAAGTGGTTCATAGTAAAGACCAACTGTGGATGGCAATTGGAAGCAATAGGTTTCGATTTCTTTAATGGAGCTCAAATTTGTTATGAATACGCTAGTGGAAGTATTACTTTTTTAGTTAATATCTAAAGTGCAAGAGTATCTTGCCCTACGGTGGAATGATGTTACTGATAAGTAAGAAATAAGATTAGTACTGTAAGATAAATCTTCATAGGTTTCCTCCCATTAAATGTAGACTCAAGAGACCGAAATGATTTATATAGGAAATAAAGAAAATGTACTTGGTATGAAGATACTTGAAAGAATGATGCAGATGGGGGAAGGAAGAAGATGACTATTTTCTAACTTCTCTCTCGCTGCAATAGCTCAACAATGTGAATTTATATACGGCCACTCCCAGGCTCCCAGCTAAATGTATATAATGTATATGAAGTTTTATTAAGTGGGTGTATTCGGTATATTATATTGTATTAAATTATATTATATTATTATAATAAACTTCTTTTGCCTCGATTGAGGTAAAAATCACCAGGTTCGCAACATTACACAAACCCAAAGTTCCTTTAGATTTGTGTAATGCGCCATTTAGGTGCATTGTTGTGCATGATAATGCACCACAATGAACTTTTAAATTTTACCAAATATGTTATTGGTATTAAGTTAATATGAAGAGTATTTTAATATCTTATAATATTATGTTCTAAATACACGCTAAGTGACAGATGAAGAAGAAAAGAGGTATTTAATTAATTATAATTTAAGTGGACACATTAATTAATTATCATTGAAGTGGATGCAATCACTTTTATGTTTGGTGGAGATTAAGAGTCTATAAAATAATCGACAAGCTACACTTCACTTACTGGATCCACATAACTAATGAAGATAGTGTATTAGTATTCTAAGATTCAAACCCAAATTAATAATGGCATGCTTTTTCGGCATGCAATGTGTGGATGTAAATGTGTATTACATATATTACAATATTTATCAAACTGTGGTGCACTTCCAAATAAAGCAATTGAAACACTAACCATTTCGCACATAATTAAGTATTAGTTTACAAGAATTAGGTGATGTTTGAGATGAAATTTTTTAGCCCATAAACTTTATTGATGGGATTGGTGATCATGTATTAATGTTCAATTTTGAAAGCTTTTGAGTTGGGTGTCAGTGTCACTAATCTAAGAGCCACAATGTCCCATAAGAAAATGAAAATGAAAATGATTGACAACAAAACCTCGCCTTGGTTTACGACAACTTTCCAAAGCATTCATGCTTGTCCTAGTCAATTTGCACTGAGCAAATATAAAATGCCAAGCAAAATGTGGAAAGCTTGTACAACTAGGTCACCTTTAGTAGCAGTTTCTTTTTTCCGCCCCCGAAAAAAAAAAGAAAATATTTCAGGAACTTTAATTGCCAGCCAGATTCTGGAGATCTCTTTGTCTTTGTAGTTTGCATATTAAAGATAAAACTATAGATCCAGACAAGTGGAGGGCAGCTGCTGGCTGCATGCTTACAAGTAATTATAAATTAAGATTGGATCAAGTTCAGGATTATAATAAACGATGCTTTGGCCTTTCTTAAGATTCCGCAGTTGTACTTTTAAAATTTAGGGTATCGAAGAATTTAATAAATATTAATTGATATGGTTTGAAAGATAAATTGATTTGTTCTATTATTTGTATAATAAAAAATTAACAATATTTTTATTATTTTTATTAAAATTATTATTTCAAAATTCATCTTCACTACACATTATAAATTTTTATTTTATAATTATAATTTTTTTTTAAAAGTAACTATAACTTAAAAAAGGTACTTCAATTAACTTAAAAAAGGTACATAAGTGGACATGTGTAAAAGAATATAACTTTAAGTGGAGTTAAAAAAAATTAAAAATTGTGAATTTTTAAAAAAATGTGAGAAAAAGTGGTTCATAGATAATTGCTCTTTTACATTTAGGGGTAAAAAAAATTATCTACACAATATTCCGTTAATTCTCTTAACAATTTGAAGATGGAAGTCAACAAGTACAAAATAATATTATTTTGAGTGGAGTTCAATAAAAAAAAAATTGTGTACTTTTAAAAAAGTACAAAAAAATAAGTGATTGATGGATAATTGTCCTTAATCAAAATCATTGTATGGTGAATGATGTGCACGATCAATTGCGACGTGATTGGTTGTGCTTCTGTCAAGATCCTGAGGAAATTTACACTAATAATCATTAAACTTTTAGTTTTTTTCATCTTAACCCCCTAAATAAATTTCTATCAACACTAGCCATAAAACAACCTTTGAGTCCAAAATACCCTTCTCCCTCATCTCTCCCCCAACACTCACTTTCACTCATCTCTCCTAAACCGAACAAACTCCCATCATCGGCGGCAACAACATCCCTCATCGGCTGTGGCTTCATCTCTCATTGGCGTCCGATCTACGATCTACAACCTTCAACAAAACCTAGGTTAGCCATTTTACTTATTTTCATTAATTTAAAATGAAATTTTAGAATAATAATAGTTGTAGTTTAAGAATAATGGTGGTGGTGGTGTTTGTGGTAGTTGGTGGTATTTTGGGATTATGTTGATTTGCAAGTATTGTTTTTGGATTAATTTGGGGGGGGGGGGGGCAGCACATACGAGCTGCTAACAAAGCTTGGAGTAACCATATTCGAAGGCAAAGTTGGAGCAAGACCTGTAAGGGGGTCAATTCTCCTTCTCGAACGAACCATAGAAGGAATAGTTCTATTGCTTCTGTTATTCACAGGAGTATTGTCTTCACACTCATCCTCATACTAAATCGACGGAACATTTGAAGGACCGACTCCTCCATCATCATCATTATTGAAATGAGTACCCCTCGTATTATTAGAAGGTTCTGCACAAATATTATCTCCCTCTGTCTCATCATGAAAATCACCATTGTCCTGAAAATCATTGTTGTGATGCGGTAAATATCGTTACTCCAACAACGTCGTTATTGGGAATACTGTTGCGCCAACATCTTGTAACGTAACACAGTTATCATCAATATTGTCATAATTATCGTGGATTGGAGAGTAATATTGTCGCAGCGATATTGTCCTTGGCAACACCTCTTCATTATTATCGGGGCCAGACATATTTGCTATAAACGAAGTTTCTGTATCAACACGAGGCTCAATACATTTGCTCGAAACTCGAGGTGATGTGGTCACGATTTTAAGAATGCATCAAAAATTGGCTACGTCGGATGCCATATGTAACACAACCCTCACCATTTCATCATTAAATATATCCTTAGGCAGTGTACATATACGATATAATGTGTTACTAGACCTCAAAGTTGTCTTCGTTGTGATACTATATTCTTTAGGGTTTATTTGTAACACCTCGTATACTCTTGCCAATAACTGATCAAACAGATAAATTTTTCCAACCAAAACAGCTCGATTTTTACCATTCACATATTCCATACGATCATCCTCTAATGTCTCCCACCAACCATCGTAACACAATTCAAGTACAACTGAATCCATTAAGCCTGAAATTATAAAAAAAATTATTTGGATCCGGATCAAATTAATACATTTTTAATGAATCTCAAGGCTTGGTGCGACAGGCTGCCTGTCGCCTGAAACTTAGTGCGACAAGCAGCTCGTCGCCAGATTCACCCACGACTCAGAAAATAATTCATACCACTAAGTGATGCCGATTAGTATTGGATTCGGATAGATTATAATTCACTTTTCCTGTTGTCTTTTGCCGTCGCCATTGGTTGGTGATTCAAGAGTGGAAAACTGCATTTTGTTTGAGGATATGAGAGAAAGATTATTGCTTTTGGTCTGTAAAGAAGGGTAATTTAGGGAGAAAAGCTTGTGTTTGACTAATGTTGATAGAAAAAAGTTGAGAAGATTAATTGTGAAAATAACAAAATGTTTATGGTTATTTTCATAAATTTCCCAAGATCCCGGGCGGTTAGGCATCACTCTTCATTATCTTGATTTCCTGTTGTCTAGCTCTTCTGGACAACACAGTTGATCCAATGCCATATCCTCACTATGACGTCTATTAAGATAAAGAATGGTAAACTTAGTTTTCACATCACTGCTTAGTTGCATTGCAAAAACTTATGAGTTGTATCCTCCTCGTTGGATATTTGAACCGTTTGTATTTTATGGAGAATAGCTTTAAAAATAAAGAAATATCATTAATTTCTTCATATTCTTTCTAAGTTCCGAATTAAATTACATATAATATAAGATACAACAAATCCATAAGTTGTGGTTTATGATAACTCAATTAATTTATATGGTCTTTTAGGGTTCTTTTTTGATGCTATAAAAAATTTACAGTATCAATAATGTATTAACTGTAAACCATTAAATTTAATCAATAGTGTATAATATTTGTACTAAAAATAATTTAAAAATAATAGTAAACAGTTTGTTAACCAGTCAAGTGGGTGGAGAATTTTTGTAAAATAATTGAGACCACCCTTAGAGTTTAAAATAATTTCACTTAAATAGAATATTTTATTTAAAATTACTTTTCAACCCTCCTTTAAATTTGTAATATGATAATCTTTTTTAAATAAATCTTCCAAAATCAATTACCATTAAGTATAAAATATAATATCAAGTAGGTTATTTAACACTAAGTCTTATAATAATTTGTATTGTATGAATTTAATTACAAACTATTAATATCTAAACAATAATGATAATAGAAGGCATTTCAATAAACTATTATATATGTGTTTTTATTAATAATACTATATGAGTCACAACAAATGAGAAATATTTTATTCACCAATTATTATTGAAAAATATATATATCTATATAACTATAGAGTGAGAAATATTTGATTTATATTTTTAACAAAAAAATTAAACTATTTATTTCATGCAATTCAATGGTGGAGGATATAACATTATGAAATGTTACTTTGACTTTCAATATTAACTATTAGATTATGATATATTAGTGGCTCAAATATTGTGTTAAAATTTTAAGTTAAAGTATCCCAAACCATATCTTTATAATGGAAATATAAAAACATACAATGATTTTTTTCCTCATTTTGTCCAATAGATATTATTTAATGTGATATTTTATTTATTGTCACTATTAATTATCATAATAAAAGTAATGACTCTTCGTAACATAAAAATTTTATAATTACTATTAAAGAATAACAATAAAATAATCTTTCATGATTTATAAACTAAAGTTAATTAGGAATATATGTTAGATTTAACTTTTATGAAATTAACAAAGTGACATTTAAAAATAAAATGAAAAAAAACTTGTGAATGTTAAATTTTATAAAGCTCAGATAATTTTCTACCATGTCAATAAAAATTTAAAAATATAAATAATTTTCTTTCACTTTTTTTCCCATGTAAATATTATCGGAGGCAATATTTTATTTATTATCATTATTAACTAGCATAACAAAAGTAATGACTCTTCATAATAGTTTACCATTATTTTTTATTTTTATTTTTACCTATAAATATTATGTACTATTAATTAAATCTAATAGTACACAATTAAAAATATTATTAATGTTGTAAAAAAACTATAACATCATAGAAGAACCCTCTTTTATTAAATTCATAAGTAGCCCCAAGAGCCCATAAAATTAGCTCCATGGGCTACAAATTTTAAACTTATAAGGGCCCATAATGGAAATGCATGATTCGTCAAATTTAAGAGGCCCACCCTTCTACTCTTTTAACCTTGTAAATATAAGTAAAATAAGGAGACACATTTGCCCAATACTTTTTACGGGTTATTCATAGCCATTTTGTCTTACAATCCATGATTGCTATTAAGTAATCATAATTAGTAAAATTAAGAAGACTGGGAAGAAGAAAATCGGTGTTGTCATTATTATTGCCATTCGCATATTCAAATGCCACCATAGTGAATTGTTCATTCTGAATTAAATTTTTGTGTCCGCCATCATATCTAATGGAAAGAAGATAATTTCTTTATTTTTTAAATTACAACTTTGATATTTAAGGAAATTCTCGTATTTTATGATAAAAATTTATCAACAAACAGCGAAATTAGAATTAAAAAAAAAGCTTGCGGTTTAGTTAGATATGCATAATTGTTTTATCTTGAAAATGTATAGCTTGATTTGAGTTACCACCACCAAATTGTTTTCCAGCAGAACCATTTCCATTTGGATTACTAAATTGTCTTCCACGATAATAATTTCCATTGCCACTGACATTGAAGTTAGATTGCCAATACCTTCTCTAATTTCCTTTGTGATAGGCAAAATTTGCTTGATAATCCATGCACCTGACAAAGTGTTGACATTCAATCCTATTTTCATGACTCAACAACATGCCATATGCATTAGAGAGAGTTGTACTTTGAGACCTTACATTGATGATATTAACAATAGAATCATATTCAGATCCAAGACCAGCAAGCAAACATACACACCAAATCATCATCACTCGTATTGTTTTCAGCAGCTCTCAAAGCATCTAAAGTGGTTTTCATCTTAGTGTAGTACTCATGAAAGTTCATTGATCCTTTTCAAATAGTTTGAATTTGAGTTCTCAAATAAAGAACTCTAGATTTAGATCTAGCGCCAAATTGAGTGGAGAGAATCTGCTACACATCTAAGAATGACTTAGCTCCAATGACAGCACTCAGAATTTGTTCCCTTAGAGTTGAAAGTAACCAGCACATCAATTGTTGATCATTCTTTCTTCAGATCTAAAATTGTGGATTTGGTGATGTAACAACTGCTTGATCATTATTGACATAGATTACAACTCGATTTGGATGACTCTTTGTGTTGTCAATCAAATCTTCAAATTCATTGACATTGATTATTGCTATGGCTTGAGATTGCCACAGTAAGTAATTGTTATTAGTGAGCTTGATAGGTGTGATGAAGACCAAAGAGCTAAGAATAGAGAAGCTGATATTTGAGGTTGAAGTTGAATTTATGGTTGAGCTTGATGCTCCATTTCTGTTAGCTTGGTTTTCATTACTCCCCATTGTTGTTTCAAGGCTCTAATAGCATGAAAGAATTAACAGATCACATGGAGTGATGGAGAAGAGAATTTGCAATTGTATTTCACTATTTTTCATACCGAATCACTTGTATAATAGTACTTATATAGTTGCTCAGATTTTCTCAACTCATCTTTCAGCTAACATTTACAGTTGTACCAAAAATAACAAACTCAAAACTAATGAATATTCTACAACTAATCTTGACCGTTCTTTAATAACTAACTAAACTCATCACATAACTGCAAAGGAATCTCACTATCTCAGCATAACTATTTTGCCATCTAGGACCTTCTTGCTCTGCACATGCAGCTACCAATACAAATCCTATGTGAGCTGCTGGCTTGGTTATCAAATGAGCTCCATCTGGCACTTCTACATGATTTGATTCAACAACAATCATGAGGACGAATTAGTCTAGACCAAATCTCTTTTAGGAACATATATTGAATTTAATTTGGAAATAAATATTATTTGTGGTCGGGGAAAACCTAAAAAGATTTTTATAGGCTCAAATGGAAACTTAAAGTATGAGAGTATCTATTATTCATTATCTTGCTTAAATAGAGATTTTCAAGGATTAAAGTAAATGATCAGCTACAACACTGAGAAGTTATATTTGCTAAAGCGCGTAATTTTCAATTTTTTTTGGAAAATTAATCACGTTGAGTCTCAATTCTCTCTCTCTCTCTCTTTCTCAATCTTTTATAATTTTAATATTCTTAATTTCTTTCTCTTCATGTATTATTTTTAATTAATTTTTAAAATGTTACAATAACAAAGGTAGAAAAACACTTTCGTTTTTAGATTTTTTTTTTCAAACCACTTGGATTCTTCCTTTTGTTGTAACATTTTGCTAGACTTTTGACTGCATACAGAATTTGATATTAGTAATTAACTTGCACTATGTGGTACAGGTTCTTGCAAAATCTTTGTATTATTATTTCTTTCCAAAATAATTCACTTCCATGGATACAGTATTTATTTTATGGTAAAATAGAAGAAAACTGATATATATGTTACTTTTGGCTATGATTCTACTTGATTATGCTAATAGTAAAATTCATTTCCTTTTAGTTTACATTTTAGAGTTCATTAACAAAAATGAAAATCAATCTCAGATTTCTTTCCTTGTAGAACCTCTGTGAGAATAACCTAGAGCGGCCTTTTAAACACGTTTGATTTCACATTTCCTTCAGTGCTTCAATAGCAAATTGTCTGGCTTAATTTCCGCTTTTGCATTTTGCATGTCTTCTATGTGCTATGGTAAGAACTAACTAGTATTTATGTAAGCTTGATGCTCATATTAATTAAATCTAGCACAATACTGTTATGAAAAATACGGTCAATAAAATCTTTCAAACTTATATTTTGTAACCTATGCTGCAGGATCTATGTGTTATATTATACTTCTTGTGCCTCATCTCGACAGCGTCATTTCGCATTAATGCTGATGAATTTAACGTTCTGGATTTTGGGGCAGCTGGAGATGGCAATGCAGACGATTCAATGGTAAAAGCTAAAAATTTGTTTCTGCTATGATATTTTGACGGGGTTAATTATCCAATTTTGTCTCTTTTAGTTCTAATGGTGTAGTCAATTATTCAATAAGTGCCTTTTAAAAAACAATTATCCAAAAATATCTATGTTGTACAATTGTTTCCGTTAAATCTATTTAATTATCATATATTAAACAATATGATTTGATAACTTTCTCGGACTTTAAGCAATCCAAGAGGCATCCTTGATAGGATTGGATTTATCATCCATCAACTATGAAAGTAACAATATTAATTGGTGTTTTAGATAATTTTTTAAAATAGAAGACTATTTGAATAATTGACTCAAATTGTAGGGACTATAAGATTTGTTTTAAATGGGTGGTTATACTCCATCTCATTGTCTGTAAAACTACCTCACCCTACTTAATTTGTGATTTTTCATTTTCTGTTGATTCAACCAAAAAAAAAAATCTTTAATTTTGAAGAATCATATTTTTATTTATTCCTTTGGACATTGGGTACTTAATTTGTTATTTTTCACTTTCTATTAATACAACCAAAAAAAAAAAAGGAAAACATCTTTTTCTCAAATTTTGAAGAATCATATTTTTTGTTTATCAGAGTCTCCTTTAAACAACTAGATACTGACTGTGATGAATGAAAAAACTGACTTAATAATTTGTAATTTGAAATTGTATAGGCTTTCATAAAAGCATGGAATAACACATGCAGTGCCACAGCAAAGTCACCTACAATGGTTATTCCAAAGGGAAAAAAATTCTTGGTGCATCCTATAACCTTCACCGGTCCCTGCAAGTCAAGTGATATCACTATTATGGTAAGCAGATTAAAGAAATAGAAAGCTAAAACTGAAACATACTTGAATTAAATTACCCTATATTTATGTCCAGCTTGGTGGAATTAATTGATTATACATGATGTGCACTCTTAATTTGACACCATCAAATATCGTTCGTAAATTATGTTTTGCTTTTGTTAAATACGTTGTCCTTCTTCATCATGAGAAGGAAAAAAAAAAAAACAAAGAAAACTCTTCAATTCAGGTGATTTTTGGTTATTACTAAGAATACAATAAGTTCTTTTCTTAAAATTTAATTTAAGTGATGTATCTTCATCAATCTATTTTTTCCCCCAAGAAAGCTATCAGGTTCAATCATTGCACCGAACGGTCCTAATGAATGGAAGGAAGACGATAAATCAAAGTGGTTCGAGATTCAGAGGGTAGACAGTCTGCAAATTGACGGCTCGGGGACGATAGATGGACGTGGGAAGGCCTGGTGGGACATTTCTTGCAAAATTAATAAGAAAGAGGTTTACATAGAAATATACATTGTTGTATAAAGCCAAATTTGCTATATTTGAGTGAAAAAAAGCAGGAGAATATCAGAATTTCAAGCTATTTTTACCATTTATTTCTCATAAACTAATATTCATATGGTTTAACATTTCAACAGGGATGTATCAAGCTTGCACCAACGGTAAGTAATAAGCTTTTTGCTTGAGTGTTTCAATTGTTTCTGCATGCCAAGTTGTTATTAGATGTGCATGTATATATAGGTGCTCAAATTCGATCGGTGTAACAATCTTCGTATGAACAACATGAACTTCATCAACAGTCCCCAAACTCATGTCACTGTGATGGGATGTATTGGAGTGGAGTTTGGATTCTTGAGCATACAAGCTCCGGGAACAAGCCCTAATACTGACGGGATTCATATTCAGGCTTCCAGTAATGTGTATATCCACAATGCACATATCAGTGATGGTACTTAATTTATATAAATATTCAGCTGAACATAAATGAAATTAAATAAGTATTACCTGCCAGTCAAGTCATGATGCTTTTGTTGAGCTTTATTTTAGGTGATGATTGTATTTCAATTGGAGACAATACGTCAAACATTAATATTACTCAAGTTGATTGTGGCCCTGGTCATGGCGTGAGGTAAGAAATTAATTTTATGAGTTAAATCAGCATAAGAAAAAACACTTTTTTTAAACAAATTTTGTGACTTGTCTTAAATTTATTATTGGAGTATTTATCAACTTAAGTTATTAGGTTAATCAATTTCTCTAATTCAATCAAAGCGAAATACTGTGTTGATTTAGTCCGTCTCATGTGCAAACTCTGCTTTAACTTGCATTATTTTCGGCTTTTGTCTCTCGCTCCATTGTCACGGTCTCTCTCATCCACTAGATCTTAAAATCAGTTACTCTAAAAAGTTTCTTAGTTAACTCAAATAATTATTTTTTAAGTCAATTAAAAAATTGATTAGAAAAGTTAAGGCAATCATAAGTGTGAAAATTCTTGGAGTAAAGCCATAATCAGTGATTTGTATGATTCTGTGTTGGTCCTAGCATTGGAAGCTTAGGCAAGGATGGGGGTGAGGTACACGTTGAAAATATTACTGTATCGAATATTAATTTCAAAGGGACAACGAATGGAGCAAGGATAAAAACATGGCAGGTATAATTATTACATTCAGAATTACATTCATTTTTTCTATATAAATAATTTTAGCGTAATTAGATTCCGGAATTAAATTTTCAACCTCCCTGAGTATCAGAAATGTAAAAAATGGTGTTATATTAAATTATACTTTATTTATTTGGATTTTATAGGTCGGAAAAGGCACAGTAAAGCACATCGTGTTCTCAAATTTAAACTTCACAGATGTGGAAAATCCGATCATTATTGATCAGCATTACTGTGATGTTGCAGATTCCTGCAAGGAAACGGTAAAGACAAAACTAGCCCTTTAAAAAATATTTTTAAAGAATTGACGTAGAATTATTCCTTAGTTATAGATACAATTAAGTCTTGTTCACATTTTGCTTGATTTGAAACTTTTATCATGAGGTGCAAAATTTCGCACTTTATAAACTACGGATTTCAGCTAATTATTGATAACTAGCAAGTTTATACACGCATTTTAAAAAAGAATTATGATAAATATCCCAAATTTTTATCTCAAATTTCATCTCAAATAATGTGTCATTTATTAAATGGTTGATATATAAGTGAATTATTTATATTATCTAACCAATCAATTGATGAATGCCACTTTATTTAGGATAGTTTTTTAGGATAAAAATTTTAGGATGTGTAGTAATACTCTTTGAAAAATAAGATGTTGATTGTTGCAGAAGAAAATATTTGGCTCTACATCCAACATAGTAAAACATTTTTGTCTCCAATTAATTATTCCGATTTCTATATGTGTTTTGAATTAGTTCACACACATAAATATATATGATATTGATATGTGTAATTTTTTTTTCTTATGTTAAAGGACACTGGGGTTCATATAGATGACGTTCTTTATGGTCAGTCATTCGGAACATCGAAGACCGACGTGGCAATCAACTTCAATTGCAGCAGCTGCTCTCCTTGTACTAATATCATAGTGGACACGATTCAACTGAAACCAGCAAATCCAGGACAGCGAGTCATTTCCAGTTGCAATAATGCTAATGGCCAGTCTAAAGGAACCGATCAACCTAAGTGCTGTTTCTAGATGATTAAATTTTAAGATACCATACGCACAATGTGACGGGCCGTAAGGAAGATAAAATTTTCTGGATGAATGGGATAGGAGAACGGTGAGTTTTATACATATGATCAGTCGAGTAAACTTTAATTTAGTTATGACTAGATATATATTTCCATGTACTCATGCAGTGTCATTCATAATGAAGATAAACACTCCCTGGATGGTCAATTTATATGATATCTACTGTTTGATTGTAGGACATCAATAATTACTCAAAATTTATGTCAAAAATTTAAATAAAAAATTTTAGTTAAAATTGCACAACTCAATTTTCATATAAGATAAGTGGATAAATGCTGAAAGATCTTTGGCCGAGTGGTGAACTCATATCTTCGTTGAATTGAGGGTATGGTGGAATTCCTAAGAATGGTTTTTCTCCCAATTAAAAATTGTTTAGAGATGGGCATCTCTGGGTGGAGTAAATATTCCTTCAGTTTTCATTTTTTTGAGGTAGAAATCTAAACTATGCCACAATAGACTTGATCTAAGATGGCCCTAGTGGATGTTAGATGTTAATATTGTTATCCTCTAAATCTTCATAACATTCGGATTAAATTATTGAGAAATATGAAAGCGGAAGTGTACCTGAATCCATGGTGATTCGTTGAAGTTCTTGAGTGTAGAATTCTCTTTGAGAGTATTAGAGAATTACAGAGGATTAGAGAGATTGAGGACCATAACCCTTTTTATATAAACATCGTGACTATTGATTTTCTTTTAGAAAACCCAACAGTCACGTATTTATGATAATAATCACTTCAGCTCCTCATTAAAGTGATGATTAAATTCTGGTATCTATGCATTTAATCCACAATAATTATACCCTTAACCATTTAATGAACTTCAAATCACTTAATTCTTGGCTTATTAAATAATAGCACACACATTTTATTTATTTCATGTGTGGCCCCAAATATATTAGATTAATATAAGATTAATCTAACAAATATCAGTAAATTGCTAGTTGTAATATAAATATTAGTGTAAATATTATTATAAATATGGGTCACTCACCATAACTATTGAATTCTTCTGCACCTAACATCATGACCTTTAAACTATGCCGAATAAAATATGTGCAGTGTGCTGTTTATTTTACTCTCTTTGACACCACAAGTTGAATATAATAATATAAAGGATAATGCTATTTAAAATTCTTGTGTTTTTTCTTTAACTTAATTTTCATTAAAGAAACTAAAGAAGAGTGCAACGCAAATGTGCTGGAAAATTTTCCAGCGAAACAACAGGACTTGGATGACCAATGCATTGACTTGAAAAAAAAATAAAATGGTTGATTAGGTAGGTTTAACGTTTTAGAGCATGTCCATGAGTTTAATATTACATGAATTCATTTGAAATTGCGCACAGCCAATGATATTAAAATTCACGAAAAGTATAATATTTCGGGAAATCGCTAATTAACCAGATTTGACCAAATTCATAACTCCATCGCCTGTTTGCAAATGGCTGTTATTAAATCATAGTTCAGCTGTGATGAATACAATGCAAACCCTAATCAATAAAACTATTAAATTTAACTCGGAAAATAATTCGAGTAAATCATTTCGCTTGCCAGCTCAACGTCTGTAAGTTTCATCCTATATATTGACAACGGCAACGACGACGATGACGACAACAACAATAATTAATAAATAAATAAGATTTGTTAAAAAAATAATACCACAAAATGTACTGCTGAAAATTAATTTTGCAATATTATCTTAAACCAATCAAGTATTAATTAGATTTCAGTGTCAAACTCATGCATGAGTTAATCCACACTATCTTACTATGTAAAACGAATTATGAAAAATATCGGCCTGCACATGACGTGGGTGTTCAGAAAATAATTTGACATTGCCTGAGATATTGCGTTAAGTGTATATGCTAGAGAGAACCCTCTCGAGCTACCTTTTTTTTTTTTTTGATTAAGGGGGGCTCATGAAGAGCTAAGAAATAACAAGGCGGGGATAGACAACCCCATAATTATCTTGGGATATAACTTGTATCAATCCTCTAGGAGGAGATTCCAATACATGGAGCCCTAGCGGGAATGAACACGCCAAAGTAGCCAGATAGTCCGCAGCAAAATTAGCCTCCCCGTACACATGAGAGATCTCTACCCACCAATTTCGTCCGATAAGGTCATGAATAGCATGAATGAGTGTAGAACATTCATTGGTACTCATCGTTTTATTTTTCACAAGCTGAGTTACTTAGCGACTATCAACCTCCGCATGAAGCCAACGGATCCCTTTGTTCCACGCTAGACTCAATCCTTGATAAAGACCCCATAACTCCGCCAGAGTCACTGAACACGTCCCTATATTCATCCCAAAACCAGCAACCCAATACCCATTGTGATCGCGAATCAGGCCCCCTGCGGCAGCTACCCCATTTCCTTTGCAAGCACCATCTGTGTTCAACTTGTACCAAGGCCACTTCGAAGGCGACCAACCAATCCATGTGTGGACTTTTTGCTTAGTCAAACTCAACGAGGATTCTTGAAGAGAGAGCACCTCTTTCGTGCGAACCTTTACATCGTTTACCATGGATAGGCTGTCCATAGTTGATCCATTCACCCAAAATTGGTTCCTCCAAAACTATAGTCTCCATATAGCTATTCCAAAGAAGCAGACCCAATCTCCAGCAATATGCCATGCATTCTGGAGGTTAAACATCATCCATGCTTTAAGAGGAGCTTGGAAAAATTGTTGCCTCAGCGCTAGAGGAATGACTCGATGCCAAAATCTTTTTGAGCCCATGCAGTCCCTTAACACATGCAAAGCATCCTCAACCGGGGTTCCACATCTCTCACATTCAGTATTTATCACCATGTGTCGCCGGGCAAGTTCGGCCTTGGTTTTCAGTCGCCCATGGAGAGCTAACCAGATGAAAGTTTTAATACTCTGAAGACCTTGCCATTTCCAAACCATACTCCAACTAATATCCCGTAAAGTGTTGTTTGGGTGCCTGCTCGCATGGTAAGCCGAGGCGGCCGTGAAGTTTCCTTGTTTCGAATGCGACCAATAGAAGCGGTCTGGACCTAACAGAGCTGAGGGAGGACACATGGACGCAATCTTCATGATGGTCGTGTGGGGGAGAAGCTTATCAAATAAATCCCAGTGCCATTGGCTATTTTTGGCCACACAGTCAGCAACCATTAAGCTAGAAATGTGGTCAGGGATAGGCGAGATAACATAGTTTGCGAGAGGCTTATCTTTGTACACCCAACAATCCCACCAAAATCTGATGCTTTTTCCGTCACCAACAGCCCAGCTCCTACCAGACAGAGTGTCCCTCCAAACCCTGCCAATGGCTTTCCATAGATGGGAGCCATATCTTGTCGGCAAAGACTGGGGAGGGTCAGAGCTATCAACCCCATACTTCGTGCACAGAACCTTGACCCACAGTTTATCCGTCGCCGAGATGATGCCCCAACTGAGCTTCATTAAAAGAGCCTTATTCATTGCGTTTAGTTCCTTTAGACCTAAGCCTCCATACGCCTTTGGACTGCACAAGGTCTCCCAACTAACCATACTCATGCGCTGTTGGTTAGAGCTTCCACTCCATATGAACTTCCTGCATGCTTTATCGATTTGCCTGTTCACTCCATTGGGAAGGCTGGTTGTTTGCATTGCGTAGACCAGGATAGCTTGTAGCACTGTTTGGGTAAGGGTTATCCTGCCAGCCAAGGACAGCAAAGATGCATGCCAGCCCGACAGGCGTTTTTCCACTTTGTCGACAATCTTTTGATATGTGGGCTTGGAGACACGAGTATGAAGCAGCGGCATCCCAAGATATGTTCCCAAGTCATTGATTACAGCAAACCCAAGTGCATCTCCAATTTGTTTCATGTCTCGGACCGAAATATTTTTGGAGAAGAAAACCTGAGATTTCGTCCTATTTACTTTTGCTTCCGAGCTCCGGCAAAAATTATTTAGGACGACATTTATCACCCTAGCTTGATCAATATCTGCTTCAGCCAAGAGTAAAAGATCATCAGCAAAAAATAGATGGGTGAGGGGGATACCATGTCGAGCAAGACGAATTGGCCTCCAATCCCCCTCAATGACAGCTTTATTAATTCCATGGCTGAGCCGCTCTATACAGAGGACAAAAATATACGGAGAAATGGGGTCTCCTTGCCGTATGCCACGAGATGGAACAAATTCTGCAGAAGCTTCCCCATTCCATAAGACTTTCATTGTGGCCGAAGTAATACAATTCATAATGATCCGGATCATCTCCCCGGGCAGTCTCGTTTCCTGCAGTGTTTAGCCTATCATATGCTTTTTCGAGGTCCACTTTAATTGCCATGAAACCTTTCTTCCCCACTTTCTTACGCATGGAGTGGATAACTTCCTGGGCAATCACAATATTATCAGTGATATGACGGCCAGGCACAAAGCTGGTTTGTTAAGGGCCAATAAGAGTCGGCATTAGGGCTTGCAGTCTGTTGGCTACAATTTTAGAAATAGTTTTGTAAGCCACTGTGCAAAGACTAATCGGACGATACATTTGTAAGGTGACCGGATGCTCCACCTTGGGTATGAGGACGAGGAGCGTAGAATTAATTTCCTTCGAATTGCTGGGGCTGCAGAAGTTACTCTTTATAAACTTGCAGAAAGATTGGCCAACAGTGGTCCATTGGGATTAGTAGAATATCGCATGCAGGCCATCCACTCCGGGTGCCTTTAACGGTTTCATACTAAAGATAGTTTGGCGGATTTCAGCATCTTCAATGGGTGCCAAGAGTCCTTGAGTGACCTCAGTATCCAGGGTAGGGAAGTAGCCTTTCACTGGGTATGGTTTGAAAGCCACAGTTTCACTAGTATAAAGGTTCGAGAAAAATTCCATAACATGCTGCTTAATAATTTCATTGTCCACAATCCATTCCCCGTTCGTGTTTTGGATAGTTGCGATACGATTTTTTCTCCGTCTGGCCAATGCTTTTTGTTGGAAATAAGCCGTGTTTCTATCCCCATACATAAGCCAGTCTTTTCGCGACTTTTGAAGCCACAAAATTTCCTCCTGAGTTAGAATTTCCTCCAACTCTTTCTGTAGTCTGAGTTCTAATCTGACCAAACTTCGTCTAGGCGTAGTTTCTAGTGCTTTTTGAATCCCCCCCCAGGCGTGCTAAGATTCGACACTTTTTCTGAAATATATTGCCAAAGTGTTCTCGATTCCATTCCAATGCCCTCTCTACAAAAAGCTCAACAGCATGTAGATACGGCACACTAGTTAACCACGTATTAGCGACCAGCTTACCAAATGAATTATCTGTAAGCCATGCGGCTAAGAATCGAAAAGGTTTTTGACCCCCTGTGCTTCTGACATTATTGTTAAATTGAACTAAGATGGGTCTGTGGTCGGAGGCAATTTTGGGCAGGTGCAACACAACATGGTCTGGATACTTGCTTAGCCACTCTGTGTTCGAAATAGCTCTGTCCAGCCTCTTCAGAAGCGAGCCACGAGACCAAGTGTAGCGGGGACCATGGAAATTTAAGTCCACCAAACCATTCGTATTATACCAGCTTTTAAACAGACTGCACACTCCAGAGACATTAGTAGAGCCACCTTTCTTCTCATCAACACGAAGAATAGAGTTGAAATCACCCCTCACGAGCCACGGGCCACGAATCAGTCTAGCCAAAGCGTTAAGATGCTCCCACAACTGCCGACGCAAACTAGGATTGGGGCTTGCATACACCGCTGTTATCCATGTTTCCAGTCTATTGCTCTCGGATATTTTGAAATGGACGAATTGCTTATGATTGAGCACAACTTCCACCTCAAACTCTCCCCTCCATAGAAGCCAAATACCTCCGGAAAAACTCGAAGCTTCAATACGATAAGAGTTCTCAAATCCGCTACCTTTGATGAACTCATCCGCTTGCTTCCCACTGATTCTAGGTTCCATTAGAATAACCATGGAAGGACCATAATTCTTGATAAGGGTAATAAAAGAACGACGGAATCCCCTCGATGCCGCCCCCTGAACATTCCAAAACAGAATTTGTGTTTTCATAGAAAGAGCTTAAGAGGGTATGGAACCTTACTGACGCGGCTGAGTTACCTCTTCCACTAGGTCCATGGCCGTTTCTTCAACAAGGGACACATCACCTTCTGAAGAGTCGGCTCCATCCTCACTGGTAACCACATAGTCACTGTCATTCTCGTCATCCTCCATGTCCACGTTAGCTGCTAAGCCCGTGAGAGTATACGAGTCACCATCCAACGCGGGCATAGTGAGCAGCCCACCATCACTATTGTGGGCATTAAGGGTTGAAAGCTGGCCAGTAGCATAAGGGAGATGTGCAGTGGCTAATTCTGCAGGGAAAGTTATGGCCGAGTGGTGGAGGGGATTTAAGCTAGTTGGTACGTGTACATATGGCGGTAGAAGGTTGAGGTCTGCATGGATTGCATGGGAAGTGTTATTATCACGATAGTCATGTGGGGGAAATGGGCTAGGGGGAGCTTGGCTTTCTTGAACGTGGGAGACCGTTGGCACTCCTTTAGATGTTCCCACGTGGCCCGGGTCTGCTTGTTTAACGGATTTGTGGCCATTCTTCTTGCGAGCATTTTTTTGTGTTGATGACAAAGTAGGGCGTGGGTGGGTTGTATTGTTTTCTCTATGGGTCCATAACTTATTGTCAGCCTGAGTCTCCTCTTGGTTGGACTCTGCATTCCCAAGATGAGATAAGATATTGAATCTGGATTCTTGCCCATATTGCCCCCGACTTACTTGCTCAGTTGCCTGTTTGTAATTACCTTCCTTCTCCAGTCTTGGTTGGCCTTTTCGAGCCACCACCATCCATGGCCCGAATTTTGGTGCAGTTCGGCTATCTTCTCCGGCCTTACTCCTCCTTAGCTGTTCTCCCGTATCAGCTTGGATGGGCACATTGTCATCAGTCGGACCAGTATTCTCCCTGTCTATACAGTCGTCCTTGTAATGGCCGTACTTCCCACAGTGGAAGCATATAACCGGAAGGTTCTCATATTCAACTCTCTGTAATTTGCCATATAATTGAAACTGTGAAATCAGTGGACTTTTAAGGTCAATTTCTACTGCAATTCGTGCAAATTTACCCCTCTATGCAGATTCTGTAGTAATATCAATACGGAGAACCGAACCAATTATTTGCCCAAGTCGTCGGAGAATTTTCTTGTGGTAGTAATGCAGGGCCATGCCCGGGAGACGAATCCAGGCCACCACTCTTTCTATCTCCCCTTTAGAACTATCAAAGTGAGGTGACCATGGCTGAACAGTCAGGTAATGGCCCATGATGGTCCAAGGTCCCGAGGTTAAAACATATTCTGCATCCCCTGCAGTCTTGAAACGGATCAGATAAAAATCATTCTCTAAATCAATGATGTTAAATCCCGATGTCAAGTTCCACAACGAAGCCAGCCTGTTACACAAAGCTCTGTAACCAATGCGACGACCCAGCAGTTTAACGACAACTGCGTTCTGCCAAGGCTTTATCAACTGCACATGTACTTTTGGAGAAAAGGTTATAGATGGCATAGAATCAGTAGTCATAAAAGTCACATCCTCCGGGTTGAGGTCTATGTCTCCGTCGCTGCCAAACAGATCTTCCTCTGCATCCTTATGGGATTTCATCAGCTGATCCCGAAAGGAGAGACGCTCAGAGGAGGCGCCAGCATCATTTGGAGTTCGAAACTTGGCCTTCTTGGTGGAGCGTTCATCGGCCATGGGTGGGGGATGGGTTGTCTCTGGGATTTCCATAGCGCATTTTATTTTGAATTCTCCTCTCGAGCTACCTTTTAAGTAGGCGTCTGTACTTCTTTCTTACCATTATACCTTTCAATTCTAATAAACCAAAAATTGAAAAATTAAATTAAAACAAATATATCATAAACAACATAAGATATATTTTATAAATTATTTTGAATATTAATCAATTTTTCAATATTGCTAATTAGGCATATATTTCAGTATTAGTAAAATTATTTGAATTGATAATATTAATATAATTATATTTAAATTTAAAATCTTTAATAACAATCCTTGGGGTCAATACACTTTAATATTAGTAAAGAGCAGTGATCTTTGAGCCTCAATTTATCTCTTTAGCCCCCATTTTTCAATTAATTCATTATATTTCTAAAATTACCCAGAGAAATTTAAAAAAAATAGACTTTTTTTTCCTCTATGGTGGCGCTCGAGAGAGAAAGAGTAAAGAAAAAAAATGATTTTTGTTTTTCGATGGGTAATTTATAAACAAATCAAGCTGCTGAGATGAAGTGAGAGAATTATATATCATTACTTGTTAGTTTAATATTTGTGGATGTTACTGATATCAAAGTTAAAATTTGCGATTAAGGAAGCGAAGTAAAAAGAAAAAAACATTACAGGAATGTAAGAAGCGGTTGCTTGGAAGGAGAAGGGGATAAAAGAAAGAGAACAAAGAAAGTTACATTGGTAAGAAAATTAGTAAAACTATGTGTCGTTGTGTTTAATAAGAAAAATTAAGATTGAGCTAAATCATGTCCATCCAATAATTTAAATTATACATGTTAAATTTTTTTTAAACATTAAGAAAGATTAGATTAGGGGATGATCTGGATCCAAAATAGAAAATATCTCTCACTAAATAATAACTAGTATCACTTCTTTTCTTTCTTGTAATTATTTTTCCTTTTTGTTGCTATTATTCGAACTCAAGTAATTGTGTTAACAAAGCAGAGTCATGGTGTGAGCCAAGTTATGCTAAAGGGCCTTGTGGAAGAACATAAAATCTAAATTAATTGAAAAAAATTCATTTATTCAAAATTAATGTTCATCCTCTTAGAGCCTTTGTAATTTTGTGCTTATTTAGGTAACCCGACAACTATTACAAGTACAATTGGGTATATTTTAGAGAAAATGAGTACAATCCCTCAGCTGTTTAGTCAAAATTCTCCTAATATTTTAAATTAAGTTCAAATCCCCGTTATAATGGTTTTCAACTTTACTAATGATTTAACCTTGCAAAAATAATAAGAGCTAATTTTAATTTGAAAATAAAAAAGAAAATGATAAATTTCGTAACCATTACAATCCACCCTCACCAAATTCATTCGTAATCATCTAATTTCCATTTTAAAGACAAAAGATCACAAACAAAAATAACTGCAAGCCCAAGTCTCCACCGCACATATCAGATATCATCTACTTAAGAAATAACACATCACATGTTGCATAATTTACATTAAAAATTTAAAAATATATTTGACATTTTTAGTATTACTCTTTGGACGATGCAAATAAGAAGGTAACTCAAATAAACTTTAAATTTTTTTTTGCCGAAACCTCTTGTTTTCAATACAAAAGATTTTATTATCTCAACTAGAAGGCTCCGACAGATGTTAAAATATTAAAGTTAATAAGACAAACTGCATTATTAGTTTGCGGATAAATAACATTGATATAGAATTATAAAAACTTCCAACGGATTAGATAACGAAAACCTAGAAGAAGCTAACTTTGTGGAGGATTATTTATGCAGTTAAAATAGGGTTATATTGAAAATGAATTTTATAAGGGTTTTGAATTTGATGAATATGGCGGCTGTATTCAGCAGTTTAAGCAAATATCGAACCAATTACAATAAAAAAGAACTAGGTCAGTTTTAATAAAATTTTCATATATACATTTATTTTAAAATCAAGTAATTATAATGAGAAAAAAATCGAAATTATACAGATTTATTGCATGATCCCTTTGAAACTGTACCATGGAAATTTTATCGGTAAGACTAGATAGGTATATAGCTTACTCTTATAAATGAATGTCGAGCTAACAAGTTATATATTTTCACCGATGATGTTTTTTAAGGGAGATTGTCACTTTCTCCCCTATAATAATTAACATATACCATTTTCTCCCTTACTGTTTTTATAATGGCTAAAAACCCCCTAATAGCATAAGTTTACAATATTACTTTTATTTTCAACTAATTTTTTATTGATATTTATTATAAATTAAATAAATCTCATGAATAGAAACTAAATAAAAAATTATGCATTAAAAATAAGAAAATATATTTTGATATGAGCAAAAAAATTAATAATAAAATTTTTTTCTTGTACTTATTTTTTTGTGAAATTTTTCTTATAATAAGAATATAGGAAAATTATTATAAAATGATAAAAAAAATTATTATAAGAAAACTTGAATGACAAATAAAAATTTATGATAAGATAAATAATAAAATATTTTGCCTATACTTTTTACATTTAATTTTAAAATATTACAAAATATTTATTATAAGAAAATATTCACAAAATAAATAATTACAAGAAAAAATTTGTTATTAATTTTTTTCTCACATCAAAACATATATTTCTTATTTTTAATACTTAATTTTTTATTTAGTTTCTATTCATGTAATTTCTTTAATTTATAATAAATGTAAATAAAAGAGTAGTTGAAAATAAGGATAATATTGTAAACTTATGCTGTCATAGGATTTTTTTGCCATTATAAAAATAGTAGAGAGGTAAATGGTGTATGTTGATTACTGTAAAGGGGAAAATGGCAATCTCCTTTTTCTAATTATTCCATATGTACCTTAAAGTTTTTATATGTGGTTTCCATAAAAAAAAAAAAAAATGTTCACGACATATTATAGCGAGACCATTAACCATAATCTTCGATAATTTATAATACTCGTCACTCCACGTCTACTGCACTACTGGACCTGGGTTGATTTTATCTTCTAATGCAGAGTCTGACATCAATAAGCTATATAACACTCAACAAATAAATATTAGACATTGCACGATGAGGATAATTAAAAACTAATCTAAATAAATAGATCGGATAGATATTGCATGATAAGGATTATTAAAATCTAGCCTAGTTGAATACATTATCAGAACCATGTTGGATTAATTTGGAAATAAATATTATTGTTAGTACGGCAAATCTCTAACAATTTGGCAATAAGTTCAAAATTATCAATGTATTCAAATAAAAAAATCTATATATGGGCTCAAATTGGAAACCCCATATATGAGAGAATCTATTATGGGATTATCTTGCATATTAGAGCTTTGAAGGATAAATATAAGTAGAAGACCAAATGATCAGTTGTTATAAATCATCAAAATATTTTTAGTATTATTATATTCATACCTAAAAGCGTATGGTCTTCATTTTTGTTGCAAATAGACAATGGCAAGAAGAGACATTTATCCTCAATTAATTCACTCTTCCACTCTCTCATTCTTTCATTTTAAATTTCTTTCTGCCAATATACATATCATATTTCATTTTACTCTCAATGCAGGAACTATTTTTCATCATCTCTTTGCTAATGCGGATGGCTACATTGGGTTGGAGCCGATCGTATCCTGGAGCAATGCCTTATAACGTTATGAACTTTGGTGCTGTGGGAAATGGAGTTACCGATGATTCCCAAGTAAATATATATCCTTTACATACGAGTCATTCTCCAAATGGAACGCTTTTCATAAAATATAGATTTAATATTATAAAACATTTCATAACTATGATATAATGTTAAACTACAAGCAACACAATAGAGAGCTATTAATCATTCTCTCTAATGCAGATGTCCACACTTAATGCACCATATCATTTAAAAATGAATCCATATTTTAAAAAATATGGGTACCTCATAGTTATATATATACTTTTTTCTGATGTATCCATACACCATATTCTATCTCGCTATACATTAAATGTGTTTCCAAAGATTTGAACTGTGATCCTTTGTTTTTATTATGCAAGTCAAATCAACTGAGCTATCATTTGGAGATGATTCAATCCCCAGTGCCACATAGATAGGAGAGCTTTTGCTAATTGAAAAACCACAAAATCAAACCATGCAAACTTGACCTAAAATAGAAATTCTCAAGCTTTGATTAGAAATAGTAAATATATTATGTATGAGAGATATAAAATGCACGATATAGAATGAAACATGAGATACAGATAAGTGAAACAAGAATTAAAATGACAACATTGAATTAATACTCACTTTCGAAAGAAGAGAAAAAGAAAAAAATCAGTAATCAATAGAATAACTAGAGTCTAGAGATTAATTACAGCTAGTTTGCCTTTCTCAATTTAAAATATCAAAGCTCTTTAATTTCTGTTCCTCTTAATTTTTTTTTCCTTGCGTTATTATTGTACGGTAACTTCTTCCTTGTGTTATTATTTTACGGTAACTTCTGTGATTTAATTCATTTCCAGGCTTTTATTAAAGCATGGAACGCGGTTTGTGGGGATACATCAAACAATCCAACCCTTCAGGTTCCTCAGGGGAAAACATTCTTGCTGCAACCTACAAGTTTCCAAGGTCCATGCAAATCTTCCAACCTCCAAGTTCAGGTAAATGGATTTTAATTTTCTCACCATCATCAATACCTTTCATAATACTAGCAATATTTATCAATAAGAAAGGTATAACGTCATCACACTCTGTTGACTATTTCAACTTTTTTTTTTACACTCCAAATTTTTTTATTACCGACGTATGTCCCAAAATTCCATTTATTGTGTACATAATACATTGTAAGTCAGCGGTCAATAATGGAAGCACGGGAATCAATAGTGGAAATATTAAGGGTATTAACGAAAGATTTAATAATTTTTCAATACCAGACAGAATTGAACTGTAGTTTCTCGAAAAAGAAAGTCTTACTTTAAAGCCCTATTTTTTGAACACAGATTGAGGGGAATCTCATTGCACCTGAAGGACCGTCAAGTTGGAAAGGAAATGATCGAAGGTCTTGGCTTTACTTCGCAAATGTCAATGGATTTACTGTTAATGGAAATGGAGAAATTGATGGCCAAGGATCACAGTGGTGGAACCTTTGCTCAGATGTGGGTGCACAACATTTTTTGCAAACTCTCGTCCCTTTTACTGAACCTTGTTTTTCATTATTTTTATAACAAATTCTCATACACCTTCGTGAATCATATGCAGTATAGCGAGGACTGCACGAAACCCACAGTAAGAAAATTTATGAACAAAATGCTTAATTAACATAAACATTCATCAAATGTAATTTTAATATTACATACACATTCCTTTTTCATGAATATGATGGATGGCAACAGGCTTTAGTATTTGAAAAATGTACCAGCTTTCAAGTCAGTGGACTGAAACATATCGACAGTCAGAAAAATCACATCTCCTTAGATAACTGTCAGGATGCAACTCTCTCTAATCTCCACATATCAGCCCCTGAATCAAGCCCTAACACTGATGGCATTGACATCTCTGCCTCCCAAAACATTCATATTCTCAACAGTAACATTGCCACAGGTTAATATTATTATTATTTTGCTTTTTCTAATACATTCAATTTTGTACCTTTGTTTATTATTAGCATTAGAAATTATCCAATTCAGAATCAAAATCCAGAAAAGCTATAACCCCATATGGTGCAATAGTATAATACAATAGTTTTTCCTGAGTTTAATAAAGTTCAAGATCCTAAACTAGATTAGTACTAGCTCGTATTATCATTTCTTCTTTTTATTTTCTTGAGTTTAATTGTGCGTATAGCATAAATTTTTGTTGTATGAATTTAGGTGATGATTGCATTGCAATTAACACGGGAAGCTCTCAGATTAATATAACTGGATTGACGTGTGGTCCGGGGCATGGTATAAGGTTTGTTAATTATGATGACTTTGTCTAATTAATCCGAACGATCTACAAAGCGTTGCAAGTATCTATACTTATAAGAGCATTTGTTATTCTAGCATCGGAAGCCTAGGAAAGCAAGGAGAGGCAGCGGCTGTTGAGGAAGTACATGTGAAAAATTGTACTTTGAACGCAACTCAAAATGGATTGAGGATCAAAACATGGCAGGTAATTAAAGTCTTCTTAAATTAACCAATAATATTCATCATTTGTAATATATATTTCTTATTTCAAAATTTATTTTTAATGGTTATTAATATTTATAGGGGGGGTCTGGGTATGCTAGGAAGATAACTTTCAACGACATTACACTCACAGATGTTGACAGTCCCATCATCATTGACCAATCTTACTGCCCACATGAACAATGCAGTAATGAAGTAAGCAAATAATAAAAATCTTGATTCTATCGTATACTTGATTGTAGATTTCTTATTGTTTATACTTTTACTAATACAATATTTTATTGTGATTAATTAAAAAGACAAATGCAGTCAAAATAAGTGATGTTTCTTACACTGGAATTCATGGGACATCAATCACACAAGATGCAATTGCCTTGAATTGCAGCCAGACTGTTGGCTGTGACAACATAGTGCTGGAGCACATCCACATAACTTCATCGAATTCGAAGGAGGGAACTTATTCAACTTGCATCAATGCTCATGGAAAATGTGATGATTCAGTCCCTGGTGTTGGCTGTTTGAAATAAATTTGTAGCATTTGTTTACACAGCTGCTTTATTCTTAAGAGAAGCCCTTTTTTTTTTTTGTGCAAAAAAGAAAAGTTAGATCTGTTACACAGCCTTTCAATATTTGAGAGAAATTAGATCTGCTAATATGTAATCATTTTGAAAATTTATAAAAAGGTCACATGGAGTTGGTTTTTTTTTTTTTAACTGTTCTGGCAACGTTGATAGATAATTAGTTAAAAGTCTCGTGCTTACTGCAATTTCCCAAGCAAACCTTATTTCAATTCAACGCACCTACGGGCTACGGACCGACCCTTTTGTCTTTAGGCCCAGTTTATAAAGATCTTTCCTCTGGTCACAATTTATGTCCACGGGAGGAAATATTGAGACTCTGCTTTAGTACCCCTGCTGAGTCCCAGGCCCTGGCCCATTTACAAGCCCCCTTTACGTCCTAATTGCTATCTTGCATGAATAAATCTACCAAGCTTGTCTTTAATATTAGAGGGAAACTATTGGCACCTCTCTCTATATATATTTTTTTATAAAACCTTCACTATAAATAAAATTATAATTAAGGATAATTAAAAATAAAAAAATTGATTTTTTTCAACAAATTACTTAATTCATAATCAATCATTTAAAAAAAATTCATATGTTACTTTCTATTTAACTAAAATAAATTGTACAAATTTAGAACTATATATTGTTCTCTTTTAATTTTTTATTGATTAAATATTTTTATACTTAAAATTGATTTAAAATTATAATTTGAAATATATGTTATTTCAGACAATGATTAACACTAGAAAATTTATCACCCATATAACTTTTTAATTTGTTTGTAGATTAATAATAAAATTAAAAATAATTAAAAAATATCACAATAATACTTTGAGTTTTAACAATAAAAAAATTAAATAAAAATTAAAAACTTAAAAAAGTGTATATAAAAAAGGGGCATTTGCGGAATTAAAATGAATATAACTAAAAATGGGATTTTATGAGGAAATGAGAGGAGTGCCAATAGTCCAACTCTTAATATTATTATTAAGTTATTACCTAAAAGATATAAAAGATATAAAAGGTAACCAATAATTTGAGGAGTGTTACCACAAAAATTTTAGGAGACAATGGCTAGCAAAAGGTGCTCCCACACGAAATTCTGTTAGCATAAAGTTTTCAAAATACATGTTTTTCCTGAATCTGATTATTTGTTTTACAGTGTAAGAACATTAAAAAATAACTAAGTAAACAAATATTGAACTACAATTACCGACATAAATATACCAACTTCTTGTTTTTTTTTTTTTTTTTTATTATTATTATTATTATTATTATTATTACTACTACTACAACTCTTTACGTATATAACTTATTCAGCACATATTTAATACAACTCTTTACTTATATAACTTATTTAAATTTCTATGCTAAATTCATATTACAAACAACTAAAATTTTGGAACACTAATCCTAGCAAATTTGTCTGAGGGGAAAAATACGAAAACCAACTAAAAAAAAAATCAATATCCACATCTAGGACAATGATGTTGCATTATCGTATATGAATTACATTTTATTGAAAAAAGAAAATTGATAACCGAAAACAATGATATGAACGTTGCAGAAAAATTATTATTTTCAAAAGATTCAACAATATAACCCGGTGGACTGCACATGGAACAATCTTTAGAAAGAGCGGTTTCATGAGCAATAAATCAAAAGCACCAAAAATAGCTTACCAGCCTAGCAAGACGTGCTGGTTGCCACCCAAATTCTATCCCCCCCTCCCGTCTCCTTCTCTCTCTTCTGGTATTGTTCATCCTGCAATCTTTCTTGCCGGCAGGCCGCCATGGAGAACAAGCCATACGCTCCCGAGCAGTGGCGCGCATGGCTCACGCCGGTCATCTTTGTTGTTTGCATTATTATGTTTGTTTACACCATGCATGTAAACAATTGCCCTGCGAAAACTGCAGACAGTCACCAATGTGTTTTGAGAGATTTATTGGGGAGATATTCCTTTCAACCCTGGAAGGAAAATTATCTCTTCGGACCTTCCATCTCCACGTAATTAAGAAGTCGAACCCTCAACAATGTTTCTGTTTCATTTTGTGTACTTAATTGGAAACAGGGATAGATTACTCTCCTTTATTTTCTTCCAGGCTCAGAGATCTCGGTGGCCTTGACCGAAACCTAGTTGTGAGGAAAAATCAAAAATATCGTCTCTTGTCTAGCATGTGGCTTCATGCTGGAATCATTCATTTGGTTGTCAACATGATGAGCCTTATGCTTGTTAGTTACCGCCTGGAACAGGAATTTGGATTCGGTAAGAACTCGATAATGAACTACGAGTGAATTATTGTACTATAAGTTCTTACTGGTTGTTAATCACTCTTGAATATGGCAGCGAGAATAGCACCTCTGTATCTGCTTTCTGGCTTTGGTGGAAGCCTTTTATCTTGTCTTCACCATAAAGGAAAGAAAGAAATTGTTTCAGTTGGAGCATCCGGTGCACTCTTTGGACTGTTGGGAACCATGCTTTCTGAGTTAATTGCAAACTGGACGATCTATGCAAATAAGGTGACTATGTTACTAACTGCTTTAAAATACTAACACAATGACATAAACCTCGCAGATATTATTCTTAAATAATAATAATAATAGTTGTGAAATTGAAAGTCATAATATTGAGAAAGTAAGTTCAAACATCATTCCAGAATGAACTTTCACAAAGATATAAACAGATATGAGTTCTAACTCTTCTCTATTCAGTGCACATCACTTTCGGTTCTAGGTTCTGTTATTGCCCTGAATTTGGCTTTTGGATTCATACCCGGTGTGGATGGTGTAGACAATTTGGCACATATTGGAGGATTTGCCTCTGGAGTTCTCCTTGGATTTATCCTCTTTCTACGTCCCCAATATGGATATGTAAGCGAAAAATACATGGCTGCAGGATATGATGCCAAGCATAGGAAACCCAAGTACATGCACTATCAACAATTGTGTTGGATTATAGCTTTAATCCTCTTAGTCCTTGGGTATATCACTTAACATTCATTTCAAACATTTGTTGAAAATTTCACAATTGGGGTTCACAAACTTCAGCTAACCATTGCCATTTTGTCAGATATGCACTCGGCTTGTCCAAGCTATACAAAGGTGACAAGATACACAACGAACCTCTCCCACACTCTCATAGCTGATTATTCTTGTAGCAGATTAACCATAAAACCTTCATGTAACACTAGGATACTGGATTACAACCTTCACATCCTTACATCTATGTAGACAATATCCATGCACGCATATGCAATAGAGCACACAAGATATATGTCGATAAATACTGGATGATATTTAGGCATTTATGCATATGCATACAACTCAGTTCTCGGATCTTATCATTTGAACTTTCTTTTATCTTTTATCAGTGTAAGGCAGATGCTTTCTTAAGTGTACAAAAGGGAGATAGATGTTTGAAATAGTAATATTGCACAATAGCTACGGATAGTTCATAAAATATCTTTCTTTCCTATAGGATAAAAGAAAACTTTGCAAGGAAGTGATGCACAAAATACTCAGATACAAACTTTCAACATTGGGAATTAGCAGAAAGAGTAAACTTTTGATGCGCTCAAAGCTCCAGGATATTATTTAAAAGGATCGTCCGATCCCGCTTTCCTTTTCCTAAAGCTTCAAATTATCCTGGTCCTTACAAATTTCCAACCTAACAGGATGTAGTCCTTGGACCAAATGAATTCAACAAAACTACCAGGATTTAAAATATTGAAATTATCAAATGGGAGCTCCATACCTCTATGTGGGTCCCACAAATAGCATTCCCTCAATGATGTTATCACTCCATTATATGTGCAGCTGCTTGCTGCAGAAGTCTACTTAATTAGAATGGGGAATGGGAGGTTGAGGGTGAGTATGCGTTATCAACTACTAAAGAAACAGGATACTATGAGGAGGAAAGACATGGTTACCAAGAAAATATTGCCCGCAATAGGCTTTGAAGAGCTGGGATCATATGTTGGCATCCAATAGATCAAAAAGTATTAGGAACTTAAACACTTGACAATAAAGTCAAGATAGAGAAGGCTTGTTTTAATATATGGCCACAAATATGTTACAATAAAGCTCTGATGTCATCAACAGAAGAACTAGGAAATTATTAAATAGGGGGGAAAAATTATGCACTTCATACGTATCAATTGATAAGGAGGAAAAAAAAGAGTAAAATCAAATATTTGTAACAATATGGTCAGAATTGTAAGCATATATATGGCCAAGATGACCAATTTACATTAAGAGTTGTCAAATGTCAATTGATAAACATGTTCACAGTACATTCTAGAGCAAGAAACAATGGACCACATTATGATCCCTCATTTCTGGAGTTTCAAATATATACATACATTCATTAGCCGCAACGATTGCACACCCTTAATTATCATATAACTCACATGAATCTGAGCGGCCAAAAATGTTGTATCGATTGTTCGCTATGTTGTCATATGCAAAATCTCTTACAAACCTGCAACCACCCATAGCAAAAAACAGAATAATAAATTTCCATTGCTCTGCTCATTTGTTTCAGAACTACAGCAACAAAGAAGGGACGACTTACTGAGGAACAAATTGTAGAAAAAAGGCTAGCTGAGGGAAAGGTAGGTCTATGTATTCCATTATCTTAAGAACAGCATCTGACTTGATATATGATCTGAAATCCACCATCAATTCTTAATCATTCTTGTGCAAACCTTTTCTATTCAAGAGAGACAGATACAAACATGAAGGGAGAGGGGATAGGAATAATCTCATTTAAATTAATTAGAAGACAGACATTGACACAATGTGAAATGTTAAAATTGGTGGAACATAGTTACCATTACCCTAAAACACAAAAAAGGTCAGAAACTAAATTCAGGTGCTATCCTTTAGAATTCAGACCATTTTAACATCAGTTTTAGAATACACTGAAAATAATATCCGTGTACCTATCCTTCTCAACGAGCACAACACTTGAAATATCATCAGGAGCTCTTCCTGACCTCCTCAGCAGTTTCTTGCCTGATTCACTCTGGAGAGCTTCATACCTGATTCTCCTGTCAATTGCCAGACGAAGATATAAAGGAGAACAGTCATTGGGAGCAGATTTATAGCTAAGAAACACTTTGAAGAGCCAAATTCTATGATTTTCTTTCCCTTTTGGACTTAAAGAAAATCATTTATAAGAAAGATATTCCTTGGAGGGTTCATAATTAATAGCAGGTAAAGGAAGTGATATATTCAGTGACCTCAATCTTGTTTAGCATTCATAATCATGTTTTCAACTAATTCATATAATACTTTTCAACCATAAGAAGTAATAATTTGAAATATCATGAACAAAGTTAATAATACAAGCCAAAATTCCAATTTGAAAATATGCGAAATCTCGGAGGACCAATTTTTTTTGCAGTAGCTTAATTATGTACAAATCACAATGAGCTAATACAGGGAAGACCTTTGACGGGGAGTATCAAATTAGCCTATCTAGGAAAATTGTCAATGCCAAAGGATCGTGATCAATCTTTGTGGAACATTTGGCTTGAGGTCAAATAACATTTGATATTTATCATTTAACACATTATTCATCAAATTACTCAACAAGCCAGCGGTTAGATCACTTGCCTATATTTGTCGTTATCCCGTACAAACTTCACTCCTCCATTACACAAATTGCAAACACCTATCGAACGAAAATTCAAAAGAAATATTAACTACAATAGTAGCTTAGCTAGCACCGGCTGCTAAAAGTGTTTGGTAAACATTCTATTCTACTCAACAGCTAATATTTTTCGACCACTAATGATTTCATTTCATAGCAGTGATTAAAAAATATATAAATTAAAAGTTAATTAAGGAGCATAAGCGAAATTTTTTATTTTATAGCTGGCTAGAATTAATAAAATGAATCAACTTCATTCATAAACGGAATAAAAATAATTTTTTAAAAAATAGTAATTACCATCATATAACATGATGGGTCTGGAGTCTGGTTCAAAGAAGCTCGAAGTTGCATCGACCCAGTAGTCAACTTTATCAAGTTTGGGAGGTGACAGCGTAGCAACAACGGCTGTTCTCCGGCTAACTTGCGCTGGGTGGGAGATGGCTAAACGTGCGCACCCACCACCAGGAACAAGAAGCGCCATGATGATGAAAGACGGTTGTTAGCTTCGCTCGTTGTTAGTTAGTTGTCTGAATCGAATTTAGGAACAGAGTTTTATTTTTTTATTGAAAAAATAAAAGAGTGGATTAAGAAATATGTGAATGCTTTGTTGATGTGGCTCCTGGATTTACGCGCCACGTGGAACATTGAATGCCACTAGAACATGAAAAATCGAGAAAGCCGAGTTGCCGGGAGGTTTGACAACGAGTCAACTCAGTTTTTCAGCATGTATTTATTTTATTGGGTTATTATCATCTCATTATTTTAAAAATTATTAAATATTAAATGATTATAAAAGTATTATCCCCGATTATTTTTTATTATATCCTTATAACAATATTATTTTATTACTTTTTTATTATAACCGTTAGTTAACTAATTAGTTGACTAACAAAATATCAATTTCACCCTTCGTGATTAAAAAAACTTAAAACTTATTTACAAAATAAATTTGTAACATATTTATTAAAATAGATATAAAATACCAACATAATTCTTTTTGCTGGAATTATAATATGTGAATTACAAATTTGTCTTATTATTTTTTTAATTATGAAGGGTAAAATTAATATTTTGTTAGTCAACTAATTAGTCAATTAATTGTTGTAACGGAAAAATAGTAAAATAATATTTATTGTAACAGAAAAGTAGGGAAATGATAATAACCCTATTTTATTTATTTGAGATTGAATGTGCATCTAAATAATAATGGGGCGAAAGACATAATTTAATAACGAAATTTCAAGACAAAATTCATGATACACTAAATTAATAAAAGTAGCATACAATCAACATTAATTAAATGGCTTTTGATATGTAAAGCAAATATTTGATAAATAATACATACACATATATATAATATGATAATTCTCTAATGAGGATTTTTTTTATTTTAATAAAATAAAAATGTTACTAACAGTCGCATTGTCCTTCAAATTACATTGGGGATCATATCATTTATAATTCATGGCGAGTGGCAACTCTCTTGAAGATACACAAGTCTTGTTCCACAACTGCAATATAAAGCATCAGCTAGCATTAGAACAATATGAGTAAGAGCAATGATATGTATGTAAAATCTTTCATGCAAACCGACGTAGCATACCATGATTGGTTATTTAGTTAAATGAATACACCACTTGACCTACAGAATTTTATTAATATTACTTTAAATCTTAATTCAACCGATCATAATTACACCACATCGGTCTGTTGTGCGTGTGCGTGTGTCTATAAATATATATGTACATATTTCGTGCAATAGCATTATTTCATGTATATACAATAAAAAATTGAAGAATAATATAAAAGAGTCTCTTTATTGTCAAGAAGTTAATGGCACATTGGTATACATTAGCTCTTAGGTAAGTACTTGGGATAACTCTTAACTCATGAATCATCAGATATTTTATTAAATATGAATTACTCTCATTTATGAGCCAAAAAATCATCCTGCACATAACAAAGTTAGTTAAGGAAATAATCGCACATGGCTCAACTCAACTACTCAACCAATTTTTTTGTGTAGATATATATATATATATATATACACACCCACAATCCTTATCGAGTATGTGCAGATATATATATACACCCACAATTCTTATCTAGTACGAGCACCCACATTTTTTTCATGTAGATAATTTTTAAACCGTAAGATTTAATATAGTCAGTTTTTAAGCTTATTAAACCAACAGCTTTATGATATATTGAAAATTAACTTTATTAAGCCATAAGACTTCTGAATTAAAAAAAATGGAGGCGTCACACTTGAGAATGTTTACACACACACACACACATACAAAATCTTTCTCTAGTGCGGACGTCTTCAATTTTTTTTCTATGCGATTACACTATTAAACCGCATACATACACACATACTACACAATCCTTCTCTAATGCAGGTGCCCTTAATTTTTTTTCCTCGCAAACATATTGTTAAACAGTGCGATTTAACAATGTGTCCACATTTTAAAAAAAAAAAATCATTAAGGACATTTGCACCTAAGAATGATTATATATTGAGGATATCTTTATTTTATTAAAGTGATTATGCATGTAAAATATATAAAAAAAAACACATATTTCAAATAAACGGGTAGAACTTTACCTAATTAGTAGGTAGATTAGTATGTGTATTATTCGATGGCTGTTGTGTTACTCCGACACTCGGCAATTCCTTACTCACATCGATGCTTGGAAGTGGCAGATCTACTCTTTCCCCTTTGTAGAGCTTTGACAAAGCAACCATGTACCTACACTTTGGCACATGTTTGAGCTATCATATCAATTATAAGAACAAATTTTGGGTGCTCGCGAAGTACTGCTCCTTTTTTATTCACTCCTTACTATATATACATTTCAACCAATTATAATAATATGCATAATCATTTGCTAAATGGTGAATGAATGAGGAACAATGCTCTATCACCAATGATTCTCCAATTATAAAACTTTTTAATGAATGACATTTTGTTGATACTAAAAATTCAAATTAACTAGAAGAATGAACATTGAGAGAAACCCTGCCATTTGCTGAAATATATCACATTTTCTCCTTCATTTTTCAAAACCTTGTGTTAAAATGCTATTCCTTTTTTCCCCCTTTTGTGTCTTAAACTATTTTACCTCATAAATCTTTGTTGATGATTAATGATGGTTTTTACCGCATCATGAGTAAAATAGTAAAAGAAAGTACTAAAACATTGAACGTGAACAATTATTTTCACCACAAAAGAGCTTTGATGGGTTTTGAAACAAGGAAAAATGCTTATTTTATAGAAACAGTTTCCATCAATTTTCCAATTAATGAATGTTTGGAGGGAACTTGGAATTAGGAATTTACCAAACGAATAAGACGACTACAGATATAACCCAAAGTAGTTTTTGATGGCACTGATACTTGGGTTTCTTGTGGTTGAGTTCATATCCTGGAGCAATGTACGGTCCGCTAACGTATCCATACTGAGGACGGAGAAGAAGAATGAATCCCAGTAAAATTCCGGCAACGAATCCTCCAATGTGTGCCATATTATCTATACCAGGCATAAATCCGATAGCCATGTTCACGCCAATAACTAAAATCAGCATCGTAATTGATACACACTGGAGGAAAAGATTACTAAACACTTCAGCTTATATGCTTTTAAAATTAAAACAGAAGCACAACAGTTACAAAAATAGTCACCTTATTTGTGTACAATGTCCAGTTTGTGATGATTTCAGAAAGTGAGGCACCTAACAGGCCAAAGAGTGCACCTGACGCACCAACTGAAATTTGAAGAGTTTGCTGTGATTCGTCTTGGTGAAGACAAGATAACAAGCCTCCTCCAAAACCAGAGAGCACGTACAAGAGTCCTATTCTCACTGCACTCACAATCAAATATATCATTTAGATTGAATTTTTTTTTTTTAAGCAACTCTCTGTACCAAAAATTATTGGTTCAAATTTTGAAAAACACAGATACTTGAATTAGAGAATTGTCAAATAATCAATTGGGTTCTTACAAAATCCGAAGTCCTCTTCAAGCTTAACACCAATAAACAGAATGGCCAAACTATTAGTAAGCAAATGAATAACATTAGCATGAAGCCACATGCAAGAGAAGAAACGATATATTTCGCCATCGTACACCACTAGATTTCGGCTAAGGCCACCAAGTTTCTTAAGCCTGAAAATTAAAAATCATCTTGGTTTCCGAAAGTTAAACCAAAAAATAAATTAAACTAAAAAAATTTGTGCAGAGATCAGTAATAATACTAATAGAGAGCTTACGTTGCGGTGGAAGGGCCAAAGAGAGAATTTTCTGATCTGGGCTGAAAAGAAAATCTCCCGAAGTGATCATGAAATACACATCTATCTTCACCTAAATTCTTAGGACAATTGTTGACATACATGGTGTAAACAAAAACAGCAATGCAAGCTACACAGCTCAAAGGCATGAACCATGAGCACCACGGTCGAGAAGGACCTGCGTACGCCATGGATGGTGGCCGCCGATGGAGGAAGAGTTAGTCGGAATGTAGAAAAGGTTGTTGTCAACCGAAAGAGAGGGAAGTTGGAGAAATGTGGAAACAAAATTTTGTGTGGCAAAGAGCCAATGTTGATCGGTTGGTAACTGTTTTTTTTTTTTTTAAATTTCCATTTTTTTAGCCACTCTAAATTTCCTGCTTATTGTCAAACTGTTTGGTCAAAAATCAAAATTGGTCGTCTAGAGGTGGCTCTATATATGGCCTGGCTAATTAATTTGATGGCTCTTAGATAGAGCAGCAAACTGAGGCTGTTAAATGAGCCGTTTTGATTGTGTAGAGCTTCCTGGCTTTGTTATTTCTTCTTCATAGTTCTTTGCAGCTTATGTATATATACAAAAAAATGCTAAAGATATTGGGAAGACAGAATGAACTATTGCTGTTATAGTGTTAATTGAATAGTTTGTTTTTAGCCTCTTACACCGTATACTATTATAGTTGATTCCATCTTCCTCCTACTTAATTTTTCTGTTTAAATATAAGTGCTCATTCCGTAATTATTTAGTTGGTCCTTATCTATTTTTAAAATGTACTATAAAGGTCCATATTGTTACTTTATAGCTGAGTTGTGAATTGAACCTTTTAAGGGTAAATAAAAATTTAAATGAATATCAGGACACTCAATTCTCCAGCTTAAAGTTAAGGAGAAGAAGTGCCAAACAGTTCAACCGAAGATTGATGGCTAAAAAGAAGATTTAAAAAAATAGAAACTCTCATTGCAATTTAGCAATAACAATCATTTTGAAAGATTTATGCTTCAGAAATTGAGCGTCAATACTTCAAAAAAAAAAAAAAAAACAGCCAAACAAGGCATTAAAAAAATAAATAAAAAAATAAAGAACCTAGATCAAGGTTATTAATAAAAAAAGATATAAATTGTTTTAAGATCACAGGATGTGGCATTTTTTACTTTCCTCTAATATCTTGTTATAGAAATAACAATAGAATTTGAAACATTACTGCAAGCATATGAAAGAAAATCAGAACGATAATGCCATTTTGTTTGTACGCACAAAAAAGGTACAATTGATCAATTGGGGTCTACGGTTCTGAAACATTATTACTGACAATTTCGTGACAATAATATTGACACTGCAGAAGATCAATTAATGTTCGAAAATTATGGTAAAAGGCAATCTACGGATGGAACTAATCGGCCATAAAATTGTCCATGAGCATTGATGCAGGAGGCACGATCGAAAATTATGGTAAAAGACAATCTACAGATGGAACTAATCGACCATATAATTCTCCATGAGCATTGATGCAGGAGGCACGAGTGTCTTTTCCTGAATCTGAATTTGTTATGTCGATGTTATTAATCTTAATATCAGTGCAACCAACGCTTTCACTGCAGCTTAACTGAACTGCTTCTTCTGTGCTTGAAGTACCTTGAAATCCAATGTAGGAAACGTCGCTCACCTTAACTGCAGATGTCTGCAACATCGGATGCATATAAAATTGACAAAAACAATAACTTTTAGTGGGTATGTAGTAGTTGGTTCTACTGATAAAATCACTTTAATCGAATTTCGCTCATTTAGTATCACCTGATTTTTGCACTCATCGTTAGGGCCGCAATAATATTGGTCTATGATAATTGGGTTGTCAGATGACTCAAGTTTAATTCTCTCAAAAGAAATCCTTCTGGCATGTCCGGACCCTCCCTGAAAACAAGATCACAATTTTTTTTTTGGAAAAAAATTACTCAATTAATTGAAATTATTCTACTTGCCAATAATCAATTAGAACTCAATTGTAGTTATGATTAGTTACCTGCCATGTTTTAATCCTCGCTCCATTTTTAGTTCCTTTGAAAGTACAATCTCTTACATGTACATCTTCTACAATACTTGTCCCTCCATTTGCTCCTAAACTTCCAATACTACAATTTACAAAAACAACCAATTCTATTTTGTTAACAGAAAGAACACTTAGTTACTAAAAAAATTTAATAGATATGATAGTTCTTATTTACAAACCTTATGCCATGACCAGGTCCACATATCACACCAGTGACAGCAATGTTTGAGGTGTCTGTACCAATGGCAACACAATCATCTCCTGCAGCCATGTTTGTAGTTAGTCAAGATTAGTTGAGTAGAACAAGTACCGAGTTCTATGATGATGATGATGATGATTAAACAACTTGATTAGAATTTAATTACCGGTTGCAATGGTGCAGTCGCGTATTTGAACATTGCTCGAGTGAGTAATATCAATGCCATCAGTGTTAGGGCTTGATTCTGGCGCAATTATTTTGAGATTAGAGATGGATACATCGTTGCAGCCGTATACACTGATGTGGTTGCCCGGGCTGTCGACATGTGTCAATCCACGGAATAAAAGGTTATTGCAGCTACCAAATGACAAGGCCTAGCAAAATTATCACCAATAAAATTTAGTACTAGTAGTGGCAAATTTTAAATACAGAGCTGCTAAAAGATAAAATTTTAGCCCGCAAAATTTATTAACAAATTAAAAGTGAAACTCTGCTTACAGTGGGTCTTTGGTTTTGTTTATTTGACCACCAAGATGCACCTTTTCCATCGATTTTTCCATTTCCGTTAACTGTAAGGCAATTCACATTAGAAAAAAGGAGCCATTTCTTCTTATCATGACCATCCCAGGCACTACTGTGGGGAGCCACTATGTTTCCTTGAATCTGTGAACACATTAGACAAATTTTGTTTTGAGAAAGAATATATAATTCAAAAAATAATTCTAAAAAATTGCTCATTATCAGTTCCAATTACCTGAACATTGATGGAAGAGGACTCGCATGGACCTTGAAAGCTAACAGGATTCAAAAGGAAGGTTTTGCCAGCTGGTACAAGTAGCGGTGCAGCATTTGATTTTGATCCACAAATACTTTTCCAAGCTTTCAGGAAAGCCTGAATTAATTAATAAATTAACCGCCTTTTTGCTAGTTACTAACACCCTAGATACTTGATGATTCATCATTAATTGCAAATGAAAATTAAGAGTGCTAATTAAGGAAATAAAATTTTACTTGTGAATCATCTGTTTCTCCATCTCCCACAGCTCCAAACTGGATCACACTGACAGACGAAGCATAAGAAGTAAATGCTTCACAGGGTTGGAAACTTGATCCCCAGATTGCCATGGACAAAATCAAGATTATGATTAAAAGTTCCTGCAATGAAAAACGTTCTCAAAACCGGAATTAAGATATCCGTTCTAATAAAAACGTTGACAGATTCTTTATATTGGTTTTCCTTTTTAACAAAATCGTCAATGGGACATGATATTATTAGAAGAATAAAAAGTAAAAAAGTCAATGCCTACATTTTCTATGCATAAGTTACCATTATAATATAGTAATAATATTTTTCTTTTTTATCATTTTTTTTCAGTTATCTATTTCATTTATTTTGGTATGACAATAATAGAAAAAATGCACTTTAAAATTATACGATTCAACTGTAAAGTCTGAATAATAAAATGGTATCTTTAGGAGTGTGAGAGGTGCGTAATTAAAAAAGAAAAAGAAAAGAAAAATTAGAGACTTGAGTGATAAAAATGAAACGTTAAAGATCAAAATGCCATTCTCCTGCTCTGTAATGCGTGATATTACTATCACTCAAATCTTAGAACTTGATAGAACAATTTTATGAAGCAAACGTAGAATCCATGTTTCGAAACCGAAACGAAAAGACAGAAATGCCTTACACATTAAATCCTATGCAGCTTGGAAGCTCAGTGAGAAAATTAAGAAGCAGAAAGATATCAAGATGCTTACCCTCATTTTACAAAGCTGCTGGATGAGATTGTTTTGATGATAAAGATGGTGATTGAGTGAGTTGCGTTGTGCTCAAGGAGTGTTGTTTAGCGAGTTAATTATCATTTACATATCAGTGATCACTCTTATATAAGCTGCGGATCGATGTAATGAGCAAATCTCATCATTAAAGGCCATGATTCATGGGATTCTATTTCATTTACCTTTCATCACTCGTTGAAAATTTTTCAATAAAGAACAAAAATTGCAAATACATTTCGTTTAGGAAAAAAAATGATCCATATATGGTACTAAGTCAATTGTTGAAATGATGAAATCGTATAAGCTTATAAATTGTGTACAAATTTGGATAATTTATTCATTAGTTCTATGAAATTATCTCATTAATGATAGTATAAAAAGTCAACTATTTTAAAATAATGATAGTCATTGATTAGTGAGGCTCATGTGAGATCGATATAGACGTTGAATTTCAACTTTGTAAACATGTTATTACTCTTTCCAAATTGATAAATAAATTAAATACAATTGAACGAAAATGCTAATTTTGAAAAAGCTATTACTTATTTTCAAGATTTAAGTGTATCCCTTATTTTTGCGATATTGGCATGGGTAATAGTAACGGGTTAATTCTTCATACTTCTGTTTCTTTATTTGTTTATGGACTTATTATTCCGTAGACATGTTTCAGTTTGTTAATAAACGATCTTGCACATGTTAATAAACTAAAATAGGTAATATAATTAACTTGATCTTTTCATTAAAGATTCATATATATTCATGCCTTCCCTGCAACTTCATAAGATATACACATAAATTGAGAAATTAAAAAATAAAAGTAATAAAATGATTTAGATTAAGTAAATAAAATCTCAGTTATAATTTACCATCTACGTCTTTAATTTCTTTATATGTGCTTCAGTAAAGTAGTAGGCTACTAAGCTAACCTAATTCAAATCCAAATAAATTATATTGACAGTCGTTACCCTTTACATTGATTTGTTTCCCTGTTATATTTCTTGAATTGATCAAGTTGCAATTCCATATGACAAATAATCAGGTTACTGTAACTATTATTGGAAGCATTTCTAGCCAGCCAAATATATACACACACACACACATATTTAATAATTCGACCTAAAAGTTAAAAAGGAAATAGCAGGCATTTTACAATTTAAACAAAAAAGAAGCGGGCAGATATTAAGTGGGTGGAGATATTTCAACCTCATTATTTGTATAAATTCACCCCACTTATAAAAATTATTTATAACAAGTTAACATTATTTTTAATAAATATAAATCAGTAAAAATATTTGTACAATTAATCAATCAAATCTTTCTTATAACTTTTTTCTTACTTAGATTTCTTTGACCATTATGGTTGCTATAACATATGTTGTATTTGATTGTTTTACTCTTACTACATCAAATAATTAAATTACACCAAGAAATATGTGTTCGAGTACCTAACTGTTTGGATATTTAATTTTATGACCTATAATCTAACTTTTCTTTTCTTTTCTTTTTAATGATATCTAATAATATTTAGTACTATACATCTAAATGACATAAATTTGACAGTCTGATAATTTACATAAGTATTATACTATAAAAACATTATATTAATCTAACTAAAGTTAATAATCATGTATACTAATAAAGTAGTATTGATACATCATCTAGAAACAAAAAATTTTGTAAAATATTAAAAAAAATTGAAGTTATATATAACATATTTTTGGTACTTTCACTTCTAATGTAAAATTATCAAATTAAACTTAGCTAAAGTAGTCTTAGTAGTCAAGTATAATTAAAAAAATTCTAAGTCGAAAGTAAGTTAAGATAGATTTAATTACTTGATTCTTTAAAATTTTCTTTATTTAAAATTTATAAAAATTATGTCAATTTTTTATAATTATTTTCTAGAAGTGGGGTGAAAAAAGTGCAGAGTAAAAATTACGTCACCACCCATATTATGTCTCAACTAACTGTTTTAGTTTTCTTGGCTCTATAATATCAAGACAAACCTCGTGATCTTTACTCTTAGGGATCTCAATATTTGAGTCCTAATAAAATGTGTCACTCACTTATATAGTTTGTAAAATTATTTTAACTACAGTTTGGTAGATGAATATAACATCAATTGAGACTCAAATTAGGACTTGGACATTAGGATGCCTAAAATTTATCCTTTTAAAATTGATGCTCTTGATAGATTTTAGATTTTCGAAATTCTCTTGTCCAACTCATGCTTCACTTATGTTTAAACTCAAAGCTCATTTTTTTTAAAGCACAAAGGCACCAAGGCATCACCGTAGGCCTTGCCATGTGGAGTGAAATAACGGACCTCCGGCCGGAGACCTTTGCCTAAATAATAATAATTTTGCTTGAAACATTCACATTAAGAAAGGAATCCCTGAATGAAATTAAAAATATCAAGACTTGTCTTTCTCAAACCAACAAAGTAAGGAAATAAGGATTCTCAAAATTTAAACTTAAAAGACAATTGTAAAAATTCCAATCTAAGACTCCTGAGGCACACAACTAAACATTTATTGGTGGTTACATTCTGGTGAGAGGTTACGTTCTGGAGGACTCTCACCCTCATGCCTGAGCATCCACAGGTGATGACTTCTTTTTGCCTTTGTCCTCATCCTTGTCCAAGTCCTCATGATAGAAATATTTAAGAGCAGCCTTCTGCTTCCGAATAAATATTCCCAGTATAACATCCAACAGCATGGCTGATAATCTCTTCTGTATATGCCACTCCAACGTCATAATCATGTTTCAATTGATATCGAAGTTTCTCGATATCAAAGCCTTTAACATCTGCAGGGACTTCAGGTGGTTTCAACAAATTGAAAAAAAATTTCTTTGCCTTCCCTGTCAAGCAATGTCCCAATAGCTTCCCTCGAGAACAAGATTAGGTTCATCAATCATACGATATGTCTTTTCCAAGAGAGAATCATTAACCCTAGACCAGTTTCTGTTAGAAAATTGACAGCTCCTTCGTCATGCTTAGTAATTTCCTGATCCAGCACATGGTGACTTATTATTGCAATGAGCCAGAAATCAGGTATTCCTGCCTGGACCATTGCACCATCATATGAGGCCCCCTGCACTTCATTAACAGTACCATTGACAATGTCATATGTCTTGGTGGCCAGAGATTAGGATGCTGGAGCCCTAGAATTGATTAGGTGCTGAAGAGGAAAAAAAAGTTTTGAGTGGCAGTAGGCTCCTGTTTACAAACTGAAAGCACATTTTAATTGGATCAGGAAATCTATACATATATTATCACTAAAAGACATATGGTGAAAGGGGAAGGATCCTATTCTATTTTAATTAGTTTCATTCTCTCCAATAGACTTTTTCTCAAATTGCTTTAAATTTTTACGTGGCTTTTCAAAAAGAAATTTCAATTGGAAATTAGATGAGTGGACATGCAATGTGTAGATGTATATTTGCTCTAAGTTTGTCTTGACCAAAATATTCAAGCATAATTATTGATGGTTAAGAAATAAAAGAGACAAAATAGTTAAATTATATTCATATATGTAACACCCCACACTCGGGTTTTGACCCGTTGACCCCCATATATAAAGAAGAGCCGGGTTCCATATTTATTTTGGGGCAGGGGGTATTATTGGAAGAGAGAGAGAGAGACAGGCAGAAGAGAGAGATGTTTTGACCCGGTTTTGACCCGAACCCGACCCGGACCCGCGACCTTGACCCGGCCGTTTCTCCCATTTCCGGCCACCGTTCCGAGCAAGCTTGGTACCGTTTCGAAGCTTGAGAGACGAGCAACGTATCCATGTCGTCCTTGCTGCCGGAAATCGATCGGAAAGCCGCCGATCGAAGCTTGGAAGTTCCGCGGAATCGCCGGCTCGATTCGCCGTGATTTCGCCGGTTTCCGGTAAAGCCATCATTCGGGTTTTGTTCCTTACCCTTCCCTCTGTCATTTCCGACCAGCCATGGATGTCGGGGACGTCGTTTTGCCGTTGATCGGCCGTTGATGGATTCACGGCTTTGGGAGCTCGATCCGGAGCCACCGCCGCGCGTGGGAGGACACCACCGCCACCTTTGGACTCAGCGTGGCTGGAACTTTCAGTTCTGAGCTTCCCGTCGCCGTCGGTTGAATTCCGGTGACCGTTGACCGGCGAGGGTATTTTGGTAATTTCACTGTCTAAGGGCAATTTTGTAATTTCTGATTTTGTGGGTGTTTTAGTAATTGTTGGCATTGAGGATAAGTTGGTAATTTATGATTTTGAGGTTAATTTGGTAATATTGAGATGAGGGTATTTTGGTAATATTGATTCAAGGGCATTTTGGTAATTTTGATATTTGAGGGTAATTTCGTAATTTCAAGAATTATGAGTATTTTGATGATTTATGATTTAATTAAGATTATTTGAGGTTAAGTATGGAATGTGATTATGTTGAGGAATTTGAGAATATTGGAGTTTATAATTATGGTTTCATTTTATGCTTATGCGAGTATTATTTATTTGTAGGCCGATGATATCGATTTGTGTATTTGTTACTCGAGGATACGAGGAGGTAAGTAAACTGGATTTCCAAACGAATCACAATAAACAATATATATGTTTGACATGTTTGAAAAGTCTATTTTGAGATATGTACGAATATTGATTTATCTGTTATGCCCATGTGTTTATGTGATGTGTTGATATGAGATGTTGATATATGTGTTTATTGACATGGGCATACGTATGAATATTTCATTGGCATGAGCACGAAAATGCATTATGTTTTCCATATTTCCTGGAAAATGAGAAAGTTGACTTTAGCAAATGAGATTTGAAAAGAAAGAAAGATTATTTTACAGTTTTAGCTTGGATGCTTGAATTCGTTACTGGCTTAGTGGAGGACTCTCCAGATGTTTATATATAGTTATGAGATAAGTGGGCGAGGGACGCATTGCGAGAAGCCCAAAAAGTATGAAAGAGAAAGTTATGAAAGTTAAGGGAGTGTCCTACTAAGCAGTAATCGAATGAAGGTAACTCAAGTAAGTGGTTTAAAAGAGAATGTGAAAGTTTGAGAAAGACAGAATGAGATTTCGATGATTTGTTTTACGATGTTTTCGAATATCATGGCACGTCATTCATTTGATATGTATATGTATGTATGTATTTTGATATATGTAAAACTGGTTTACTTACTGAGTTTTGTACTCATTATAGTTTATTGTGATTCAGTTTTTGTAAGCAGGATTCGTGTTGAGCATTGATAAGGGCTTGGATGGTGGAATTAGATGGTTTGGCATAAATTTTAAATTCTTCCGCTGCTTTGTATTTATTTTTAAGGATATGATTTTTATGGATTGTAAAAGGATTATTTATTATTATTTTATGAGATTTAAGGTTCTAGCAGTACGATTCGCCCTGGGAGTGCGGGGCGGGTCGTTACAATATACTATTGTTAAAAACACATAGCATAATACTATTAAAAGTTTCAAATGCTATACTATTAAAAGTTTCAAAGAGCTCTGATCAGAAGAAGATCATAATTCTTCCTAGACAGTAAAACCATCTTTTATCATTTTAAAAACATGAAATTAGATTGAAGAAAATGGTAAAGAGTAGAATTAATATTATCAACATGCATGCATATATATAGTTCAATTGTAATAAGTAGATAGCCCAAACAATTTGACCCTTTCAGTTGAAGTAAGAAGTTAACTAAAGTAAACCATTCCCCCTCACACCAACCTTGGAGGTGAGAGTTATTTAATTTGTGTTTTGCATCTAAATGAACTGTAATTAAAGAACACATAGTTAATTAAGAATTTCTTTTGAGACATGATTTTGGTTTACAATTTCCTTTAGCGATTCCAAAGGCATTTTTGCAGCTAGAAAGGACTCTTTTTCCTTCAGTAGCTGATTGCAGTTCAATATTCTCCAATTTGATATTGGTGCAAGCAACATTGTTGCTGCAGTCGAGATTGATAGCCACGTCTGTTGCTGATGTCCCAGTTGCATTCAAATATCGCACATCGCTTATATGAACTCCGGTACTCTTTGATGGACGCAACAAAACAAAAACAAAATTAAATGTGTTATCAATTAGAATCTTGAATCTTGATGAAAAAATGCAAAAGGCGGAACTTATTTGTTCAACTTAGTTACCGTTTTTGCACAGACGTCCTTCTGATCGCAGTAATATTGGTCTATGATTATTGGATTTTGCACCTCTGTGAAGTTCATATACGAGAACTCAACATGTTGAACTTGACCTATCCCAGCCTCCAAAAATGAAAAAAACAAATGAAGAAAATTGTCAGATATTTAATCTATAATCAAATATATTTATAACTCTCGTATTCCAGGTTAACTATGAGAGCACAACGTCTAAAGTGGTTGGTAACGCAGGCACTTAGTGGCGGATCCAGGATTTTGATTCGGCTTTTGTATGAAACAACAAATTTGAGAGGGCAAGAACATAACAATTTTAAAGTTTAAGGGGTCAAATAATGAAATACTATAGAATCAAGGTAAATTTAGTTTTAAATCCTTAGTTTTGTGTGAATTTGTTTTCCAATCTGGGGGCAAAGGCCTAGCAAACTACCATAGTCTTGCCCAAGGCAACCCATTTTTTGAGACTAATATGTATCTGTCACCTGCCCAATTATTATTAGGATTGACAGAAAAGTATGGGTCGGCCCAAGCCCGCGTGCTTTAAGCCCGACCCGTGACTTAAAATTATAGATAAGGGTTTATAATTAACAAAGCTCATAGTACATGAGTTCAATCAAGACCCTGAATGAAAAATTCAGACTTTATAATAAATAATATATATATTTTTAAAAAAAATTATATAATAATAATAATATGTCATAAAATTGAAATAAAAAAAAGTAAAAAAACTCATTCCCCATTTCCCCTGATCATGACCCTCATTCCCGTGACAATCAAAAATTCAAAATCCCTAAACTCTGCTCCCTAACAAACTCACTCACCTCTCACTCTCTCAATTCTCACTTCACACAGTCACACTCACTGTCACGGCGTCACTGTTCTCGCCGCCGGCAGCTGACCAGCAGCAGCAGCAACAAATTCCAGCAACAGCAGCACCAGCCACCACCCAGCAAATGATTGAACAAACGCCAGCGGCACCAGCAGCAGTACCAGCCACCGCCCAGCAGCAGCAGCAACAGAGGTTTGTTTCTCCTTCTTCGTGCTTGGATTGTTTCATTGCTATGTATTGCCGTGAACTTGTAGTTTATATGCATGTGATCCTCTTTACTTTTGTTACTGTAAACTTGTAGCTTTTTTCCCCTCCCTAAAGGTAAATTTGTAGTTTCTTCATCATGATTAGTTTTTTTTTCTTCAAGTTACCGGGGTTCGTGGCAGCGTGGGAGGTTTATTTCCAACGTGCATGACATTTGCTGAATGCTGATTGCTAATTGCTCCGCATGGACCAAACACATCATTAATCATTTTCCCATATCTCTTTTTGCTCTTGCTTTTTAGTCTATTAATAATAGAAATATATACTCTGCGTTTAACCCAACCATTTGTATGTGAATGTTCACTTATTACAAGATGAAGCACATTGTGGGATATATGTTTCAGTTGATGTGTATATATGCTGAACTTAATAATGTATTGTTATTAATTATATTCATTTGATTAACAATTTTTTGAAGTACAGACATCTGCATTTAAAAAATTGTGAAATTTGAGCAAATTAAAGTTCATAAAAGCCTAGGCCCGGCCTAGGCCCTCTAAAGTCTGCTAAAATTTGGCCCGTCAAAAATCCGTCCAATTTAGATGGGCTTTAAGAGGGTCTGGACTTTTAAAAAAAGATATGAGCCTGGTTCTGAACTTGACAAAGCCCAACCCAAATCCTTAAATTACCAAACCTAATTATTACGTAACAAGAGTGAACAAAAAAAATCGCAACACAACAAATCTATCATAAATGAAATTTAATTATTGCACGGATATATTCCGAAAGGAACATACTTGCCACGTCTTGATTCGGGCTCCGTTGGTAGTCTTATAGAAATTAACGTGCCTCAAACTGATATTTTCTACTCTCACTTCTTCTCCATTTTTGCCTAAGCTTCCGATGCTATCACCACAAGGGAGCACCAAATCAGTTTATTTATCGAGCTTATTAGCAAATCAATTTTAGGCAATTTAGGAAAAATGAAATTACACAGTTTGAAAATCATTGATTGATAAAATTTATAATTAGCCTTGTTGAGAATGTTTTACAAATTACTAGGTGTGGGTATTTAAAATGAGGAACCAAACTGATCGGCCCGAATTCAGTTTAGTTAAAAAAATTAAGAAAAGACCTATCGTTTTAATTTAATAAATAAAAACATAATCGAAAAGCAAATAACTGAATAAAACTAAGGTTTTAAAGGTTAAAAAACTAAAAACAAACCAATACTTTGGTTCAGTTTATAATTCTATTGAAATTTATTAGGTTCAGCTTAGTTTAGTTAAAAATTAAATTGTACTGAACCGTGCCCACCCTTACAAATTAGTTATCAGAAAATTGCATGTTCTTGAAGCAAAAGTATGCATTTTCAAAATTGAAGAAAGCATATGGTAGCCGATATATATATATATAGAAATGTTCGGTTCAGGATTTTAAAGTGCGGGAAAATTCGAGAAAACTTTAAAACCACATGGTTTAAAAGGATTAAAATTATAATCCTTTAAAACCGTGCAATTTTTAAGATTTCTCGCACTTTAAAATCTTGAACCAGAAAACTACTATATGTATATATATACATATTAATCCTTTTGTTTAGATGGTGATATTTCCACCCCCTAAATTGTATAAATGCTTCAAAAAAACTAATTATAAAAAAATTTCATATTATTTTTTATGATTTCAAGTAAAAAAGAAATTTGAACAATTAACTAATTAAATTCTCAGTAGTTACTCAAACTCATGGCATCAAAGCACATGTTTTGGAACTTTTGATAATTTTATTTATAACAGTAAAATAGTCAGATTAATATTATATCAAAACAACATTAATGATAAAAAAAAGTCAAAAGACTTATGCAAAATAAAAGAATTTGTTTGATTAATTGTTTAGACATTTTCTTTATTTTGACTTTTAAAAAACAACGTAGTTTTTTTTAATAACCTTTTCAAATAGCTGGATTTATACAAATCGTGGAGTAAAAATATCCCCACTCTCTTTTTTTTATTTTTTAAGAGAGAAAGAAGATAGACACCTTGTGATTTGGCGAAATAATCATATAGCGTCTCTTATTCTCAAAAATGGTCATATAAGTTCTTTTTAAAACAATTATTCCCCTTGAACTATGACCCAGTTCATTCGGGTATAATTGTCTAAACAGAGATTTATCTATAAATTTTCAAAAAATAATGAAATCTTTGTGACTATTTCACCAAATCATGAAGTTCTCATTATTCTTTTTCGTTGTTTTCTCTGCCGTAAAAAAATTTGATTGGAACATCACTTTACCTTATACCATGACCAGGTCGTCCACAATTAACATAAGTGACTGAAATATTCGAAGTCTGATCAGAAATCGAGATGCAATCATCACCTGCTAATCTATCAAGATTTAGTAAATATATAAAGAATAATTCTCTGATAAGGATATCTTATGGTAATATGTGTATACACCTGCGGCTATAATGGAGGTGTGCACAGAAACATCATGGGAACGTGCAATGTGAATTCCATCAGTGTTGGGACTTGTCTCAGGAGAATTTATTGTCAACGATTTGAAGTGGACGTCTTGGCTATAATCCACAACAATATGAACTTGGGGACTTCGTTCAACATAAATCTCGTTTATTGAACATTACTGCACTGAATAAAACTCACTGCCTGCAGCCAATACCTTCTCTTGTGAGAGAATCAATAATAAAATCTCCAAGTGCAATAAATTCTGAAGAGATATATAAAACTAGTTCAAATATAACTAACTAGTAGTACTCCTCTACCGTAGGAATTTGTAATTTTTTTTTTTTGTTGAAAAAAATTCAGACTAACGACTCTTCAAAAAAATAAAGAGTTGCTAAAAACTAAAAATCATGCAACGCCGAATTGAGAAAAAATTTGTCTATTCGCAACTACTCCCTCTGCTTATAGTTGTTGGTTAAAATTTGGATGCCTCCACTTTGAGAATTTTTTATATAACTATATATTGCATGGACTTACTGTAGGTGCCCGTTCGCTGCAGTCCTGTCAAATATACAATTGAAAAGGAAAATTAGTTGATTATTATGAAGGAAAAATAGAGAATGATACTTAGATAACTAATATTTTTCATTTTTAATCACTTAGGTCCTTAATTTGTTTTAATTAGTCATCACTCGTTGCATGACCTAGCGTTTATATTTTACTGTTGAATGACAAGAGTGACTTTTGATTATGCACAACCTTTCCGCCGGGGCGCAAATGTATATGTAAATATAATGTACCATGGTAAAAGAACACCAAAACCATGTGTTAATTTTTATTACCATTTTGAACTACTGTAATATAATGGGTAGTTAAAGAAGTTAGTTAAAAAAAAAATTAAGGACTGTAATAAAAGAGAAAATATTCGGGGCTTAAGCGTTATTCTCCAAACCAAGAAATAATATAGTCTGCAATAGATTTGTCAAAGAGTGGTGTTATTAGCACCCCTACATTATTCTTACAAAACTCCACTTTAAATAAAATTACAATTAAGGATAATTAAAAATTAAATAAATATAGATTTTTTTCAACAAATTACTTAATTCATAATCAATCCTTTTAAATATATATATGTGTGTGTGTGTGTGTGTGTGTGTGTGTGTTACTTCCTATCTAACTAAAATAAATTGTACAAATTTAGAATAATATATTGTTCTCTTATGATTTCTTATTGATTAAATATTTTTGTACTTAAAATTACTTTGAAATTACGATTTGAAATATGTGTTATTTCAACCAATGATTAACACTAAAAAATTTATCATTCATATAACTTTTTAATTTATGTGTAGAGTAATAATAAAATTGAAAATAATTAAAAAATAGCACAATAATACTTTGAGTTTTAATAATAAACAAATCAAATGAAAATTGAGAACTTAGAAAAGTGTATCTAAAAAATGGTATTTTCGAAAATAAAATAAATTTAACTAAAAATGGGGTTTTATGAGGAGACCAGAGGGGTGCCAATAGTCCAACTCTTTGTAAAATAAGTATCAAGAACTTTTTTCATGGAGTTATGAAATGTTAAAAATTGATTTTAAATAAAGAGTTGAAAAGTCAAATTAGAACACATCATTTGAATTCAGTTTGGAAGATATCATTTGAATTCAAATTGGCGATAGCCAAGAACTTTGACAAGCAATCGGAAGTGGCCAAAACTATTGAAATTGGTGGCTATTGAATGTTGAAAAATGGTTTGCTTTTAGGCAAAATTCTGCCTATAAAAGCTCTCATGTGAGAGCTTGGCATCCCAAATCCTAGAGAAGCGATCCAAGTTTTGGTGAGAAATTGAGAAAGAGAAATATTCTTAAATACGTACTTATATTAAAGGAGCATTTGTCTGCTCGATATGGGTATTATGAGTTTGCTTTGTTAGGAAATATTTCTAGGAATCATATATTTGAGACTTGGGTGAGAGAAAATTATTTTTGAGAAAGTGGTTGTAAAAATTTTTCAGATAATAAATAATTTTTCTCTGGTTGTCTTTTGATAATGGCCGTGGTTTTTCTCCGAATTTGAAATTTTCCACATAAATCTTGTGTATTGAGATTGGTGTATTCTTTATTTAATTTTTCTATTGATTTATTGCTTGACAAATTACTTGGAGTGATCTTGGGAGGAGGCTCAATTTCCTAACATGAAAGACAAGATTTTAATTTCTAGTGAATTTACTAATATAAGTATCAAAAAATAACACAAATTCTTCTCTTTCATTAGCTTAAGTTTTGACAAAGAATTTTTAAATAGTTTTAATTATTTTCAAAATCATTCAGTTGATAATTCTCATTTACAAGGATGGTCAGAAAATACCTTTCCAGGATGGTGTTTGCATGATTGATCCCACCATTTTTGTCCGTTTCCATCAAAGAGGCCACGGCCATTTATATTGAGTCCTGTTATGTTCCCAAACACTATCCATCGCCCGATCTCACTTGTCCATGCACTTTGTCCATCAGCCGCCTTGATTGTCCCCGATAGCTTCATGAAAAAATAAAATAAAAGAGTTTAAGTTTAACTTCCATGGTAGCTGTTAACATATATACTAATGCATGCAACATTAGTTAGGGCTAGGCAAAAGTTTCCTAGAGTTTAATGGCTCTAAAATTGATTCGTGGTTTGGTTCGGTTTAGTTCTTTAAAGACTAAAAAAAGAGAGAGAATTTATTACTCAGAAATTTTTGAATCAATTGATTCTCGTAGTTTAGTTCAATTTTTCAAGAAAACCAAACTGAACCCATGGATTGAGTGATGATTAGATTAAGATTATTAATTACACACTCATAAATAAGTCGAACTTTAATTAAATATATTTTGGTCTCTTCAGTATTTTACCTGAATGGAGATGCTACTTGACTTACAAGGTCCAGAAAATGTTATGGGATGCACCAAAAATGTCTTTCCCTTTGGAATAATCATAGTGGGTGTTTGTGCATTCGCCTTACATGCATCATTCCATGCCTTTGCAAATGCCTATAGTTAAATATAATTCGAAAAAGCAACAATAAGTACATAAAGAGACTGAAAAATAATAAAAATGAATAAATAAAAGATGTATTTACTAAGGAATCATCTGAGTTTCCATTGCCAACTGCTCCATAACTTAGAACGTTAAATGTATTCTGATCATCGGCATTCACATTAATGTGAGTTGCAAGTGTAGATAATAGGATCAAAATACATATACTAACAACTAAATCCTGCAAAAGCCAAAAAGATAAACAAATAAATTAATTAATTCAAGTGTCTTTTCTATTTTTTAAATCTTTTTTATTCAGCTTAGACAGACTTAATGTACCATTCTAAAGTTAGTAAAGCAATATTGCATATGAAAGTAGAATGAAAACCAACTTTTTTTAATAAGTTGGTGCTGTATGATCAAAGGCTATTAATATGATTTTCATTGACTTTGCTAGGTAAAAAATCTGTGCATTTCCATTTGTTTCTTAATTAATTTTATTTTAGATGTTGTTTCTAATTAAGAGCAGCCAGATGATGTGACAAATGAATCCATTGCTGATACGAGTACTTAAACATATGGCAACCTTGGATATTTATATTAGGCTTAGTAAAAGGAAGATAATAGTTTTTCCATTTTTTCATTTTTTCATTTTTATTCACCACGCCAGTTTGGCAATTTCCAACGAAGGCCAACGAAGGCCAACGAAGAATACCAAGTCATATTTCAATTTCTCACCATTGGCCTCAGATGTCGATTCATATTTTAAATATCCTGATATTGGCTGATACTGCACACATAATTGAGGGAATAATAATACTTGTAAACACTTATATCTCTTCTCATACAAATTGATATGGCATTGTATTAGTGGAATAAAAATATAATACTTGAAATATTTGATAATATTCCTATAAAACTGTTATATAAGTTTGTGTAGCAATTTATAACTCAGAAAATGTAGCTTTTTTTACCAACAAAATGTTGGCTCTACTGGCAATGGAGTCCTTTTAAGTGGCTTGACTAAATTTACTCCCCAGTTCAAGTCGCAGGAAAGATACCTTTGTTGGAAGAACATGTGTCTTCTGGTTCGAGCGAAAGCTTCTAATTTAGGTTGTGGTACAAACTTAAAGGTGTCTTTCACAGTTGGGGCCCTCCCCAAAATACCTCATTGTTAAAGTAAAAAAGAAAATATAGCTTTTTCCCGATTGTCTAAACGGATAAAATATTTATGAGATCATTCTTATATATTTTCTTAAACAATACTATCTTCTAAATAATATTTCTAATAAAGTATTTTTGAAAGGATATAATAATAAATACGCGTGTGATAAAAAAAATAGTATGAAAAGATGAACACAATTCAACTCAATACTAAATTCGAACTATTTTAAAAGACGGCAAAATTATATGTAGGGGGAACCAAACATTTTAATTGCTTCTGGTAATTAAAGGACATACAAGCGTTTCGAATTTCATAAAAGTAGAGATGGAAAAGAAGGCCTTACAAACCCAACTTTGTTTCAACCTGCCCCAAAAGTAAAGGAATTTTTCTCAACATTTAGAAGTTGTCCAATGGACCAATAACTCTCTAGTCTCTCATATAAACAACATTGCAGTCTTTTATCTCTCTCTCTATATATAAATATATTCTGTCTTACCAGTCGCCAGTCTAAGGGTGGGCAAAATCGAACCGAATCGAAAAAAATTCGGTTCGGTTTGATTTTTATTTTAAAAAAACCTAATGTAGAAATTCAATTCGATTTTTTCGGTTCAGTTCAATTTTCGGATTAAATTTTAAAAAATCCGAACTGAACCGATAATATCATTTGGGTTTCTCTCTTTTATAAAATTTTATTATGACCTAATATTTAAAAAATATTTGCATTTAAAAATTTTATTACCGCCTAACATATTTTGCAAACTTTTCAAAAGGGTTCTTGACCAAAAGTCAACAAGGTAAGATAACATTTTGATCCCTATATTTTTGATAAGTTATGTAATGGCACAGAAACATATTTTATTTTATTTATGTTTTGATCAAAAAATTTTGATATATAAAACACTGACAATGATTCTAAAAATTATTCAGTTTAGTCCAACGTTTTGTAATTTTTTTTCTTCTACAAATTTGTAAAAAAAAAATTTTGTTGATTATACATTGATTAAAGTAGGCCTTATGTGCAAGTTAAGATAAACCGAAAAATTAATTTGTTAATCCGATTCATTAAGTGAACCGTTACCAAAAAATCGAAACCGAACCGAACCAAACTATCGGTTCCAGTTCGATTTTTATTTTCTCTAAAAACTGAATAGATTTTTTGAATTTATAACCCAAACCAAACCGAAACTGAAAATTTATCCCGAAACCAAACCGATGCCACACTTTTCCGCCATATTAGGTGTATTTCGTCATCCTTGCTAAGCACTGGTTGTTACACTTTTCAACGCATCTCCATTGTTTCCTTCATAAGTTTCCACCAAGTTGAAGTTTGTTGTTGCAAACAAATGATTAAGCTGCTGTCTTCTTCTTCTTAGACTCCCTTCTCTTGCTTTCTTTTTCCTCTCTGCACGTTGCGCTGTTCCCTTTTGACAGGCACAACTTACCTTCTACAGCATTCGAGTTTGGGTTATTTTTGTAATTCTTGAAAAGATGAATTACACATCAAATATTGAGATGTGTGGTTTGCTGCACACATTATATTTGAAGAAGTTTATTGCAAGTCTTGATTATTGCTTCAGTTTTGCAACATTAGGATTAATGGGTTGTGATGAACAAAGAGGGATGACGCTAAAATTATTGGGCTGCTTTTTACCCCAAATCATAGGGAGACAATTATACCTCTACCTAATTTTATTAGGAGGGAAATTGAATCTCAACCATTACTCATACTTAAACCCATGTACTCAAAGGATAGTGCCAATAGGCTATGATATTATGCGATAGTATAAATTCAAACTGTGTTATAGTAAAATTCAGGCTATGATATTATGTTATAGTAAAATATCAAGAAGAGTCTTAATTGATTTCTTATTATAAATATCAGTAGATTTCTGATTGTAATTAATATATCAGTGTATTAAAAAAAAAAGAGAAATGTATGCAATATCTTAAAGGCATATATACTAAACTTAATTAACATTGTATTAAGTTAAGCTGGTGTCTAGTCCCACTACATTACTCAATTAGCGTTTTAGTTTTTCAGTTTCCTGCATCAAGAATAATATTAATTTGTTGAAACAAGCTAAACTACACAAAAAATTTCTCTTGATTGTTATGAACTAGTTTTGAGTTTGATCGAAAATTGACAATATTTTTGTCATGAAAATCTTGATTTAACCTTATATTATAAATTTTATAGTACTAAACATTAAATGTACGAGAGTTTCAATCTCTCACACACAAACATGGAGTTTTAATTGCTTAACATGTATGATTCGTTTACAAAATAAAGAAATGATTTTATTAAGATTTCTTTCTATAATCTCATTGTGTTCTTTATTTTTTGGTATTAGAGTATAGTAGTATTTAATTTTCTCTAAACTTATTTAGTTTTTAAATATGTGCTTATTGAAATATTGAAGAAAATTAAATGCATTCTCGCTTCCATTGCGTCCACCACCGCTCATGCGGTTGCTTTTCCCTAAGGCGAAACGTTCCCCTACCGCTCATGCGGTTGCTTTTCCCTAAGGCGAAACGTTCCCCTATCGAAGTATCTTTACATCCCACAGTTTCGGCAGATCGCTTATCCCCATACATCAAAACATTACATATCAATATTAAGTGAAAAAAAAAACAAAATAAAGGAATCCTCCAGATACAACGAGTTCACTGCAAATTGCAAACAATCTTGGATACTGCAACTAGCAAATTGTTTTGGACAGAGAAGCTAATTAGACATTGTATAAAAGTTTGGATTGGGCTGTTTTCAAAAATTGAGTAAAAAATATCATTTTTGAAAAAAATAGCTTGTGAAATTAAAATTGTATATTACTTTTAAAGAAATTAAATAATTGAATAATTGAATCCACATGTTCAGATTATGATTCACAAACTCAAAAAAAAAATAATGTCGACAATAATACAATACTATTGTATTAATTGTATATGAGTTTATTTGTATAATATACATTATTTTTTAAAAAGTTAAAATACAATTTAGAAAGTATGGTATTTCTCAATGCCTAATAGATAAAAATTGCTACTACACTTTACCCAAATATCCATTGCTATTATTGAATTTAATTTTCAGTGCAAAACACCTTATAAAATTTCATTATTTGTGCGCACATATTTAAAACAAACTTCTAAAACCAAATAATGCACACATGACTACGATTTAGCATAAAGAAACATTGCAGCGAGGTAAGCAATTAAAAATAGAAACATAATTAAACAAGCGACGGTAAAAGTTCAAACTCAGCGGACATAACATTGATAAACAAAATTGTTTGACACTTAATTCCTGCTACACTATTTCCAAAACTTTATAGCTTAATGCAGAAACAAAAAATTTAAAAATCCAACCACTTAGTGTAATAGACACAGGTTTTCGGGGAGATTACACCATCCGGTGTGCAAATATTTATCTGGGGACAAACCCCGCATGGAATAGAAGCCAAGCTACCTATCTTTGGCTCTCCTCCGCCACCCCCCTTGCTCACGTTTTTATAACAAACTTTTCCGACTGGAATGTTAGTGAATTCCCCCGATCCATTGCTCTTCACTTCCATAATCTGATTATCCAAAACCAAAGCCCTCACAATCTCTTCAATCTGCTGTTTCGTCAAGTCAACTTTGAAGGCTCCACTCCGTCTGATGGAATCTGAAATGCCCTCCAAAGTGGCAACCTTCAACTTAATTATTTGCTTTAGGCATTGAGATTTCACAACTTTTATGAATTCTGTATCTAGGCTTCCCTCGGAGTACCACGCGCCACCAGAGATTTCCTTTGAGGGCTCAAACTCCACTGCCATTAAGTGTTTTTTGCCCTTGCTGTGGATATTAACTACCTCCTTGATCAAGCTCTTGTTTTGGAGTGACTTGATAGATTTAGTAACAATATTATCAGGGAGGTTAACTCTTAATTCACGTTTCATATCCCGTGTCCATATACCCATATCTTGTTTGCTTCTGATTACATCATAGATGAGGCGCTCGTGATCAGTAAGCGAGTCAGAAGGTGCGTTCGAGTCTGGCCGTTTCCTCTTACTCATTCCTGTTCAAAGAACATGATAATCAAAATTCAAAATACATTAAAAGCATTTATACTAGGTTTTTCTAGCAGATCAATCAATCATTAAGAAAGAAAATCATTACCTTTGAAACAAAATGTCATGCAAGTCAAGAAGGTTTATTTAAATTAGCATATAAATAACTTCACTTGTCTCAGAGGTTACATCTGCTCACGTTTTGTGACCCAAGACTATAACAATGACAAAGAAACAATTCACATGGCTACTTATATTGAACAAAGCCAATTTTTTCATATCATAAATTCTGAGACACACAACACAACATAACAAACAATTTCAAATAGTCATCAAAGATCACAACAACTTAGAAACAAGGTCCATTATATCAAAAGCATTTGCACTGTCCGTATCTTTCTAACTCCGGGTCCGGTCCGGCTTAAACCCGGTTCCCGGAATCCGAGTTTCCAACCCGGATAACTGAATGAATTAATGAAATGAAAAAAAATACACCTGTTTTAAAGTTCACGAAAATTTCAGAAAGATTTCAAGTAGCATAATTTCAGTTCAAGGCTTACAAAAATAGAACATATTCCAGGAGCACCATCGAATTGAAGGATTGTAAAATCTTAACAACCGAGACAACTTGAAGATAAATGAATACGAATGAATCATCTTTAGAGATAAAAGCTGACCTCCGTATGTTAATATCGTCTTTAAAGCACTCCTAATTCCCAAGAAGTATGTAGGTTGATGATTTAATCAAGATTAATGACGATGCGATAAAACGAATCACGAACGGCGACGCGACGAATTGATGAAGACGAACGGCGACGCAACGATTTTTGAAGACAAACGGCGACGCGACTGATTGATGATGATGATGCTTGAGGATGAACTAAGTACTGACGATGCTGATGACAAATTGACAATGATGGATTTGGGCTTTGTGTGGGGAAGATTGAAGAAGGTGAGGAAAGAGGAGAAAAGGCAGCTGCGGAATGCTTAGGCCTGTAGTGTTTTTTTTTTAATACTTAAAATTAACCTTTTACCAAATTTTAAAATAAAGGAATCCGGGTCCAGGTTCCCCATACTGGGTTAAACGGAACCCGCAAACCGGCCCGGATATGCCTGGTTTAAAAATCGTTGTCGTCCGCATTATTTTATATATGGACCGGTTAAACCCATACCAGATCATCTGGGTTAATCCGGATCTAGGTTATTTTGCCTTATCTAATTAAAATTCAAAAGACATTGAAGTATTTATAGCAGGGCTTGTAGCAAATCAATAAATCATCAAAAATATTTTACCACAAACATTTTAACTGTTAACACTTCACGGCCATTCTGTAAAAAATAATTAAATATTTAACATTGAGTATAAAAGATGAATCAACAGAGCTCAATCGAAACAACCAAAAAATTTTAAAAAATCAACACAGCTCAAATCACAGTGAATCCGAACGCTTCCTAATCAAATTATAACTCACTCCACGTAATTGAAAAAATTGTTTGCTACCGGCCAATGACCTAAATGGCAATGTTAGTATAGAATATATATTTTTTTAATAATCTTCTTTTTAATTTAAAATAGACCAAACTTTTCGAAAATCCTATAGAACATGTACATACATTTTTTTCAGTATGTGGTTTAAGATATACTTCTTTATGTAGAAGCTCGAATTAGGAAAAAATTTATAGTCCATTAATGTGATCCACAATTTGAAAAACATAATTGCTGAGAATAAAATTTGAGAAAAACCTATGGGACAATTGTAATACCGTGCTACAGTTGCATCCAGCCGTTCGATGTCAATGGACCCCATTCATTCAAGTGCACCCAACGGTTGAATACAACTATAACACGGTATTACAATTGCACCGTAGCCAGACCTTAAAATCTAACAAAGAAAAACAAAGTTGCAAAAATTCACTGTTCTTCCACTAGCTTTGACCTAAAACTTGAGTGCTTGAAGTTTGGAACCGTTAGGGCGTTCAGTGAAGTCAATTAGAAAACTAGCGAAGTGGTAAGAGCAATAATCCCATTTGAAGGGAGGACAAGACAACGAACTGGTCTACAAAATCATCTATTGTCACGTTTAAATTATCAGATCAATGTCAACTGTTCCTTCTGTCCAGTACAATCGTAATGAAATCAACAAATTCAAGGACACCTGTGGCATCTGCTTCAAGTGAAAGGATGTCCTCGAACTTTCATCTATTAATCCTTTGAAGTTATGACAAGCAATCCCAGTGCCCCGATAAGGATATACTGAAAGATATCAACAAATATGATGTTCTATTAAGATGATTTTCATGCAACAGAAGTTTAACATTTGAACTGAATTTAGCTATTTTATTTTAAATCACATTAAGAGCAGATATGGTAATAGAAAGTATCACGGCCGCAACATACCTTGATTATAGGCTTTTCGGTCATGATAATAGTCACCCAGCCGACATAAGGCAAGAACCTGTGTAAGACAAAAGTAATCAATATATTAGCTTTCTTTATTTTTGAAAGAAAAAAATGTGTGATTTCTTTTCCTCAAAACATGTTACACACTAAAGGAGGAAGAGCGAGAGAGAGAGAGAGACGTAATAACACAATGTTTGTTGAAATAGAAAAACAAAAGTGTAAAGCTGAAGGACAGTGATAAACAGAGATGTCAACAAGACATGTTCAGGCTTGGATGAAGCAACCTTAACCTGATCTACCCCCCGGATGATTAAGTTCCTTTTGTAATCCGGTTCATTACTTAAGTCATGGGGAGATTTGATCATACTGGGTAAAAAGAAAAAATGAATTGTCAATGAGGAAGTCACTGGGAAAAGAAGGAACATGGAGAAAGGTGGCTTCTCTGAATCAATGATGTTCATAAATACACGTATATTTGCTCCTTATCTCTTATTCCAAAAACTTTAACTAACTATCAATGAGCATTAAGGTAATAAGATAAGGTCAAAGGACCAAGGTATCAGACATATTATAGTATACAGGCCAGATACCTCAAAGCCAAATTTGGACCTGGGAGGTCTTCACCAAATATCGCTAACGGAGCACCAAATTCACTCCTTTATGGTCAAGGTGGAAAAAAAAGATGGATTAACCCATCACACACTTGTTCAGGTCTTCTTGTGACCTTAAACACCATCCTCATTGACTAGCCTCAACTAGCCAATAAAACATGCCTGCCGATCCACAGGATCAAAAGATTACCAAAAATAAAAAGAAGCATCTCCTAGATTCCCTTTTTAACCTTCCATCAAGGGAAAATGATTTATTGTAAATTACCAGGGAATGATGAAAAGAAAACCTAGCTGATATAATGGAAAATGAGTCTCTTCCATCAGATAAAGCTTTTTCAATTTTCTGCCACCAAGTATTCATGAATCCATTTTCTGCAATCCAATTCAAAGGTATCTTCACTCTCTCTGTCTTCAGTCACCCAATTAGACAACAGAAATAAGAAAACTTAGATCACATCCATAAACCCAAATCTGCAGTGACAATATGCTGTTTACTCTCTCATGTGTGATACAGAAAACTTGCATCCTATCATTCCTTACTTGGTCATTCAAAACGATAAATTGTCTCTGTAATAGATTGAAAAATTCCAGAAGAACAAAGGTTGGTATAAGAGTTTTTACCCCACAGCTCTGCCCATAATATGTTGTCGCTTAAGCCAGAGCTGACCTTGAGCATACAAAAGCCTATCATCCCCATAATTGTTATCTCCTGAGAAAGAAAAATCAATGAAGTAAGATTGTACAGTTAATAACGGAACCCAGTCAATTAGAAATTAATTGAACTTTATTTCTATAAGTTGCCACCTTTTGTTAGGACCTCAACTTCCCCAGTATCTTGCCGTTCGTGAACCTTCAATACAATTTAATATTAAGATTGCTAGACAACTGTTCAGTGCAAAAGGCAACCGAGAAAAAAAACAAGAAGGCCTTTCTACTTGGGCTTAGACAGACGAAACTTTGTTACCACAAGAAAATGAGCTCTAGTACATATAAAGTACAGAAAGTTTCAAGAAGACAAAGGATCCTCAAAAAACTAAAAAATCATGAAAGTAAAAGGCTCAATGTATCTATCACCTAGTCCTAACATAGCAATCTTTAAGAAAATATCACAAATTAAGAAGGTGGTCAAGCACGTGGTAAGCACATATAATCAAAAAGCAAGTATTTACCAGCACAGATAAGCACATTATAGGCAGCAAGGTTGTATCGTCAATTCAAAGAATGAGGTCAATAAAATATTCACCTTAATAACTCGATGGACAATTGGAATTTCCCGGCCCTGGAAGAAGAGAAAACATGCTTAGAATATACATCGGCACACAAATGTGTATGAATAAGATATACATGAAGATGATAGAAGCAAATCTACATTAAAGACATTGGCATCTAAACAATAATAGCCTATGATAATTAACATGAAAATTTGGAGGATGATCATAACGTCATCAACTATCTGAAACACAACAACTTGCAAAGAGGAAAAAAAAAATGTTCTTTTCTGCAAATTCCATTCCTTTAGATGTTCATCTGGTAAATCCTAATTCTATTTGGCCACATAATGGCTCTACTAAAAAGCTCAACAGTGAGATAGAATGTATTTCATGTACAACAAGCAGGGGCAAAAATTCAAAATCTGTTCAAAGAATCAAGAGGAAAGAAGTTGGCAAAAGAAACAAAAAAAAGAGTGCAAATTTGAATATCATGTGCAACTACAGAGAACCAGATAGACAAAATAAACATAATGCAAAAAATAAAAAAGGCACTTACATCAACATTGAAAACAACAATCTCTCCAGCACGAATAGGATCTTTACTCATATGCAAGAACAAAATATCTCCCTGCATGTCATATGATTGTAATTACTTAGCAACTTAACAAATGGTGTTCGCATGGAGAACCCAAATAAGAATTTAAAAGTTCCTAAGTTATTGAAATAAATACCCAACATGTAATTAAGAGATATCATAATATTTTTTCGTTAGACTCTTTTCCTAAATGCTGATATATCTGAACTGAAACATTAAACCAGATGGTTGACTGTAAATAAGATTAAACTCGATTTCAAACATTTATACGGTTTGAACTTGAGAGACAGAGAGAGGGTGGAAGACATTAGTAAAATGTCTAATGTAATTACGCTTGAAGGTTTTTGTCCTATTTCTTCACCATAGCCAATAGAAGTTTGCACAGCAGAAAAGTTAGCAAATTACAAATATAATTTTCATATTGTTGCTGTATTGCAAGCTAACAGAAGTAACATACTATTTGAAGCAAAATGTTAAGGAAATTACACATTGAAAGGAGTTACCCTCTTGAAGCCAGGTTCCATGCTTCCAGAAAGAACAACAACAACAGGAGATTCACTGCCAGTGATGCACATCAATGCCTTCCATATTATTAAAGCAGATGTAACAATCATACCTGAAACAAAATTAAATTAGTCTCATAAGAAAATATTTTAGCTACTCTTCTTCCCTTTTCTTTGGGGTCAATTAAAGGTTTCTGACAAGTCATTCAGAATCAAAATTGCAGAAGTGGGTATAATTTTCTAATGTAACTGGAGCAACCGGCATTCCAAGACCCATAACGACAAGGTAACCAAATTATTTTCACAGTTCAAAAAAATTAGAAACAAAAAAGTTATTTTTTTTTTCAGCAGCTTTATTGCAATACTGTACCTCCAAGAATCGAATCAAATAACATAATAAAAATCCACAAAAGGCATGCTTTCAAATCCTAATGATTCCCACCTCAACGTGCAGAGTACAGGATTTGGGCACGAAAAAGAAAATCCCACATCGAAAACGATACACAAATCCCATAATTATCACAAAGAACAAAACTTGACGCATTACACTCAACAAATACAATACATATTCCTTTTAAATACCCATTTAACCAACCATTAACACAATATTAAAAATCAAATTTTAAGGCACAAACCAAGAGTTTTACGAGAGAAGATGAAAGGGGGTTTAAGGGGCGAACCAAGACTGACGCCCTGAGTAAGGACCTGGCGGATCTGAAGGGACTTGATCGACTCTATGCTTTCCCCAATCCACCCCATTTCTTTTTCTCTTCTTTGTTTCTGTTTCTGTGTAGTTTCGGCCTTCAGTTCTGTAACGTGTTATAATTAATGGGCCAAATCACAAAAGCTTTTCCGGCCGTCTACTCTTTTCTGTGAATTTAATTAAGGATGAAATTAATTAAATGCCATGTTTTACCAAATATAGTTATAGATTATCTTGCCTTTTTAATATTTATCGAAATATAATAGTTTTTTTACAATTTTTTTTGGTTACATTCCATTAGTTATACCCTTAACGTGAAATAATGCCCCAAACATAAAAAAAATAAAGAATAAAATGACATCATAAGTCTATTTTTAATATTAAAAATAGCGTCTTGTAAGCTGTAACGAATGGTTATAATGTTATATGAATACGTTACCATCCCATGATTTCCAGCACCACTTTTCATGAACCTCTTTATCCAACTATAAATAACTCCAGCATAAATAGTTTCAAGGTCAGTTTGGGATTCTGATGAGCAATTGAAATAAGGTATTTTTCTTGTGTGGATAAAAGAAATTATTTATTTAAAAAGTAATTTAACAAATATGTTATTGCGATTGTTATAAGTTTGAAATGTGTGGTATATATATTTGACAAATTTTATTATATAATTATCATAATAAATATAAGTTTAAATCACTTTTTTATTTGTGTATTAGGATTTTGCAAAAGTAAGATATAATTGTTCTTTTTAAAAAAAGAATATTAAGACTATAATAAAAAATTAAAAAAATGTGGTATCTTATTTAATTAACTGCTTTTAAGAAATATGATCAAAATAGATAAATTTATGAAAAAGGCAGTTTTTTAAAATTTTACCAAACATTATTTTGTTTAAACTTATGAAATAAACCTCTTTCAATATTTTGACCTCATTCTCAGATAAAGGTATTCGTTTCATTTTTCCTCTTTTCTTTTTTAATTATATAATATTCCAAAAAAATAAACAAACAAAATTATTCTAAATTAAAATCATGATTTTTTTTCTCCAATTTCATAATCACTTAGACCAATTTCAAAAGCTATTAAACCTTTTCCTAATGAGGTTATGAATCAAACTGAACCCCCAACAAATCAAACAAAACCAAACTAAATTGGTCCAGTTCAATTTGTTTTTTTATTTTAAATCTTCAATTCTTTGTATTTTTATGATTTTTTTATTTTTGATTTTTTGTATGAACTAATCGATTTTTGTTAAATTTTTGAAAGGTATTTCAATCCGGTACAATTTTTTTGTATCAATATTTATCCCCATTCCTAACGCGAATAATCGACTATGGAGAGAGATAGACATTTTCCTAAATATTAGTGAGACTAATTTCTATATTTAAAGTCAAAATATATAGCATTTGATTATGATAATTTATTCACCATTAAATTGCATAAAATTAATGGGTCAAAATTTTTCCAAACTTTTCTTTTAAGTAAAAGATTTAACTAAAACATTCTAATCAACAACAAATGTCATACATTCTGGTATGTAACATATAACGTTTTTATTTATAATATTTGTTTTCTATTTTCGTTTTTTATTCAAATGTTTCTAAAAGACAAAAGGAGATTTCTACACTTTCACATGAATTTTCCGGGTCATATTTTGACACGAATAATCACCGGGCCGATTCCTTTCAATTCAACCCATAAAATTTCTCCTACAACAGCAGTTCACACAACCTACCATGCATCCGCAACCCCAAAAACAAAAACCTAAACCCCAGTTCAAAACCCCCCCCCCAAAAAACCAGCCCACAAAACGCATCATTAGCTGCCTTTATGATCCCCGCCCTGTCTCACTCACTGAGCATTCTCCTCTTCTCAATCTATAACAGTGGCTAGTTATATATATTCATTGTATCTATCATAATATAACAAATACAAATACAGCCATACCATTCTCTCTTTTTTAAAAAAAGATTTTCTTGATTCGTTTTTAAGTTTTGCAGTCTTGGTTTTGAGGTGATTTTGTTATTGGCTTCATACATTTCTCTATTGGGTATTGAAGATTTGCCCGAGTGGGTGGCTTCATCGCGGTTTTTTCTCACGGGGACTTTTCGTGTTTGATGAAAGTTCCCCATGAAGCGTTCCTTGCTTAGGAGTATGGACAATGAAGATTTGTTGAAGATTTTGACTTGAATCATGGATTTGGCTAGTGGGTATGGTTTGTTCTAAGCGTTGGTTCGCCTATTTCTGTTTGTGATTTGTTTTATGGGTTGCGAAGATATTGTCACATTAGTGTGTAGAGGTTTGATTTTGTTATATGGGTATGTTTCAATCTGAGGTTAATCCTAGAATATGCTATCTCTGCGACCCAATCGCAGATTTTGCAACACTGCTGCTGCTGCCGCTGCTGCTATTGCATCAAACGATAGTCCTGCTGTTTCATTGAGTAAGTTTCCTAATCGGAAACCTTTAGTTGATAAACCCTTAGAACCGCCTGCTCTTGTCAGGCTTAAAGCCGAGAGAGATCCTGAAAAGTTGTTTCAGTTATTTCAGGCTAATGCTCACAATCGGATTGTTATTGAGAATAAGTATGCATTTGAAGATACAGTTTCTCGATTAGCTGGGGCAAGTCGGTTTGACTACATAGAGCATTTGCTTGAGCACCAAAAGTCCCTACCACAAAGTAGACGTGAAGGTTTCATTATGAGAATCATAATGTTGTATGGTAAGGCTGGAATGATAAAGCATGCTATGGATACTTTTTATGATATGCATCTGTATGGGTGTAAAAGGACAGTTAAATCTCTTAATGCTGCCCTTAAGGTTTTGACTGAAAGCCGTGATCTTAAAGCCATTCAGGCATTTCTTATGGAGGTTCCAGAAAAATTTCGTATTCAGTTCGATATTTTTTCATTCAATATAGTTATTAAGGCTTTTTGTGAGATGGGTATTTTGGATAAAGCATATTTAGTCACGGTAGAGATGGAAAAGCTTGGAGTAAAACCAGATGCTATTACATACACAACTCTTATCTCAGCATTCTACAAGGATAACCGACCAGAGATTGGCAACGGGCTGTGGAATCTTATGGTTCACAAGGGGTGTTTCCCTAATCTTGCAACATTTAATGTTAGGATTCAACATTTGGTTAACAAGAGACGATCATGGCAGGCTAATAAATTGATGGGTTTGATGCAGCATTTTGGAATAGAGCCTGATGAGGTTACATATAATTTGGTGATCAAAGGGTTTTGCCGGTCTGGGCATCTCGATATGGCCAAAAAAGTTTATTCTGCTATGCTTGGAAGGCGGTTTAAGCCCAATCAGAAAATCTATCAGACTCTGATTCATTATCTTTGTCAAGAAGGAAACTTCAATTTGGCATATACAATGTGTAAAGACAGCATGAAAAAGAATTGGTTTCCAAGTGTGGATACCATTTCTGCACTACTTGAAGGCCTTAAAAAGAATAATCAGCCTTGTAAGGCTAATACAATCATGGCTTTGGTTCAGAGAAGAGTGCCTCGTTTTTCTTCAAATCAATTGAGTGCATTCAAATCCATTTTGTCAAAGAGTTAAATTGAAATGGATTGGACAAATTGGATCTATTTTGTTAACGAGACAGTGGAGCTGATAATGGTTCTTATTCTTTTTCCTTGATTCAATTGTAGAGTTAACAATATACGGGACCAGATTTTATTGGCTAACATCTGGATAATGGCAGATCTGCTTTTATACAGCAAATTTTTTGTACCTCCTCAATAAAGTTCTCCCGAAATAAGAGTTTTACTGGATAGTGCGGACCCCTAATTTTTGTAAGTTGTTGTGCAATCTCTCTCTCCCTTTCGCTTATACAAACGATGAATCATTCTTTGCGTATGGAGCACTTGTAGTTGCAAGTTTCATGTTTCTCCTTTGAAAGTAATTACTCTACTTAGCATTTGCTTAAATATGTTTGTTCCTGTCTAGATGGAGAGGGTTAACTATACTTGTTACAAATTATCATGCAATGCTGTTTTACTTGGCAATTTTCAATTGCTTTTTGATATGTTCCTGTATGTTTTTGCACCTATGTTGTTGTATTCCTTTTATCTTCTGTAGCAAAGGGGCAAAATTTTTGATGACAATCCTCATGTTTCTAGTTTTGATATTATGGTAATAGGCTCCTGAGGGTTTGCATGTCCCATCAGTGTTTCAGCTTCGGCTGTGAAGAACAGGATGACCATGAAAAGAATGCAAATTCCTCATTCTATTGTCAAAAGCTAAATAAGTGAGTACCACATATTTTGCTCATAATCTAGGTCAAAATATATTACTTAATCTATGTTTATTGGTTTGCATGTGGTGACAGTATGTCATCCGCATTTGTATTATTGATGCGAAACTTAAATGCTGAGAAAAGTCGTGCTTAACTGTTGTCTACAATCTCAACAAGAATAGATTTCTTCACTTTTTTCTTACTTTCTTCATTTTTTAGGACTGTTTACTTCAACTGAAAATTCAATGGCTACATTTTATCTCATGATATGTCCTCTAAAGACAACTAGAAAATTCAGCCCTTCCAGCTGACTAATCAGAATGTCTGTATGCCCATATATTACCTTACTGCTTGGGCTGATGCAAGTAGATTTAGTTGCGTTTGCTGCTATTCGAAAGGGAACATCAACTAGCAGTTGTTTTGCAAGATTGTAACAGGTTTCTCTATGTGCATCTCTGTTCTTGAAATGCTCCTTTGCGTTGCTTGAGTTAAAGGAAATTCCTAAACTTTTGCTGCTCTTTCCTTTGCAGGATAGGTGTTTCAATTTAACCTCGGCCGTGCCTCTGAAGAGATCATTGGAGAAAGAGGCGCGAAGAAGTAATTTGCTTCGGAAGGCTCGAGCCCGTGACAAACAGCTACATATAATAGCTCTTCTAGCTGCACACTCAGGCAGCTGACTGTGAGGGAGGATCATTACTGCCGAGCGGTTGCCCTTGCTCATGAACCTACCGGGCTCCATATTTGAAAACTGTATTGTATTTGGGGCTTCTCAGCATTACAAAAATTTATTAACAATGTGAATAAATCAGCTGAATTTTGTGTACTTTCTTCCTTTGTCAACAGAATCCAATAAGCATTAAGATCCACTAAGATCAATTGTTTTCCAAGATCATGTGATGTGGAAGCTCATAAATTATCTATAATTAATGACTTTTATTTCGGGGAAAAAAGTGTAAAATATCAAAAACAACACTCGAAAATTGAACGATAAAAAAGTTAAAAATCCTCAAAATATCATAAATCAAATTCATACAGCTCTTTTAGAGTACGAACATTGCACTTATGTCCCCTCCGTTGCGGCTATTTTTACTTAAATCATCAGTTTCAATTGATTACATTTCTCAAAACCCCCAGAGTTCTGTTTCATCGACTCTGTTTCTTATGTCTAAAACCCTCTTGTCTCGCATTAAACCCCTTCAAAATCAAAAACCATCTTCTTCTTCTTCTTCACCATTTCCATTGGCACCCCACATCAAGAAACTCGTCAATGAAACCATTGAAATTCTCAAAACACACCCACAATACGACCAGTCTCTCGAAATTCGATTTTCTGATGAAGAAACGCACGTTTCGGAAATTGCCCACCACGTGTTTGATAGAATTCGTGACCTAGAACTTGGCTTGAAGTTCTTTGATTGGCTCTCAAGACAACAACCAAAGAGTTCTTTTTCAAATGGGTATGCGTTTTCTTCGTTTTTGAAGCTATTAGCGAGGTTCAGAGTGTTTTCGGAGATTGAGTTGGTTTTAAAAAATTTGAAAATAGATGACATAAAACCAACACATGAAGCTTTGAGTGTTATTATACGGGCTTATGCGGAATCTGGATTGGTGGATAAAGCTATTGATTTGTATACTAATTTGTTTGTACTGTATAACAGTGTTCCTGATGTGTTTACTTGTAATTCTTTGCTTAATTTGCTAGTGAAGTGTAAAAGAGCTGAAACGGCGCGTAAATTGTATGATGAGATGTGTAAAACAGATGGTGGTTTGGATAATTATAGTACCTGTATTATGGTGAGGGGTTTGTGTAAAGAAGGGAAGGTTGAAGAGGGTCAAAATTTGATAGAGGACAGGTTTGGAAAGGGGTGCATTCCTAATATTGTGTTTTATAATACGCTCATTGATGGATACTGCAAGAAAGGCGATGTTGAAAATGCTAGAAAGCTTTTTAGGGAGTTGAAAATGAAGGGGTTTTTGCCGACATTAGAGACTTATGGTGCAATTATAAGTGGGTTTTGCAAGAAAGGGAACTTTAAGGGAATTGATGGGCTTGTGATGGAAATGAAACGGGGAAATTTGAATGTGAATGTCCGGGTATACAATAGTATCATTGATGGTAAATATAAGCATGGTTTTAAGGTTGACGCACTGGAGACTGTTAGGTTGATGATTGAGAGTCGATGTGAGCCTGATATTGTTACATATAACATTTTGATTAGTGGATCATGTAGGGATGGTAAAATTAATGAAGCTTGTGAACTTCTAGAACAGGCAAAGAAGAGAGGGCTGGAGCCAAATAAGTATAGTTATACTCCTCTTATACATCTCTATTACAAGCTTAGGGAATATGATAAGGCATCAGATTTGCTTGTTCAGATGACTGAAAGAGGACATAAACCTGATTTGCACACTTTTGGAGCTATTATTCATGGACTTGTTTCTACAGGGGAGGTGGTTGTTGCAATGACAATTAAAGAAAAAATGATGGAAAGGGGAGAAATGCCTGATGCTGCTATTTACAATGTTTTGATGAGTGGCCTTTGCAAGAAAAGGAGGTTCCCTGCTGCCAAGGTACTGCTCGCAGAGATGCTTGACCATAATGTACAAGCTGATGCCTATATTTATGCAACATTAATTGATGGCTTCATAAGGAATGATGATCTTGATGAAGCAAAGAAATTATTTGAGCTAACAATTGAAAAGGGTATGGATCCTGGTGTTGTGGGGTGCAATGCCATGATAAAGGGTTACTGCAAAATTGGATTGATGAAAGATGCATTATCATGTGTCAATAGAATGATAGAAAGGCACCATCATCCCGATGAGTTCACTTATTCAACAATAATAGATGGCTTTGTTAAACAGCATGACTTGGATGGTGCACTGAGGACGTTTGGGGAGATGGTGAGACGGAAATGTAAGCCAAATGTTGTTACATACACTGCTTTAATTAATGGCTTTTGCCGTGTTGGAGATTCTGATAGGGCAGAGGAAACTTTTAAAGAGATGCAGGTTCGTGGTTTGCTACCTAATGTAGTCACATACACCATAATCATCGGCAGCTTTTGTAAGCAGAGAAGACTTGCTAGAGCTACTTCCTTTTTTGAACTAATGCTGACAAACAGGTGCATCCCTAATGATGCTACCTTCCATTGTTTGATAAATGGATTTACAAATAATGCACCAACTGCAGTTTCGGACGATGAGTCTGAGGAAATAAATAAATCTATATTTCTGGAATTTTTTGAAAGGATGATATCGGATGGATGGGGTCATAGGGCTGCTGCCTATAATTCAATCATCATCTGCCTTTGCTGTCATGGAATGGTCAAAGTTGCTCTGCAATTGCATGATAAAATGATGAGAAAGGGCTTTCTTCAAGATCCCATATCTTTTGCTGCCCTGCTACATGGTATTTGTTTGGAAGGAAGATCAAAGGACTGGACAAATCTTATTCCCTGTGATTTGAATGAACAAGAACTGCAAATTTCTATCAAGTATTCAGAGAGTTTAAGGCAGTGTCTGCCTCAAGGAATGGCTTCAGAGGCTCCTCTTATTCTGCAGACCTTGGTTGAAGACCATAGTCTAAAAGCCAAAACTGGATGATTAATGTAGATTACATGTCTAGAAATTACATCTGGCTTCATAGAAACAAAAGAACTTAATCTTGGTTCGCCACAGAACTCACAAGTGAGTCTTCCTAAATGCTTTATTTCTTGTTGAGTATCTTTATATGTTTGTTTCTGGTAACTTCTGGCCATATGACTCTACAGATTGGCCCGGAGAAATGAGGATCTATTCCATTCTTCAAGTGTTATGGCAGAAAATATCGTTGGTAAATTCTCTAAGATTCATATTGTTTATTCAATTTGATAAATAACCTTGTGTTAATGGCTAATATGCTAATCATTTATAAACTTAGCTGGCAGTTCAGTGCAATTTGATGAAGATAAATTTGTGTTAGGCCTTAATTTTCTAAAATTAAGGCAATAACTCATGCTTATGGGATATTGAACCTTGCCTGACTCTGATTGGAGGTATGTACTGGTATTTTCTTTTGTTGCTTTCTGATATGAATGATTGTGAAAGTGTCTATGACTGTGATCTTCTACAGTGAGGAGAGAAATCATTGCTAAATGAGGCAAGTTTTTTTTTTCCCCTTCATCTGTTGTCAGAGAACATGGGTTTTAAGTTTTGAAAAACTTGAGTGCCTCACAAGACTGATCTCAAGAACTCTGTTTGACATGTCAATTGTTGGTCCCCAAGAGTTATTCATGCTTTCAATATAATTTTTGTATTTACATTGGATCACAATTGTGTTTTTAATTTAGATACTTGTTCTTCGACAGGTGTTCATCATGCGTCCTAGCAGAAGTCAGATTTCTCATAAACCAACAATAATTGTGTATTATGTGACAAAGGAGAGTTTCATTCGGTCTACTGTATGTTATTCGACTTTACCCCACTAATTTTCAAGACTGACAGCATTTTTAGTCATGCTACAACTTGTAGTTAATTGTCAAAATCATATAGAAATGAAATTAATGTCATGCATCACTAATATACATTGTTCTCCATTTTTTTTTCTTTGCGTGATTTTATAAACAAATGCAGAAGTTGCAATTGCTTATGCTTTATTCCTGTCGTACTTGCTCTAGCTCTATGGTACTTTTCTCATCAAATCCTGCAAAGAATTCAATAAATTCAGAGATGGAGGAGAATTATGATTAAGGTTAGCAGATAATGGTTTTTTCATAAGGTTCTTTCAACAAGATGACAATGAAGAAAGAAGGTTATACTGTATGTATTCAACATTGATCTTTTGGTCATGATGGTGGGAAATGGCTGTGAAGGCATCAGTGGACAGTTTTATTGTGGATGGGCAGGGCATCTGTGAGCAGAAATCCACTACTTTTACATCAATAATTTGGTGCTTGCACGGTCAATCAGCTCCACTCAAGCATCTCATTAGCAGCTCCATTATCTCACAATCCTTCACCCACTGCAACAAATAACTTGCTTGGTGGGAACTGGTCTTGTCTATTTCCATAGCATCTGGTTGCTGGAAGAATAAAAGGCAACAAGAACTAAGAATATTAGAGAAACTCATAGAATATGTTTCTTTTTATTTCTTAAATTCTTTGTAAACTTTGATTTTGTTGCAAATTTATCGAGGTGACAGAAGAATGATTTGGTTCACATATATATGGTGGGTTATAAGATGTTGCACTGCCAATATCCCCATATATTATGCAGGCTGTTCGGCTCATCAAGGCTATCACAATTGCCAGATACAAGAAAAGGAGATATGCTAGATTCATTCACTTGTGCTAAATATATAGAAGAAAAAACTTAACGATAGGAATTTTTTTTTTTTCTCCTTGGAGACCTTTGAATTCTACAATTATGAGCAATTTACTTTGAAAGCAACATAACGCGAGGAATGTGTTGAGTAATTTGATTTCTGTTAGATTATTTAATTTCCATTACGTGCACCCTTTATTAGAAATCGCTTTGATTTTTGGCATAGAACTAATTCAGGAATCAGGATATCCTCTTCATTCAACAAAAACTAAATTTCCGAATATGACATATGACAGACATTTCACAAAAGGAAGATCACTATCAATTAAAAAAAATTTCATTTTGATTAATTTCCAGAAAGTACATTCACTTTTTGAAAAACTCAGCCAATGAGCCGAGCGAGTTCTAGTCTAAAACCCACCTCAAAAGTTACAAGTTCTGTCAGGTGTAAGCCAGGATTCAAATAAATGCCTTTAATCTTGTTATGACATCAATATTTAAAAATAACAATAATAAGAAGAAAAAAAATGGAATATGAGGAAAGGTTTAACCCAAGAACATGAAATTACAACTTAAATTCACAAAAGCAGTCCGGCAAAGCAGACCCTCGTCCCATAAGAAAATCATCTCTGTGGACCTTCCACAAGGCTTGCATCAACTCCTTGCCTTCCAAGCCTTGATAAGCGAACTCCGCAAAAGCTTTTCTGCTTAAGAACAGAGTTTTATACAACCCTTTAAAAGCACGCATAGCTGCAACCATCTTATCCATGTTTCCAAAATATGTAGCCATGTAGGAATCACTGTTAATGGATACATAATAATCCAAGGCAGCTTTTGTGTTCCCGTGCATGCGTGTGAAATCCTCACCAGTAAGAATGGCGGACTTGGTAACTACATTGGTGTAAACAGATGTTAACCCTTCAATTTCCATCAGGCCATCACCTGCAGCCAGATATATATTTGTGTTTGTTGGGATGGAAAGTGCTTGAAGTATAAGAGCTGTTTCATTGGGTGTAAGAGGGCATTTTCCCCGTCTTCTCAAGATGCGAGCTACCTCTCCAGTCCATGGTTTTCTATCACTCCTTGCGGCCTCGATCGCTTGCATGGAGGTGGGAGAAAGGCCTTGGTATTCACATTGGCTGTAGGAAACCATATCTGGTTCAAACCTAAGGTGGAGTGAGAGAAAAGGTTTGGGTATGGCTTCCAGAAGCTCAGCTGCTTTCTTCTGCAAGGATCTAGTAAGACGTAATGCACCGTAGCATGCCTGACAAAGAGCAGCTTTTGCAAATCTTGGGTACCTGTAGGATTTTATGTGAGCACAGATTGAGGATAAAATATAACAGTACACTCATCCGGGTAATAAATTATGAAGTAATGAAGCAAGGAAACTTGTGATAGGACTTAGGGCTAAATTAGGGCTGACTTTTATTGATTAAATCAAAAGAAAACAAACAATCAATCCTGACCTACAATTCGAGAGGTAGGTCAATCTCTCCCAAAACTCCTAATGGTTCCTAATACCAGACAAAACTTAACATAAACCCTAAATGACTCCATAATCTCTTATTTATAGCTAAACCCTAATTAATAATAAAGTTACTAAATTGCCCCTGCCCCTAAAATTACTAAACAGCCCCTGCCCCTTCATATTTGCGCCTAACATAAATTTTCATGGGTCTAACAACTTGAGATAGGAAAAAATACCTGTCCCTTCTCTGGCTTATTGCTGGTGTCAGAGAGATATACTTATGTTCCAACAGGGCTGGAAGAACACTTTCAACGTAATCAAATTGTCCTTTCCGTTTGCTACAATCTACATGAAAAGGTTCCTTAGATGAAATCTCAGGAGGCAATTCTTTGACAACTTTAACAAAGCCATCCATGTGTTGAATGAAGTAGTCGACATCAAATATATCTGCAAAATCACTGAGGTAAAGCTAAGGAGTTAAACGAATACTGTCTGTGTAGAGAAACAGAAATGGAAACTTAAAAATGCACTTCACAACTCATTAGCCTCCCACTCTTTGATGTTACATAGCCATAAACATCATGATCTAACTCAAAATCAGAAGGCGCATATAATGAGCACCATTAGGATCATGTAAAAAACATTCATCCAGCAACTCCTTGGCTAGCACCATGGAAGCAAAAAGCAAAAGCATCAATTACAACCTAAGTATCTTTAGGGTTCAAGACTCACTTTCAATGTTTTACAGAAGACTCCATGATTATCATTAATAACGTTATTTTTCAAACTTAAGAAAAGAGTGATGAAAATTCAAAAGTAATGTTTTTATATTTTAGATCAAGCTTATGGAAAAGGTAACATATATTAACATAGCACTCCAGGGACCAACTATTTAACAGAAGTAATCAATCAAAAGTGAGAGAATCCAAATTCCTACATAGGCCTCCAATTCCATCTTTACGGAGTTCCCACTCTCTAGCAATGCCATGATGGTACATAAGCATAACCACAACTTACCTTGACTCATTCCAATATGCAGCCACTTCAAACTTTGGAAGAACAAGAGTTGCATTTAGCAAACGAGCAACACCAACACCATCACAGAACTGCATAAATTGTCAATAATATCAGACAGGAATCTGCAAGTCACAATCAGAAATATCTAATATACACTCACATCTCTTCTCATCTGATTGAGGCCACCATAGCAATCCACACGGATGTATCCATTACTCTTTGCTGGAAAAGCTGCAGGATTTCAACAAAAAACCAATGCAATTGTCTGCAATGATAGCCAATTAAAATTGACTCAGAATTTCAAAAATCAACAAAAATGACTTGAACCCAATGCCAACTTTAACCGTCCCACAGCCTCAAACATTATACTGCAGTTTTATACCCATAACTTTATATCAAGCATATGAAACCCAATTTCAACTTTTACACAAATTACGAAATATAACCTTTGCGTAGGATGTTGAACATGAAATGTCAATATGTGATTTCATCAAATCATTAACAATGCACGGCTTAAAAACATAAGGATCTTTTTACCGAACTTCCAAAAACTTAAGATGAAACACAAAAATCAACAACGTGTAGAAAGAACTACTTACGAGTCAAATGTCCGTGAAGCCACCATTTGCAAGGCCTCCACTCTACCAACCTCCTCACACTCCATATATCAGATTCCCCTCTACAAGAATACAAATCACATTTCATTAAAAAAGAAAAAATGCACACTACACTTACATTAATTGGCTGGTGAAATCCAAAATCACAGACCTAAAAATCCCAAAACACAATCACAGAACACATATCTTTTACTTCCAATACAATATATCAATCTAGCATCACACCATTTCTTAGAATCTAGCATTAAACGGCAAAAATAAATAAATAAATAAAAGACAACAAAAACACAGTAACCGAAACAATATAAAATGCTCAACTGCGAAAGTCTTAACATTAAAAAACACAGAATCAAAATTCGTTTTTCTGTTCCCTCTTGTGTCACTTCATTCAATGGTTTTATGAGAAACTAAGCTAATACGAAATAAAACAAAATGATGGATGAAAATATAAAGAGAAATGGAGCTGCTTACGCGGAGGGAGAAAGCGAAAGAAAAGTAGTATAAGGAGAGAGCAAAACGACAGCAAGAAAAAGAGAAAGACCCAATACGATGGAAACGAACACCGGTTTTACTGTTAACTTCATCATTTCATAATCATAATCGCAATCGTAACCATAGATCTGATTATTACAATCTTTGATGTGACGTAGAATAAAGAGTCTTGTGTTTTCAGATCGATTTGAAGAGGTTTGAGGCTCAAGAGCTTTTGTTTGTTGAAGATGCAGATTAAAAAACAAAAAAAAATTGCTTTCTTCTTTGGCTCCCTAACATCTAATCTTTTATTGAATAAGGGTCTAGTTTTTTCATTTTATCAAATAGGTCCTCGTTCTCAACTCATGTACTTATTCAAACACTTTCATTTTATCATGGGACATAATGGGAAGGATGGAATCGACACTGCTGCTCATGATCCTATGCGAAATTTGTTCTCAAAGAAAGTAATGTTAAAATCATATACAGCTTTATGTTTAAAATCATATACAGCTTTATGTTCGAACGCATTAGTTGAAGAGGTTTATCAACTTTTTCTTATCTTTCATTTGCTTCATTACATTGAATCAGCTTGAATCAATTAAATATGCATCGTATAAATCCATTATGGAAAAGTTTGAGTTGAGTTGGGTTAGAATCATGTGATGACCATTTATAATTATTAATAAATTAATTAGTTTTTAAATCTGAAATAATTATCTTAATTTTTTTTATTTATAAATTCTTCTCTCACATCTTTATGAATCTAGTTTAGTTTTAGGATTGATATTCAATTTTATAGGACATCTACATAAAATATGACACTATCATTGGACAGGGAAAGTGGTTTTACTGCATAATACAATGCCAACATGAGGGGATGAACCTGCAAAGTAGTTGATTACTCTTTAAAACTTTTTGAGTAAAGAACAGGGTTCAATTTGCTCGCAAGACAACTCCTTATGTTCCATTTAACTACCATAACATGAAGCTAAAATGAATGCCAATTAAAAGAAAAATCGGCATCAATTTAAAGCATCTCAAGCACATTACAGAGCTTCCCTAACCCAACTCATCCAATAAACAGCAGCAAACCACACAACAGAGAAAATTTGTCAATCACTTTCAAGCTCTGTTTCTTCGTTTCTGGATTTTTTGAATCCTGTTTTGCCCCTCATTGCATTTGCTAGCTCTTGAATCGTACAAGAAGTGCTTCGCTCCATCTTGTCTGCAAGTATCTCAATGATGTCCAAAAATCCTAACCCCACGAGTCGGTTCCTCAACATCTCAACTGTAGAAGAATACGGTGGTATCCCTTCATCGACCATCATCTCAAAGTATTTGCACGCCTCCTCTAGTTTACCTTTCTTCTTGCACAAACCATGAACCATAACAGAATATGTCGAAACTGAAGGATAAAACCCTCTCTTCTCCATACTCTCCCAAACTTCGGTTGCCCTATCGAATCTCCCCACCCTTACCAGCAATTTCAGCACCATGTTATAAGTGTGACGATCCGGCATAACATTTTCTTTTGTCATTCTAGTAATCAACCGAAGAGCCATATTGACCTCAGCATGATCACAATGGTAAGCTAGGATTGCATTGTAACTCCATTCATCAGGGTTGGCTCCCCTCTCCATCATCTCATCCAAAAGTTGATAAGCCTCTTCAACTTTCTCATTCTTGCAAAGTTTCTTGATTATACAATTGAAAGTAAACACATTAGGCACAAGATTGTACCTCTTCATCGAATCAAGCACTCTAAACACCGAATGAATATCATTCGCCTCACAAAAGGCATGAATGAAAATTGAGTAACTAAAAGCATCTGGCTCAGCTCCAATGGAACGCATTTCTCTAAGCATTCCATGCGCTTCATCAATATTACCCGCTTTGCACATAGCTTCCAATAGACTATTATGCGCAAGAATATCAACCGGACATTTTCTCTCAAGCATTTCATCGAACAACTTACGCGCTTCACTCAACTCACCAACATCACCTAGCCCCCTCACCAAAATGCTATAGGTTTTCACGGTTGGAGTAATTTCATGCTTAACATTGTCAAAAAATTGATGGGCAACCTTCACATGCTTTCTTTTGCACAAAGCATGCAACAGCTGATCAAGATCATAAATGCTAGGCTTAATACCAAACTCTACCATTCTATTAAAAGCCCTAATGGCGTCATTAGGTAAGTTAGCTCTAGCATAAGCTCTAAAAACAATCCAAAAAATTTCTGGGTTTATTTCAAAAGACTGATTCTCCCTAATCTCTATCAAAAAATCCCATAATAAAGCAAACTGCTTGCTACTTCCTAATATATCCACCAAAATGTGATAGCTACCATCACTGTGTTCAAAACCAGGGATTCTTTTGGCCCAAAGAAAGAATCTGTGAGCGGAGAACCCAAGATTCTTGCACCTTTTTAAGACTTGTTCAACCAAGTTTGTGGATATTTTTGGAGTGAACGTGTTGAGGGAAAGTTCCAAGTCGTGGTGGGGGTCCCTGTGGTCGCTTAAAACGCGGGAAATTTCGCCAACAAGGTCTGCTAATGGTGGAGGGTCTGAGTAGTGGTGGTGGTGATTTTGAGAAGAGAAGTGGTATCGGAGTTTTGGTTTGTGAAGAGATTGGATGAGTTGAGTGTGCAGCAGAGGCTTTGCCCTGCAGAGTGATCTGATTGCCATTTTGGAGATTGCATAATGCATATATTGGTCAAGGAAAGTGCTTTGGGTTTAGACTATGAGTAAGGCAAATTCAAGGCAGTGAGATTCTATTAAATTGATTCTATTTGTATTACACAACCTATCAATATAATCACAGCATAAAATTAGGAGTCCCCAGACACATACAATTTTATCCAAAATATATTTATGCTCAATCCAATATTTTTAAGATATGAAATAAAATATGTTACATTGAAGTCACGTCCTCAAATTGAATTTTCAAACTAAATTTGGAGATTGTTAAGATATAGAATGAAATGAGTGAGTTAGAGGATTGTTTAAGCATGATGCGTTTTCCATTCACTCAAATTGCACTTCAAACTCAATGTTTTCACCCCCAACAGCTTACTAATGAGCATACATGATTACATATGATATATTTTTCTGATGAAATGATTTTTCCCATGTTAAATTTTTGTCCCAAATACATCAACTTGTTCCTTAATTAATTAGATTACTTGTGAGTACTTTCTCAAGTTGGACAAGGGAAATAATACTTTGCATTACTTTAGCTGATTCTTGTCCCACGATTGAGTTGCAATTAACGCCCACTGCCTTATACAAATTCGATGATAATAATGTATGTCAAAGAGGATATGCATTAACCTTTTGAATATTATTTGATTAGATAAATAATGATCACTAAAATTAAAATCCATAGGCATGCATGTTTGAATGATTCTTCTTTTTCCACTCGTGCAGACAGTAGCCTAGTTTGATAATTTAAGGCAATAATTATGTTGGAGATATTTTATTAAAGTATTCTTTTATAATTACAGAATCAAAATGATAAATAATAAAAAAAATATGATTATGAAAGAGTGTTTTAATGTAAAGCATATCAACTGTAGCCGGATCTTTTAATTATTGTGTCAATGAAGAATTCAATTTGTTGATTAGTGGCTTTAACTCTCCCCTGCAATGCACTCATTATAGCTTTATCTCTTTTCTCTTCTTAGAATCTTAAAACAAAAATCAAATACAAAACAAACCAAGCAAAATCCCAGTTTAATGTTGATTTTTCATAACTTAATTGATTATTTACCATTGAAGTACCTTTTTTAAGTTATAGTTATTTTTAAAAAAAAGTTATAACTATAAAATAAAAATTTATAATGTATAGTGAAGATGAATTTTGAAATAATAATTTTAATAAAATAATAAAGATATTATTAATTTTTCATTATACAAATGATGGAACAAATCAATTTATCTTTTAAACTATAATGATTAATATTTATCAAATTCTCCGATACCCTAAATTTTAAAAGTGCAACTGCGGAATCTTAAGAAAGACCAAAGAATCGTTTCTTATAATCTTGAACTTGATCCAATCTTAATTTATAATTACTTGTAAGCATGCAGCCAGCAGCTGCCCTCCACTTGTCTGGATCTATAGTTTTATCTTTAATATGCAAACTACAAAGACAAAGAGATCTCCAGAATCTGGCTGGCAATTAAAGTTCCTGAAATATTTTTTTTTTTTTGGGGTCGGAAAAAAGAAACTGCTTCTAAAGGTGGCCTAGTTGTACAAGCTTTCCACATTTTGCTTGGCATTTTATATTTGCTCAGTGCAAATTGACTAGGACAAGAATACTTTGGAAAGTTGTCGTAAACAAAGGGGAGGTTTCGTTGTCAATCATTTTCATTTTCATTTTCTTATGGGACATTGTGGCTCTTAGATTAGTGACACTGATACCCAACTCAAAAGCTTTCAAAATTGAACATTAATATATGATCACCAATCCCATCAATAAATTTCATGGGCTAAAAATTTCATCTCAAACATCACCTAATTCTTGTAAACTAATACTTAATTATGTGCGAAATGGCTAGTGTTTAAATTGCTTTATTTGCAAGTGCACAGTTTGATAAATATTGTAATATATATAGTACACATTTACATCCACACATTGCATGCTGAAAAAACATGCCATTATTAATTTGGGTATCTTAGAAAACTAATAAACTATCTTCATTAGTTATGTGGATCCAGTATGTGAAGTGTAGCTTGTCAATTATTTTATAGACTCTTAATCTCCACCAAACATAAAAGTGATTGCATCCACTTAAATTATAATTAATTAATGTGTCCACTTAAATTATAATTAATTAAATACTTCTTGTCTTCTTCATCTTTCGCTTAACGTGTATTTATAACATAATATTATAAGTTATTAAAATATTCTTCATATTAACTTAATACTAATAACATGTTTGGTAAAATTTAGAAGTTCATTGTGGTGCATTATGATGCACAACAATGCGCCTAAATGGCGCATTACACAAGTCTAAAGGAACTTTGGGTTTGTGTGATGCTGCAAACCTGGTGACTTTTACCTCAATTGAGGCAAAAGAAGTTTATTATAATAATGTAATATAGTTTAATATAATATAGTATACCGAATACACCCGCTTAATAAACTTCATATACATTATATACATTTGGCTGGGAGTGGCCGTATATAAATTCACATTGTTGAGCTATTGCAGCGAGAGAGAAGTTAGAAAATAGTCATCTTCTTCCTTCCCCCATCTGCATCATTCTTTCAAGTATCTTCATACCAAGTACATTTTCCTTATTTCCTACATAAATCATTTCGGTCTCTTGAGTCTACATTTAATGGGAGGAAACCTATTAAGATTTATCTTACAGTACTAATCTTATTTCCTACTTATCAGTAACATCATTCCACCGTAGGGCAAAATACTCGTGCACTTTAGATATTAACTAAAAAAGTAATACTTCCACTAGCGTATTCATAACAAATTTGAGCTCCATTAAAGAAATCGAAACCTATTGCTTCCAATTGCCATCCACAGTTGGTCTTTACTATGAACCACTTGTGGCATTTTTCCCCCGTTATCAAAGTATAACAAGTAAAAGTTATGTCCTCCTTCGAATTCAAAATTAGTACTTGTTGTTTTTAATCATTTTTCTCGCAGTCATATAATTACCCTATTTATTAAACAATGTCATTATACGTCACTTTCATTCATACTAACTCTACAGCAATTATACTCCTTTTAAATTGAACCAAGCAAGCATCCATCACGGAATAAATTAAGTTTGATATAAATTTACTGTTTAGAGAGAATTTAATGATAATAACATTAAAGGACAAGCATCAAATCTGTGTGCTTGAGGGAGACTAAAATGATTATAAATACAATTTTTATTTATTAATTGATAACTCAGTCTTAATCAGCCGATCAACTTTTCTAATAAACCTAATATAGATTTATTTTATCACACACTTGCCCTACTATTATTATCTTTAATTTTCTGGCTCGACGGTGATAGATCACAACTGCGGGAGCAGAAGTTACTCTATAATCATAATTAAGCCTCTATTATATGCACAGGACAGAATCAACCAAGCCATGCAATAACGTTTTTAAACAAGATTGTTAGGGTATTAATTACTGTGTGGTTTATTTTTCGCTTGCTTTACTGGTCTTTCTCTTCTAAGACTTTAATCTTCTCTGGTGTTAGTCATTTCAAAATCAATAATGTTAGGAATATTAATAATTCAATCTTAATTTGGATATCAATATTACGTGCCACTTATTTATTAAATGATGACTTTTATAATTTATAAAATTATTTAACTGCTACCTAATGGATAAATGACATATTAATTGAGACTCAAATTGAGACTTAAATATAGAATGTCAAGCATTCCCTTCTAAAATTTATCCTAATCAATGTGAGAATGTGGAAAAAATACCTTATTCATCACGTACAATCATCCTATAATATATCCCAAATTACGTGGTCTTCATTAAAAGAAGAATTATAGTGCAATAAAATAACTTTAAAAATTGTGTGCATATACCATCATCACTCGTACCACATCATATAGCAACTCATTTTGGAATAAATTTGTTTAAGATAAAGAGTTTTAGAGTGACTAGCATATCAATCTAAACTTTTACGGGTGCAGGTAATTGTCATTTGCTTACTAGTGTATTGACAAATCGTCTTAATTTACATACACGAGCTTTAAATTAAAGCCATCAGGATGCTCCATCTCCGTCCTCTGCATGCCTCTAAAGATTAAAAGATTTCTTTCTATCTATAGTAAATGCTTACAACTGTTTTATTTGGTCGATTATGGGGAAAAAGAGCCAAACTTCTGTTGTTTGATAAAACTAATATTAATCTTCTTGATATTTTAAAATATATCAAAATTCCCTTGAGTTTTTTTTTTGCCGATCTTATTATTTTATCGTTAGTAGTTGTTTGATTTTGGAAATATAAAAATCTTTAATTATTTAATTAATCAAATAACTTTTTAATCATAATTAATTAAAACATAAAATATGGTAAAAAGTAAGATATTGTCATAATTTTATATTTAATTCTGAATTTAACTAATGGTCTCTCTATATTTATAAATACTCTTCTTTGGAGAATTTAAAACAATAAGTTAAGAGAGAGAGAGAGAGAGAGAGAGAGTGTATTAATTTTGCGTTTAATTTTTCAATTAATTCTGAAAATTTTATAATTAATTGAAAAATTATGAAAATCCCTTACTTTTTTCCATATTTTTCATTTAACTTTTTAAAACCACTAAGGGTCAAAGTATAAGATCAGCCAAAAAAAAAAATGACAGTTAGAAAAGTTTGACTGTATTTTAAATTATTAAGGAGGTTTCGATTAATTTATCAAACAACAGGAGAATTTCGCTCTTTTTTCATATTTTTTTTCTACCACAGTTCTTATTTTCTCGATATAACAACTCTCTGCAGCCATTTTTGTTTGTCCAAATAACGACACATTTATAAAGATGGAATACTGGGACATATGCACGACTTAGCCGTTAGGATTTACAAAATCTGTAACTCAATTAAAACGTGTGTTGTGGTTTAGGTTATTGAAAAACAATAATACTTTGCTTATAAAATTAAGATCATCCATGAATGCACTAACAAGTTTTTAATTTTCTAATCTTCTTTAAGAATGATTATGTTGGGACTACTCCATTCATTATGCTATCCATTTAAATTACACTATAGCATTATTGTGTATGGTGGCAGACCAACATGTACAATTAAATGTATATCCAAGGTAACAATCCTACCCCAGTAACCCCACTTTAAATTGAGCAGGCTTAATACCTTTTCTTGCTTTTAATTAAAAAAAATTTCCATCCATATCCTAAATTAATTAATTAATTCTTAAAACGATTTGGAATTAATTAAATTCGAAGGTGATTTCCAGATCACATACAGTTTTCACCATTTCTTGATTAGATAAGGCATTAAATTAAATCATAGCTTAGTTGATTTTTTTAAAAAAAATCTCTTTGAATTCTTATAATTTGAGCTAATTGCATAATTACTCCTTATGTTTCAAAAAAATATCATTATTCAACGTATTCCTATTATGTATATGTTTCATTAAAAATTTATTTAGTTATTATCTATGTTTCTTTAATTGTCGCATGTAAAATTTGTTTAAATTTTAAGTTATATCATACATAGATATTGACTCACCCCTATTAAGATTTTGAAATTAAGGTTGGGCAGCTGTATCTTAAAAAATACAATATTAAATTATTAATAAATATTAATTAATGTAATTTAGAAATTATATTAACGTAATTTTTCATTATTATATTTTTAATAATTTTATAAAAATTATTATCTAAAATTTATATTTATTACATATTATGAACTTTTATTTTTAATTATAATATCTTTTACAATAATTATATCTTAAAAAATACAACACCTCAATTCTAAATACACCCTCATCCTCATCTAATATTTATTAGAATAACGGTAGAAATATTTAAAGTCATTTTTTTAAACACCGACCCTAACAAGATAATTAACAATCTATAAGACAAAACTGTAATTGTCCTTAAACTTTACACGTCACACCCAAGTGAAGCCTCTAGAAACCTCTGCAAAATTCCTATAGGTAATAGAATATACACAATCTACGCACCAATTGTCTCAAAATTAATAACCCAAAAAGAAATTAAAAATTAACCAAAAATAATAATAATAATAACAGATTGTGACCAATTATCCAAGAAGCAAAAATGAAAAATCCAGCCACAAAACACAAAAAAAAAAAATTCATGTTTATGACGTGTTCTCTATGGAGAGAAGAGTGGGTAAATAATAGCAGAGGTGAGTCGAGTCACCAACGTGGATTCTACGTGTCATAGTAATCCGATTGCATGGACGGGACACGTGTCGTGCATGAAAGCTTCCTTATTTGCCTATATAGGCCCCCATCTTTCACTGGCTCAATATATCTCTCTAACACTGCCGTGGCTTGTTCCGCTTTTCTTTTCCCTTTGAAGCTTGCGATTTATCGTTATTTTTATTATTAATTTTTGCTGTTTTTATTTTCTTTTGTTTTTCCTTCAATTATATTAATTACCTTGTTGATTTGTTGAGGAAAAAATAAAAAAATGAAAGAAAGCGTAGGAAACCCTCTGCATCTCAAATCTGTCAATCATGTTTCGCTTGTCTGCAGAAACATCTCTGAGTCCATTGATTTTTACCAAAATGTTCTTGGGTTTGTCCCTATAAGGAGGCCAGGTTCTTTCAATTTTGATGGGGCATGGTAATTTTCTTTTCTTTTCTTAATCATTAATACAAATTTCTCTTGTTTGTTTCTCGGGAAAATCTTTCTATGTTGGTGTTGCTGAATGATGATGATGATGTAGGTTATTTGGCCATGGAATTGGAATTCATCTGCTGCAATCGGAGAATCCAGACAGCTTGCCGAAGAAAAGTGTGATCAATCCTAAAGACAATCACCTCTCTTTCCAGGTAAATTAATTAATTAATTATTTAACTTGAATTAATTTAATTTGTTTCTCATGATTTGTATGTATGTAGTGTAACGATATATGATTAGGTGCGTGTGAGAATCAAACATCTCTTAACAAACAAGTGTACAGTGACAAAATTAAAACGGTGTATTTTCTTACTTGAAATACTAATAGTAATAATCGTTTGCTGTGACCGAAAACGACAATGGCGGGGTCGTTTTCATTGGATACGAAGTATCCAGCAAGTGTTATTATTGTCATAAGATTCGCGAGTGCCGACGCAAGTTATTTTGGTTTCACTAGGAACAATAATTAATCAATCTTAAGTCATGAGCCGGGTCTTAGTGCCTTTACCTTTTTCAAAAAGTTTTAATAATTATTATTAAGCATGATGAAATAGAAAAAAAAAGGAAAAAGAAAAAAATCCTTTTATGCAAGAATAAAATTAATCACGTCTCTTTGAAGAACAAAATGCCCAGTGTTATAAGACTATTCAATATACTAAATTTTATTTTTAATGACATTATTATCTATAAATATCATTCTTACGAGTCTACACGAGCCACCTGAATTGTGTGCTAATAAATCTGCAAGTGTTCCTCCAAAATAATTTAATTGTTTCATACAAAATAATCTTTTTTTAGTGGCAACTCAAGAGTTTGTGTATGTTGTCATATGACGTAACATAACATGATTTTGTATCATGTGTATCGAAGTTTTGTAAAGTTTAAATTGCAGGCATCTGAGAATTATGTTGCGTTGTATTTTGTAATGTGTGGATGTTTGCATGTGAGAATACTTATTTTATTATTTGTGACGCTAGTGTGAGAGTGTGGGAAATGTGGAGAAATTCTTGAAAGAGATGGGGATCAAGTACGTGCGAGCGCTGGTGGAGGAAGGTGGAATCTTAGTGGAACAGTTGTTTTTCCATGACCCAGATGGTTTTATGATTGAGATATGCGACTGTGATAATTTGCCCGTTGTCCCATTGGTCGGGGACGTCGCTAGATCCTGTGCTCGAGTGAACAGCATGCAGCAACTGGTGCAGCAGCAACTGCGAGCCAATTGAATTGATTCCGATGGTGATGATAATCATGATCATGATAATATTAGTATGTTAATGCTGTGAATAAAAGTCGACGAAACGAGATGAGAGAGCAACGGCTGTCGGTATCTCTTCTCCCTGTTTCGTGGTTTCTTTCCTTTTTTGCTCATTGGACGATGTTTGGTGTATGATAAGACAGATGAATGTGATCCCCTGGATGTGGAAATGATCATTTTGTTCGTTTTTGTTTTCGTCATCTTGATGCCCCCTTGGTTGAATCAATCATCCAAATTTGTGTGTGTGTGTGTGTGTGTGTGTGTGTATATATATATATAATCTAATCAAATAATGTATTTCATTAATATCGCATGATAGTGACCCAGTCAAGATGGTTACAACTGGGAAAGGTGTATATGGCCTTGACAATTTGGTGTATGGCTTCTAACAAGACGACGGTTCCGCGCGCCGCACGTGTACAAAGGTTTTTCGATTTTGGTCGTGGAAAAATTGTAGAATCAGAATTCTCTCAGAGCAATTGTGCATATTCTAAGTCTTAGGGTTTATTTGGGATTATATTTTAGAGTTTGAACAGTTGTTTTAATCTATTTTTAAGAGTTCCGAAAGTGATTTTAAAAAGAATAGTTTTTTAAAATTAAATTTGAGAATTAATTTTATATTTATTATATATTATTTATATTTACAAATTATAAAATATAAAATTATTTATCATTAATAAAAAATAAAACCAATCATTAGTTATATTGAGATAGTACAATGAAATATAAAATTAATAATAAAATATGTATTTTACTTATCAATTTGTAAATATAATAAAAAAATTTATATATTTATAAATGTTATATTTGATTTACTATGTAATGTCTAATTCAATCATTCATTTTTTTAAATTTTATTTTTTGAAAATAAATGTTATTAAATGTTTAATTAATTTTTTTTTACAGTTAACTATTTTATAATACATTTAATAGTACAATTTTTAAAATTACAGTGTCAAACTTGATGCGTAGACTTCAAATTTATTTAACTAGAGTGTTTACTTTTAAAAAATTAGTTATTTAGTTTCTTCTTTTATAAATTTATTTTAGAAGATAGTGTTAATGAAAATTATGTTTAAAAAATAGAGTTAGGACATTTAAATTTAGATTGTTATTATTAGGGGTAAAATAATTTTTCTTTTACAATGGATTTTTTTAAAAATTTTGTAAAATTAAATAAATAATTATAATCATTATGTTTAACATTCTTACCATAATATAACCCAAAAGAGAGAGTTAAAAGAGTAATAGTAACTGCATCTATAAAATTATTATCTTTTATATAGAAGACAAACTTTTTTTTAAATACTAACATATTTACAATCATCAGAAATCTAACTATGGTTAATGTATACGTTGACTCTATATATTTTTAATTCAATCTTGATTTCAACTATTCGAGTTTGTATTTATAACCATTTTTTATTAGAATTTAATTATATGTCCTGTAACGACAAATGTGAAAAATTAAATAAGTATGGAAGCATGAGAGATTAGTGAGAAGTTTAATAAGTATCCAAATATAGTCACATGAATGTATGAATAGCATTAATAAAGAACATAATAATTCAATTAAGTAAAGTCACATGAGAGTATGAGGGTTCACTAAGAAGTCAATAAGTCAATCAAGCACAACTACATGAGTGTATGAAAGTATATAGAATGTAAGCATGAAAACATGAAAACATGCAAACTTAGTAACAAGAGATTTAATAAGTCAAATAAGTATAATCACATGAAAAAATAAAAATATGAAGTTAAATAAATACAATCACATGATGATTGGAGAAAAACACATATAAAATATAAGAATCCTCTTATGTTACGTTTGACGTAACATATACTCACATATATCAACAATACCCGTTAATAGAATCTACCATTGTTGCTGTGTGTGTGCTAAGTTACGTTTAACTTAACACTGACCAAAATATAATAGCATGAGCGCTCATAAAGTTAATAAGCTAAATAAACATGATTGCTGCAGAATGCAGCTGTAGGAGAGCATGATAGTTAATTAAATAAGTCTAGCTGTTAAATCAAACGGCTTGAGTTTAATAGTATGTCATCTAAGCCTAGCACTAGAATCTAGAAGTTTCTGTCTTCTTGAAGTCCATTGTAAGTTAAAAAGGAGATAAAAACTGGAGACAATACGTCGATATCCAATAAAGCTTAATTTAAAGAAAGAGATAAATGCTAGAAATAATACATTGATACCACATAAAACTTAATTTCAAAAGAAGATAAATGTTACATCATAAAAACTTTAAATTAACTGATAGAGATGACAAAAATTTTGAATTATTGAAAATTCAGGATATTTTAAATTATATTATAAATAGAGAACTCTTGAATATAAAGAGGGATGAGCAAACAACTAAACCAAAAAAAAAATCATTGTGATCTTATTCGATAGTAAAAAATTACTCTGTTTATACTTTTGAAAATAGTTTAAGTGCTGAATCACATAAATTTTTTATAACTTGTTTATAATATCATTTCATTATTTAGTTCTCTAGTTGACCAGAAATTAGCATCAACAATATGTATATTTTTACTTAACAATTGTCTATACAATCCTAATAAAAAGATTACAAAACCCATATATCCATTTAATTTAAATTAAAAGACCACAAAGCTCATATAACCACTCATTCAAATTAGTTATCTGAAAGGAAATAAATCTTTTGTACATTTAGGCAGTGTTTATTTTTTTGGTCTGAAATCTAAATGGGTTTAAATTTTTCTAAAGTCTGAATGGGTCTGAATAAGAAAATTTAAATCACATGTTTGTTTTTCTTTTTTTAATATTTGAATGTAAGTGGCATCTTATTTGTTTTTATAATTAAAAAAATCTTAAACTTAGTTTTTTGACATTTACGTCCTTGTAAATTAAAACAAGAAAATGAGATTCTATTTTATAGTTTAGGAAATAATTTTTTTTACTAGAGATATTTATAAAATATAATATTTATTTATCATTAAGATCTTTTTCCATTGAGATAAAAGTCACAAAAGTTTACTTTTTCTATTCAGATGTAAATGTCTAAAAATAAGATATAAATTACAAAAAATAAACAAGTAAATTTTTAAAAATGTCTGAAATTAATAAAATTTCAGATTTCAAACATTTAACAAACAACCTCTTAAAGCTATATAAATTATCAATAATAATAATAATAGATTGAGTGGTGTTATACATTTTAAAATTTTTATCCTAAAAAAACTATCCTAAATGATGAGACATTCATCAATTAGACGATTTCACTTAAATCTTATAAGAAATTACCAAATCACTTAATAAATAATACATTATTTGAAAAAAATAAAATAAAAAATATTAGATATCTATCATTACTCTAATATGTTGATCGAACATGTCAAATATTTTGTCGAAATGGAATTCAGTGAGCCCTAGGGACCACATCCTAACATTAATTGTAGGGAAAAAAAAAAAGTTAACCACTCAAATCCCAAGAGGTTCAAACCAATATTTTTTCCTTGTTCTTTTTCAATCTATAAATAAAATGCTTTACTGTGACCATCTAACTTTTATGAGAATTAATTTTAATTATATGTGAAACTTGAAAATTAGTGGGGTTTTCATTACGTTTTTAAAGTTGTGTATGAGATTGAGGTGATGTAATTTTTAAATTATAACTGTTGTGAAAAAAAATTGTAATTATGAAAAAAACTAATAATATATAATAAATAATAATTTTGATAAAATTATTAATGATATAATAATTTTTTTATCATGCAAATAAAAAATCATATCAATATAATTTTTAAGCTACAACAATTAATATTTATTAAATATTTTAATTATGTAACTTTTAAGTTACAACTGACCAACCTCAAATCCAAACGGACCCTAAATTAACTAGCTATTTGCAACGAAGTCAATTTTAAAAAGATGAACAAAAATTCTTTGTTACAAAATTTAAAATTCTTGCTTAGCTCTCTCTAATTAAAAACATCTTAGCTCTTTCTAATTAAAAACATGCATAAAAATGAACATATATAGAAAAAGGAGAGGAAACAAGTTGCAACATATGAAACAAATAAAAATAAAACACCAATAATTAACAGCCAATAATTAAGGATGTAATCATGCTAGCTAAAGACCTCTTGCCAGCATCTGCTCATAATTCTCAATGGATTCAAGCCTCTGAATCAAAAGTTGTTTCCTGAAATTCTTGATGAACAATTCTGCGCTTTCATTAACGTCCATGGATGGCTTGCTCTCTAGCTTGTTATTATTATGATTATTTGTAGCTGCTGCTGCGGGTTTTTTATCCACAACTTGGGGCTTCAAAGCTGCTCTGCTGATAGCGTCTTCTTCTGCTTCTGCAACTTTGGAGCTGTAAAATGAAGGAAGCACCGATGAGCTACTATTCTTCATTTCTATTTCAATTAAGCTTCTCAAATCTTCTTGTTTGAAAAACTTGCACTAGCCTTTGTTAATTTGATCTCCACGAAGGGTAACATGCTTCTATATTTATAGTACGGGAGATCATTAAATAATTCTTATTTTTTAAATGGGGGTGTGAATGATGATCCCTTGACAAGAGAGCATCTATTTGAATAAAGAAACCATTTGATCTCAAAAGAATATGCTTGTATGGTCAAAAGTGCATTTGCTTTAATTCACATCCCATTTAGATCACCTTTGTTCTGAAATTAACGATCAAAATTAAAATAATTCTATTGTTCATTGTAATTCGGTATGAAACAATAAAAATACGTTCGGTTGACAGAAAAATGACTATTATTGATATTTTAAAATAATTTTGTCTATTATTTATCATTCTAATATGATGGATATGGTATATATAACACATATTGATATTTTTAATATTACAAAAAAAAATTTAGTGTGTGTGAGAATCCAAGGGAGGAAAAAGCATGCAATAGAAAATATCTAAGACTTATTGTAATGTGTAGAGACTGAGAGAAGCAGCAATAAAATTGCCGGCAAAAATGACTTGTGGCACGTGGCTTGACTCAAAGAAGTGGAGGAGTGCCCAAAATAATAGCTTTTGCTGACTTTTTTTTTTGCTTTTAGAAAAATGAAGACCTAATTACTAATAATTCACACCACACGCATGTGAGATTAGACAATTCAATGCAAACGTGCGGCAAAAGAAATGGCAGCTGGGGTTGGGACCGAAAGGTGCCCATAAAAGACGCCATTGTTGCCGAGTCAAGCACCAGCCCTCCTCCTTCATTGCAATGCAATATGGGCACCTTAAGAGAAGGGATATGTTTTTATAAAGTTTTTTTTTTTGTTTTGAGCCATTAAGAGAAGGGATGGCACGAAGCATCTCGTACCAAACTATTTATTGTGTTAGTTCTTGATTTATGGATACATTGTATACAAATTTTTTATATAATTCTATACCATAAATGGTATCAAATTGTTTCATTGCACGTGTTTGGTCGGACAGGCAAAATTGTCAAACCGTTAGCGCAAAATCAGTTAAAAATTAAAAATAAATGTTGCTCAATAATTATTATTTTTCATAAGAATACACAGTTATAGAGGCACAATACGTTATGTATCAATAAAGAAATTGTGTTTATTAGTACATTAAAAATAAATTTTTATTCTTTTAAACCCAAATGACTAGTTAAAAAAGAAAAAGAAAAAAAAATAAGTATCACTTTCTTATATTGTTGGGTAAAAAATATACATTGCTCTGAGACTATACATTGCACGTGTTCGGTCAAAAAAAATAAGTATCAATGTATACTGTTACTATACATTGGCTCTTACCAACCAAGTTCCGGACTTAAAAATGTCATGCAATTTCTATTGCTTAAAGCTTCAACCATTTTTGTTGTAATTAATCTTAAATACGAATTTGACTTGGGCCCCAACATGGCCTGTGCTCCGGTTTGGGCCAAATCCAGCTCAATTTAAAATAAGGGTAATTAGGTAATTTCATAGTATTTTAGAAAATGTCTCTAATAAGTTGAACTGAACTCCAAACTAAAAGCAGCTATGGAAGCTATCCTTAGATTCTCTGTGTGTCATCTGCCAATATGTCTGGGCAAAAGACATTTCAAATCCGCTCCGATAATATTGTGCCCGACCCGAAAACTGGTTTCAAGTCCCGAATTCTCAAACGATGTAACATTCTCCCACCACCGGAAAGCCCGCACGACATCTGCAATTAGCAAGGCGGGTTGGCTTCTGGGTCTGGGACAAAACAAGAAAGCGAAACTGCCGGAAATAGTACAAGCGGGTGACCCGGTTTTGCATGAACCGGCCCGAGAAGTTGACCCTGGTGAAATCGGATCAGAAAGGATACAGAATATTATTGATGATATGGTAAAGGTTATGAGGTCTGCTCCTGGTGTTGGGCTTGCCGCTCCTCAAATTGGAGTCCCATTAAGAGTTAGTCTTAATCTTTAATTTTTCGTTTAGTTAGTTGTATTTACTGTTGCCTTCTGAAGCTTGGTTATTTGTTTGTAGTAATGGTTGGTTTTATAAAAATATGCTAAAGATTTATGCTTTGTTCGAAATTATGTAATGTTGAATAATGATTTTGAGCTATGCAACGGATAGGATAGGTGTGTGGTTCAACATTGATGCTAATTTTATTCAACTGACTCTTTTTTGAGTCACAAAACTAGTGCTTACAATTTCTTTTCTTTTTTTTTTTATAAGTAGTGCTTACAATTTCTAGTTTAATCATTAGTTGCAAAATAGTTATATGCCTTACAAAGTAGTCTCTTCATTTTATTTGAGCAGCTTTGTCAATTTTTTCTGGCTTAACTGAAAGATTCAATGTTACATGTGTTGTTTTATATATATCATCTGTTGGAGTTCCACTTGCGTTGTTGATATAATCTGTCCGAAGTTAATATATAATTATACTCTCAGAGAGAAAAGGATTCTGTTGAGATTGAATTAAGTAGATAAATCTTTTAGAATAATATGTAAATGGAAGAACCTAAACTGGAAAAGAATTTTTTTTTCCCATTTTTGGTTATAGCCATGCACCGTGTAACCATTCCATTACAAAGGGGAAAAACTTATAGTTTTGAAGTAATCAACTCTTTTATGTTATCTAGAGAATAGATTTGCCGTCTCTTTGTATAATTAGAGCTCTGATTAATTTCATCTCTGCAGATCATAGTGGTGGAAGATACGAAAGAATATATCAGTTATCAATCTAAGGAAGAAATTAAAGCCTTCGATAGACGCCCTTTTGATCTTCTGGTATGTTTGTTTTATCCAATGTTTTACTTACTTTTATCATTCGATAATATTTGCTTTACACTTACACTGTATTAGTTTTTCTGAGGCAGATGATTCTAAACCCCAAGCTGAAAAAGAAGAGTGACAGGACAGCACTGTTTTTTGAAGGTTGTTTAAGGTAAAATGAGAATAAGTAATCATACATCAATTTCTTTGTCATCTCTACTGCCTTCTCTTACATCTGTGCTTAGACTCATTCCCCTTATTTTTCCTTTTAACTTCCTGTAGCTGGTGTCCACTGAACTGTGCTTTTAAATTACCAGATGCAGACCTGCTGTTCAAGACAAATAAACAAATCTGGCATTTTCATTTTGAATGTGGACCGCATTATCTATTGTCTTTAAATGAAATCACGCCCATTATGGATACTTAAGTTTTTACTGCATATTGCATTCTGAAAATGAGTATGATACCAAGCTTTTATGATAACATTATTAGGAACTTCTATTATTATTGCAGAGGAACGAAGTTGTTTCTCTTGTTTCACCTAAGGTTCCTTAAAATGTTCAATGAGCATGTCTTGTTCTATGATATTATACATTATGAGTTTCCTCGAACTAATTGCTTCCTGCTTTCTAGATCTCTCCTAGGAGGAAAGTATTATTTTTTATTCTTTTTAGATAGAAAAGTATCAATTGTTGATAAGCCATGACTGTGCTGATATATGAGGTTATATAATACTGTCTTATGTTTTCTTACTCCTACACTTCTAAAACTTCGTCGAGTAAACTATGCTAAAGCTTGTACAGGCAAAAAGATAATTAAAATGGCTAGCGTTATAAACGTTATCTATGTCATTGATAGAAGGAAGTAGTAGTTGATGTATAGGAGTCTGCTATTGCCTAGAGTTTGGATCATCCGCAATCATCAAATTATTATTTGAGTTCAGTCAGTTTTGTTAGCATCGATTACCTGTCTGTGTCAGATTCTTCTCGTTCCATATAGTATTGTAAATTTGAATTTTGGATTATCATGTTGGTCGATGGGAGTTTGCAAACAGTTGAGAGTTTCTAGACATGGAAATAGACTTTAACATATCTAAAGTTTAAGTTGGAACCGTGACTTCAATTTTCACAATGATTGTATTGCATATGGTTTTTAACTAGCATCCTTTCTTTTCTTTTCCAACTTTGCAGTGTCAATGGATACAGAGCAGTGGTGGAGAGGTATCTAGACATTGAGGTTACAGGTTTGGATCGTGATGGTCAGCCCATCAAAGTAGATGCTACAGGTTGGCAGGCCCGGATTTTACAGCATGAATGTGATCATCTGGACGGTACTCTATATGTCGATAAGATGGTACCAAAAACGTTTAGAATTGTAGAAAATCTAGACTTGCCTCTCGCAGAGGGCTGCCCCAAGCTTGGTGTCCATGAGCCTTAATGCTGAACTATCAGTCTAAAGATTTGGCGAGAGCTAATGTCATTTTATCAGTATGCTCCTGGATGCAGCTGACTTGTTGAAGATTCAGCTGCTCTGATTTAATTCTTTAGACTAGGAAATGCTGGGAAATTTTTTCTCTGTTTCACTGCATTTCCTATCATTATCAAATTGTTGATTTATTGCTGAAATTTCCGCAGCAACTGGAATTGCTAGTATTAATTTTGTAAATCTGGCATGGAACTTATTTATATAAAGCACTTCTTCTGTGTTTTGTCCTTATGGCACTGCTATTTATCAGGTAGAAACTTATAATTGCACAGGTTGAAGACAAAGCAAGTCATCTGCACTCGCCAAGAGGAAGGAGGCATTAAAAGAAATGCCTTCATTTTTGTAGCTAAATTGTCTATATTGTATATAATAGAGTCTGATTCTACACTCTTTTGACTGGCATTCTGCATAGTGAATTTACATGCTATTTTCCAGATAACACATTATGACTTATGGTCACTAGATACAACATTTTCATAAATCATATACAACAATAATCATATACTTGGTAAAGTCTCAGAGCAATTTACTTTTGATAAATCTTATTACGGTTAAACTATATGGTTGATGCAAGGAGATGTTGAAAACGTGTTTAGGAAGTCTTGACATTCCTTCAGAAGGATTGAAAAGCTAAGTTAGACGGGGCTTTCTGCTGAATTAAGCCCTCAGAGCATGCGAAGCAAGGAGGTGGTTCTACTTGACCCACACTTGACCCATAAGCTTCCCAACAAAATGACTTTGCAATGCCCCCAGAGTGTGACACAAGCTGAACGTCTTCCAAAAATAAGCCTTCGCATGGTAAGTCATCACTGCATGCAAATTTTATCGCTTCCTCTGTTGCTGAAGTTCCTCTAATGTGTATAAAGGTTATGTTCTCCACTTTAACAGCTGAAGTCTGCATTCCATGAAGACATTAGGCGATATATTTTCAGGACAAGAATATTTAGAATCTAATGGGTCCTTCTGGAAAACTGTGTTACAATATTCAACGGATATTGCAAGAGATAACTATTTAAGAATATTTGTTTAAATGTTAGATCATCCTTCTAAATGAGGATTGAGTGATGAGGGTGACAGGAACATCCAATAATCATCATTCGTGAAATACTACTATGGAAGATCTTTCAACACAAGAACGTGAATATGGAATGACACGTGAATATGGAATGACATTGCCCTAAAATGAGAAGTACCAATATAGACGTGCTCCAAAAAAAAGACTACAGGGAGTTTTCTTTAACCATTTCAGTAGTCAGTCATACCAATAAAGCTACTCAGCTAATGCAAGTAGCGTAAGGGTTGCATACCTGGTTTGCACATGGCACCGGTGAATCACAATAATATTGGTCTATTATTATTGGATTTGATACATTTTTCATCAAAACATCCAAGAACTGGATATTGGTGGCAGAACCACTGCCTCCCTGGTGAAGAAATAAGAAAGTTGAGCATCAGTTTACTACCAATTCACTGTTTTAGAGTATCTACATGCAGACAAATATATGTATACATGTAGAAGACACACAGGGGGATATCTGAGGAAGTCTACCTGCCATGTTTTTATCCGAACCCCATTCTGAGTGTTGGAAATTAATGCTCCATAAACCATTATATCATGAATTCGTACAGATGAATTCGATTTCCCCAAGCTTCCAATGCTAAATGCAATCCAAATGCTATTAGTAAAGGTATTCAATGCCGAACATCCTGATTAATGTGAAAGTAGTTTTTACCTTATACCATGGCCTGGCCCACAGGCAAAGTTTCTGATTCGGATTAGTGAAGAATTCCCAACTATAGATATGCAGTCATCTCCTGGATGCAGAATTTTTAGAATAAAACTGAGACGGCAGGACAATAGATAATAAAATTTCAAGAATAAGGACACATAGCTAGAAGAAAAAAAGGGAAGACATTGTTACAAAAATTTTTTACTGCAACGAGTTCAAGATGTGTTATACTTGTTCCTCAATCTCTCTTCATCACGGGGAGAAAAGGTTTTTGAAACATTCAGTACCACATCTTTTCTCAGCCATCTAATATAGAGGCAACAGTGTAGATTACATTCTGTTTGAAAAGGTACAAATTTTTCAATCAATCAGTATGTTTTGTCATGAAATATAAGCAAAGGCATAAATCCTACGGATACAACCCATAGCAATAACATCATCTAAAGCCTAGAGGAAAGGTTCATTCTCTATTGTATTTGTAAATGAAAATTATATGTTCACAAATATTTTAACTTTATTGAAGAGTTTCTTACATCATGATACCTAAATGTCATAATCAAATCCGTTTAGTAATAGCTTTCACTAGAAACTTGTTCTTAAACAAATATGAACAAAATTCGTATCTATTGTCTTCTAATAATTGTTCAAGAAACAAAGAGAAAAAATTGGCGGTCCTACTGTTATAATTAATTCAACAAACCCCACTGACTATATTCTTGAACTCATAGTTTAACAATTTTGAATTTAGTTTCCGTTGAAGTTCTTCTGATCAACTTCTTTTAAATAATAAAAACAAGTTAGATATTAAAAGGAACAAAACAGAATAATCAAGAGTGCAAACACATTGCAACCAAGAAACAAAGTATAATGATGATACATACATTTCATTCTCAAACATATACTAACCTAGTCGTACTACTAATTCCTAAAACATGAATCACCGTATGGTAATATTGACTGATTGATTCACACATACAACAACAGCCAAAATCCACTTTCAAGAAAATACAAAATTCCATCCGTACTTTAGAGCAAGAGGACAATAACCGCTCAACTATGATCTTTAGAAAAGAAATAGAAGAACAATTTTTTGAGATAACTAAAGTTTAACAATTTTTTGAGATAACTAAAGTTTTAGACCGCAGCAGTTCTGGTGATGACTAACCTGTTCCAACTATGCTATTCTTGACTTCAACACCACGAGATGCACTGATGTGTATCCCATCCGTATTAGGACTTTCAGCAGGTGCAATCACCTTGAGATTGGATATCACAACCCGTAGACAGTTAGTGAATGCAATGTGCATTTGTTGACTGTTGACCACCATAAGGTTCTGGACTTTCAAATTCTTGCACTTATGAAAAGTAATAGCCTGCAGGTGTGGTTGTCATGACGTATTCAGCAAGTAAACACGGAAGAAAACTAATATTCTCAGGGCCATAACCAGAAGTGTCAAAGGACTAAAATATTTTATTTCAAATAATGTTGAGAAAGGGGCAAGGCTGAGATCAGCAGAACAAACTGCATGGCTCAAAAAAGAAGCAGCACTAACCGTTGGAGCATGTCGACATGGCTGCAATAAAATGAATCGGAGCCAATTTAGAAAAATGCAGGCATAAATATCCAAAAATAGTCATAGATTTAGGACTGCAAGATAGCTATACATTTGTTGTGTTAATCTTGCAGGATCTTGACCACCATTCCTGTCCCATTCCATTGATTGTCCCTCCTCCTTGTACAGTAAGATGGTTCACCCGATTAAAGTAGAGCCATCTACGTCGATTCAAACCCTTCCAGACATCAGGATCTTTAGGAGCAACTATTGTTCCAGATATCTATTAGAATCCAACTCCAACGGATTAAATACAAGAAAACACAGGGAACTGAAAACTGCATTATATGGGAAAAATCAGTTGCGAATTAGAGTAATTTAACCAATAATATCTTACCTCCAAAGTAAGTCTAGATTTACAGGGCCCAGAAATATCGATGGGATGGATTAGAAAAGTGTATCCAGCTGAAAAAACAATTTTTGTTCGAGCAGGAAAAGAACAAGCCTTCTTCCAAGCATTTGCAAATGCCTGAGAAAGCAAGAAATGCTCTTTATTACAGGTATGCTTTTCTTCCCAACTGGTTGTAAGGAGAGTGAACATATAAAACAAACAACATTCTCTTTGTTATTGATGCTCTAGTAAATTCCCAACAGATTTAGTGAAAGAATTTTGGTATCTTACAACATCTCACCAAAAAGACTTTTGAGTTCTAAATCTTCATTCCTTTTCCTCATTTCTTAAGAAACCGAAAACCGGCTCAGTAAAGGATAATAATTTGGCTAATTGAGTGCTTTAAACTGGATTTCGATTAATACGATCAATTGAACCATCCATTGCTACAACGAAGATCACAATCAACTAATCCACAGTCCATTAATTACAAACTCAAGATTCTTAGAAGGAAATTCTTGCTTCAGTCAGAAATTTCCTAGCTGTATAAAACTTCTCATTGAAAAAATGCTTGGAGAAATTCCGGGTATGTTAACACTGTATAAAACTTGACCTCACAATCGTGAAATTTCTAAAGCAATTTTATTGTTTCTTCTTAACTAATCGGATACCATTCCATTTATCGAGACGTCTCAAAACTCAACATGCATTACACTAACACAATTACTTTTCAAGTTCAAATACAGAGCCAATCGAACTAACCAACAGAAACAGCATATGCAGTTCAAGTTGTAGATAAGTTACCTCAGTGTCATCATTGAAGCCATCTCCTTTGGCACCAAAATCATTTACAAAAATTACCCTTTTGGATTTGGATCGAGTTCTGTTTGACCCAGAATGTGGGAGCTCCAACAACGAGTCAAAGCCTTCTGTAGAAACCAAGCTTGCTGACACACAAACAAGCACATGGATTAGAACTATAAAAAATGTTGAAAACGAACAAAACTTAAGTTGCTTCATGTTCTTTCTTAACTGAATTTGAAATTGTGGAAAGTTTAAGATTTGATACAAATTAAGATGAGTTTTAAAAGAGTTTGTGGAGAATCTTACAGAAGTTTACTGTGTCAAAGCTCGAAAGTAAACGGTGTCAGCTAAAAATAGGAAGCAAATTCTGGTTAAATACATAATTATTATGGAAAGCAAATTCTGGTTGTTGTTATTATTATTATTATTATTTTTTTTTACAATAACATAAAAATTAAACAAAATGTAATATATCTATTTAATTCTATAACTAATCTCAGATCCTAATTTTTCGAAGAGTGAAAATTTTTAACATGCCCACGAATTCGACATGACACAATGGATTATTATATGTTAAAAGTTGATATAATTATTAAATGTTTTAGGTTGTAGTTACATGTTTACTTATTGTATCGAGTTTGAGGGTGGAGTTTCCTCCTATAAATCTATTTGTGACATGTAATTATTAAATTATATGTTGAATTTTTATCTAAAAAATTGCGGTATATATGCTATATTTAAAAGTAAATAGTTATATTTAAAATAAAATTGAGTAGAGTTTGAGTAGGTTATTCTCCGAATATGGTTGTACTCCTCATATTTTTAAAAATAGTTGATATTTTAATAAATTATTTGATTTATGTTAAAAAATAAGAATATTAGAGAGAGTTTAAAAATTTAGGTGGTTTTTAAAAAATAAATTATGTACATGAGAGGTCCTAGTTGTATAATCTTATTATAAATACTAACTGTAATCTCAAATGTAATATCTATGATAATTTTATATATCAATATTAAAAAAATAACTTGATTTATAGAAAAAAAAAAGTCAGGTGATTGTTAGCTCTAATTCAATACAATATGTTAAATTTTTTATACTAACAAATAACTAATAACAGTTTATTTGTATTAACTATATATACTAAATGGAAAAGAATAGTGAATTAGATTGTTTATTATTACCATTTAATTTTATCATTAATTAAATAGATTCGATATTATTTGAATTCTTCTATTAAAAATTGAAAGCAGGTCGCATGTGGAGGTGAAGACGTGTCGGTTTGTGTGTTTGTGAAAAAAACGACAGCGGCATACATCTTTTACCAAAGATGGAGTTGGAAGGAAGGGACAGGCAATTGCAAGGGTCAGACTATCAGCACCCTCCAAAATCGTATTGAAACTTTTTTTTTAATTATATTATATTTAATACAAAAAAATATTCTTTTTTTAATTTAACACTCTTTTCATTTATAAATTTTTCAGTTTCCTCTCTTCAAACTTTCGTTATTATTTAATTTTTAAAGCAAAAAATCTAAAAACTAAACTAAAAGAAAAAGTAAGAATAAATTATACTTAGAAAATAATGAATATTTTATAAGTTTAACACAATTATTTTACCTATAAATTATGGGTTCCGTGGGTTCAAAAATTAGTTTGAGAATCCATAAGAAATTAGTTAAATTGGGGTAAATTTTTATTTAATTTATTTTTTCACTATGTTGTATCTTAATTAAGTTTTTTTTTGGTTACAAGAACTCTGTTTTGGTTTAGAGGATTACTTCTTAAATTCAAATTATTTTAATGATAATAAAAAATTTTATATTGTGCAAGCAAAAAAAAAATTGACGAGAGAAAGAAAATATAAATGGTTTTAATTCTATTTATATTTGTCTTTTAATGTAATTGTAATATAGCAAGGGTTTTATGAGATTAATAAAGGGGTGCCAATAGTCCAACTCCAATTGTAAATGAGTCGGAATGGTTTGTTTGTCATTTGTGTTGAATTTTAGCCTTGACAAAATTCCCTCTAAAAAATGAGAATTTTTTTTTTTCACTTGCATGAGAAACTTTCTTATTCATTGAGAAATTTCAGTATTTATTACCAGGAAAAATGGGGTATTTAGGTCTTTTCAATAATTCGGGTACTTCAATCATATTTTCTTTTAGATAAAATATTAGTAGGTCCTATTTGTGATGGAGATGTTGTAATTTTTAAACTACAACTCATGTTGAAAAAAAAAGTCGTAACTATGAAATAAAAATTAATAATATGTAGAATATATAAATTAAATAATAATTTTGATAAAATTATTAAAGATATAATAGCTTTTTTATCGTATAAGTGAAAAATCATATCAATATAGCTTCTAAGCTAAAGTAGTTAGTGTTTATTAAACACTTTAGTAGTGTAACTTTTAAAGTATAATTATTCAACCTTAATTCCAAACGCGCCCTTAATATCCTAAATATGTAAATAATGTTTGAACCTCAAATCTTTTTACTTCCACAAGAGAATTGACTAATTTGATTAGCTCTTCTTTATTTGTCAATTTGCTTAATTCATTTATCATCGAATATAATCAATCAATAGAAATGCCAACATAAGCATATGTATTTTTCTTGAAACTAATAGTAAACTTTATATTACTTATATGTTACACCAAGTATATAAAGACTATATTTCCATTATTTTCTACTTTTACATATGGTACAACTCGAGATTTCAAAAATAAATTATCTGCCAAACGAAAATTTAGATTAGTTTTTTCATTTAGAAATTAGTTTTTTCATAATCTTTATAAGAAGAAAAGTGAAGGGCCCTAGTTTAGTCACCCAAAGTAAAGAAAATGGAATTACTAGCTCCGTTTAGTACATATTTTACCTTTTTAAGTAGGGTTTTTGTTAGTATGGCTTTTATAAGTAGAGCTTTTATCCTAAAAAATTTAGTTGTTTGGTTGTCAATGAAAACTTTTATTAAAAATTATAAAATTACTTTAATAGACAAGTTTTTTAAAGTTATATTGTGAAAAATAAAATAAAATTATTAAATAAGTAGAGAATATTTTAGATATTTTAGCATTTAAAAAAAAATTTAACGTCAACCTCTAAAAACTCAAAATTTGAGCTCTTACTTAAAAGGCAAAATATCTTTTAAGTTTCAAAAACTCTATTAAAAGAAAATCAATCTATTAAAGGAAAATCAAACAACAATAAAAAAATTTTATAAGAGTTTTTAAGATTAAATAAATACTTATGACCATTAGATAAATCATACCAAACACGTATAAAAAAAATAGACCTTTTAGGATTAACAATAGATAAAGTAACTATAGAGTTATAACTATGTATAGTTAGTAAAATTAAAATATTAGAATTTTCAGACAAGTTAGAAGACACTAAAGAATTATAAAAGTTCTTTGGATTATTAAATTATAGTAGAAAATTTATACTAAACATCAGGACATTAATAAGAACTTTATATAATAAATTAAGGAAAAATGAATAGAAATAATTCAATAGTGAATACATAAAATTAATACAAGAACTTAAAAGAATAATTAGAAATCTTAAGATGTTAACTTTATCCATAGACAATTATTATAAAACTATACAAACTGATTCGAGTAGTTTAGGACGGGCAAGAATATTATTACAAAAGCCTAATAAAGACAGTCCAAAAGAAAAAAAGACGAAATAGCTATGTACACGAGTGGTAATTTTATAGAAATAGAAAGTAGAAAATTTTGCATAGAGTTAAAATTTTTTAGGAATAATAAATTTTTAAAATTCATTCCATTTATACATATATTTTAAAATAAGAAAAATTGTAATAATATTATAGAATTTTGCAAAAAAAGTACAAAAGAATTTTTTAAAAAAAACATTCTTTTACTAGTAAATGTTGGATATATTTTTTAGAGGTAATAACAAGACAAGAATGTAAAATAAACTTTGAACTTATAGTAGGTAAAAATAATACTTTAGCTATTCCAGACTAATTATTCAATGATTTTTTTTTGCAGGAATGGAGCAATTTGTTAATTTTGAACAATAACACTTAAACAGTTCCCTTAGGGTGCATTTAACACATTGTATTATATTATGTTGTATTTCATTATTTTAATGCTGGTGTATTGTATTATGCTGTAGTACATTAACATTGTATTATAATAATGTTATACAATGTTTGGTGTTACAGTATATTGTATTAGCTTTTAATTATATTATATTTTAGTGTTACATTGTGTACTAATGTTTTTGTGATTAATTTAAATTACATATAAAGAAAATAATATTTATTACTACTTAAAAAATGCTAAATACAGAAGTATTAAATTTTAGAAATTTAACAATTTTTTTAGCGTAAATGTTTAAAAATATCATAATTCTTTATAAAGTTTGAAGCTTACATCTTTAAATTTTCGAATGCATAACATTTATTTTTCCATATCTTTTGAATATATAATCTATGAAATAAAGATAGAAGTAAATAATTTAATCAAATAATCTTTAAATAATATAATAACATAAATAAATAGTTAAAATCTATCCGATTGGTTAAAAATTTATCCTAAGATGATAAAATAAAAGTTTATGTATAACACGAGATAATTATAAAATAATAAAGTGATACAATTGTTATAATATAATCACTACCAAAATAAATTGTCTTTAGTATATGTAATAATAATATATATTATTTTTAAATTAATATTATTTAAATACATATTATTAGTTTATTAAATTTTATATATATATATATATATATACGCACACACCTAGTCACGAGGAGAGGCGCGGGTTTTGATAATACAACAAACACTGCATTTTAATGTTTCTCAATGCAATCAATTTGATCACCAAACGTAAGTATATTTTAACTAATGCTGGGCCCACAAGATAATACCATGCAATACGTCGTGCCAAACATACCATTATAGAACAATTTTAAATTTTAAAAGTAAATTTAAATTATTAGATAGCCAGCAATACATTTTAGATAATTCGTGGAGTTTTCATGACCTATAGAATAAAATAAAAATACTTGATTCATTTATGCATTATTTTAGACAAATTAATGAGTAAGTACATAGTAAAAATTTTGCATTTTATGTATTAGTTAAAGTTGACAACAAAGAATATATAGATATTGGAATGAGATAATTGATTCAACAACCAATTATCTCAATCCTTATTATAGAGATTTTTATACATTTCATAAAGCAATAGCATTAGCCCAAAAAGAAATAGCTCTGTCTTCAAATAATATCGTTGTGAAGTGATAATTTTACCCTCATGATATCAGTAAAGTTTTAATAGTGGTATAACAGAAGTGGACCAGTGAAAAAAATGTTAACTTTAGATGAAGTGTTGTCAAAAAAAAATTTGTGTATTTTTAAAAAACTAAAAAAAATAAGTGGTCGGTGAATAATTACATTTTCATCAAATTCAATAGGACAAAATGCAAGTTAATTATATCAAATCCTCTACATAATCAAAATGATTGAGTTGAAGTCGGGCAAAATGTTACGACCAAGAATATTTTGACAATCTAATTTTGTGACTGTTTATTAGATTTGGGTTTAAAATTCGTCACGAATTTATAGTATCGTGAATCAGTTTTTATGTTGTAAAAGTCGATTTACAATGATGTAAACTCTTAAATGAAGTTTTTTTCCTAATTCTATTTGCAGCCATTAAAACTAAACTCTGGATGCCCAATCCAAATGGCGGCTAAAAACTTTTAAAACCTTTATTTTTGACCTTTTCTAACTATTAAATTAATTTTTTTCAATTTTTTTAAAGGCCTTGAAAAAAGCTGGATTCCACCCATTTGACACACCCACTCATCACAATATAATTAAGTATATACGATAATTCCCAATTAACTTTTTTTTTTTCTTATTTCCATTGATCTGCATCTGGAAATTTACCCAATTAGAAATTAGTTTTGAGTGATTATAACCTACTCCTTGTGAATTGTGATAATTCCAAAATGAAATATTTTTCCTAATTCTATTTGCAGCCATTAAAACTAAAATCTAGAGGCCCACTCTAAATGGCCGCTAAAAGCATTTAAACATTTAATTTTTTAACTATTAAATTAATTTTTTTCAAATTCTTTTTTTTTTTAAAAAAAAAGGCCTTGAACAAAGCTTGATTCGACCCATTTCATTTGACACACCCATTCATTAAACTCATTCATAATGTAGTTAAGTATATATGATAAATCCCTAATTAACTTTGTTTTCTTAATTCCATTGATCTGCATCTTGAAATTTACCAAATTATAAATTAATTTTCAACCATTACCTTAACTAAATGAAACCATGTAAATATAAAAAATAAATTTTTTACTTACAAAATTAAACTAGTTCATGTATATAAGAAAAAAGGGAGCAATAAATTAATTCTGGACATTTATGATATTCTTTTGTCGTTTTACTAAGCGACTGGATATAAGATTAATCTAACAAAAAGATCGAATTGAGGATTTTTTTTTTTCAGTATTCAGAAAGGTGTGTTGAGTAATATCTTTCTTCTTAAATTTGGCACATGATTTTCATAAATAAATTGGTTTTGAGATTTTTTTTTTCTAATGAGGTTATCTTAACTAATAAATGTAGTCTTTTCATACCCACTGAATCATGGAAAATATTACTATTAAATTATCCTTGATCAAAATTACATTTGTGTACAAAAGCACTTTCATTGTCTTCTAAAAGAAATTCGCTTTCAAAACATCATCATAAAAGCACTGTATTCTTTGCACTCTTCTGAAATTCATATCATCTAAGTCATGGTTGTTTAATCCAGTTAGCCAACTAATTCTGCACTCATTAAACCTTGTCACTGTTTGCTCTTGTAGCTTAATTACTTATTCCTTGTGATAATAACTTATTGTCGTTTGATGGACGCAAATCACCCTCAGTTCATGAGTATTCCTTTTTCCAAAGGTGATGCACCAATTTTTCTTTTCTTTTTTATTTGAGTATCAAAGTTCCAATCCTATGTAGGTTTGATTACATTCTTTACAAACAATACAAGACCATTAAAAGATACAGAAAGAACATATCACTTTTTTGTCTCTTTTTATCAGTTTAAATTCGAATTTGTCTCTTTTTATCAGTTTAAATTCGAATTAAGGAATAAAAATCAACAAAGAATAGAAGATGAAATATAAAGAATTTTGTTCCAAAGAAAAAAAAAAGCTGATAGAATGAGAAATTATGCGTTAGTAAGGTTAAATTTGAAATATCAGGAGGTACAGAGAGAGAAAAAATTAATTCTTAAATCTTTGTAATAGGTGTAATTAGTAAATATGTATAGAAAGTAATTTAACGAGTTTAAATAGTTTTTTTTTTGTTTATGTAATTCTTTACTTTTACTCTATTTTTCTAATTAAATTTATTTATTTTGCCTTGAGAAAAAGAGGAGAATGAATGACTGAAGACCACCCCAAAATGATCCCAATATCATTTGTCGATTTTGTCTTCAGATTTTGACAGGAACGCACACGACGTTTATCCATGATGCTCACACGTGTGCATTCAATAATTTAACTTAGCAGCTGCCATCTGACTCTATAATATAATTTTTCATGTGTCCCACTTTTGACTCAGGTGCCATGTGTCACAGAAGAATATTTTGCGAAACTAACTTGTGTAGCACTTACAGATAATTTTATTAAATATTGTTAAGTAAGCCTTGAGCTTTTCGAACTAGAGAAGAAAGTAATAGAGCCGAATAAGAGAAATTGTGTTGCACAAAAGAGAGATTACAATGCTTAAGTTGCTTACAATGCTTGTTGTTCAAATGTCTAATGTCATTCCATATTTATAGGGGAGGCTTGCCAAGCTCTAGAGATTCTAGAGAATTCTACTACTTTCTATTTATTTACATATGCTGGAATTGTATAGAAAATCCTATATTATGCTTACATTTTAGATTGGAGTAGGAATATTGAGTAGTGGGAATCCTAAGATTGGAAATGTGCAGTGAGAGTGAGATTATGTTGTTTACTTATATTAAAATAGGAGAATGAAATTGAAACCAAAATCCAATTAATGTGTTTATATTATCTTGAATTAGGAGTAAATGATTTTAAATTATAATTTTACTCTTATGTAAAGAATTATAATTTTTAATTAAAAATTAATAAAAATTATATTTAAAAAATAAATTAAAATATTTATTATATTTTTAAATTAATAATAATTAATAATATTCTTAATTATGTAAATCATAAATTTTTAATTAATTTTAATTTAAATTATGTGAATAAAAATTATTAATAATAGCAACACAAATAAAATATTATTATTGATAATATAGTACAAAATTAATATTTGCTTAGAATAAAATATTTATTATTAATTAATTAAATAATTAATTAATATTTATTAAAATTAATGTTTAATATTATTATTTAAATCAATATAATATTTTATTTATTTTTATTTTATTTTATTAAATTTAATAAAATAAATATGTTTATAATTATTATTTTTAATAAATATGATATTATTTATTTTAATTATGAGGGTAAAAAGAGAAGAGAGGGGAGTGGATTCTCACTCCCACCTCCCCCCATGAAAGTGGGAATCCCACTCCCCACTTTAAAATTAAGTGGGACCTATGGAGTGGGAATCCCACTCTCCCCTTAAAAATAGTGAGTAAACACTAGCGTGTGAGGAATCCACACTTCACACTCCCACTCAAGAAAATAAACACTACTTTAGAGTATTTACAAGCTCAATGTGTTAGAGCTGCCTAAAATTTTCTGGAATTAGGCCAAACTAGCACTTTTGGCTTTATGTTGAGCTCTTGGTGAGTAAATTAGGCTAGCGAATTGGGCGGTCCGCAACACATGGCCCTTCTACCATTAAAAAAAAATCTTACACAGTTAATATAATCTTAAATAATTTTTGTAATTAAAATAATAAACATATTATAGACTTTTAATCCTCATTTAATGGTCATAAATAGAACTACCCCATCACAATATCAAAATCAAATTGGACATGGGGAGAGAAATTATTGGAAAACATTATATGGGAGTTCATTTTCAAAGAAGTTTTTATTGTTGCCAAGATTGTGTGGATAAAATAATCAGTTTGTGAGTGGTAGACTTTGTGGTGCCGAAGGAAAGTCGAGAGGGCTGGCTTAGTGGATGCATACGATATATACTACTATGGACATAATAAATTGGTAGTGTAAGTAATCTGTCCATTACAAATAAACACCAAGTAATGGCTCCGAATCAAGAAGGGCAAGAAAACAAGGCTGCTGACTTCCTGCAATTATCCAAGGCGAAGAGTCTTTTGCAGAGTGATGAGCTTTACAAGGTGTATAATTTTTTCAAAAATGACAAATTCATTTCCTGTTTCCTCAATCCAGATGTCGTCAATTAATTGAAAATGGAATTAATTCTTAATATCTTGCAGTATATACTCGAAACTAGTGTATATCCAAGAGAGCATGAATGTTTGAAGGAGCTCCGCGAGTTGACAGAAAAGCATCCACGGTGAGCTTCTCGTTAATTACGTAATTAATATATAGGACAGGTCTGGTGAGATTCTGCTTTCTGATTAAAATTCCTGATTATTTGTATTTTGATGATTTCTTTTCAGATGTTCTTTTTCTATTTTGTATATTTTTCTCAACATATTAATGGAATGCGCAGGAACTACATGTTGAGCACACCTGATGAAGCACAATTCCTGAGCATGCTACTCAAGCTTATCAACGCCAAGAATACCTTGGAAATTGGTGTTTACACCGGTTACTCTCTCCTAAACACTGCCCTTGCTATTCCCGACGACGGCAAGGTACAGTGGATGAATAGCAATTTTTTTTTCTTTTTTAATTAACTGACACGTTTATTGAACTTGGGGCTTGAGCCTTCGGAAGATAGCTCTTCCCATTGGAATCAGACCTTGACTTCGATATAAATATTAATTAAACTGGTCTTATTATTGAATACTGTTACAGATATTGGCCATGGACATCAATAGAGAATACTACGAACTCGGTCTCCCCATAATTGAAAAGGCTGGTGTTGCTCATAAGATTGACTTCAGAGAGGGCCCTGCTCTTCCTCTTCTTGATCAAATGATCCAAGACGTAAGCAAAAAAATTGCTCCCAAAAATAATAGTAATAATAATAAACAAAAAATTGTTTAGTATATGGAAGAGTAGAGCTGTTATTGATTTGTATAGCTCAAAATTAATGTTTGAATTTCACAGGGAAATTATCATGGGACATTTGACTTTATCTTTGTTGATGCTGACAAGAATAACTACATCAACTACCACAAGAGGATTATTGAACTTGTGAAGGTTGGGGGAGTGATTGGCTACGACAACACGCTGTGGTATGGATCTGTAGCTGCACCACCTGACGCAAAAATGGATGAGAGAATCAGATATTTAAGGGACTTTGTGTTGGAATTCAATAAGGCTCTCGCTATTGATCCACGGATCGAGATTTGCCAACTCTCTATTGCTGATGGGGTTACATTATGTCGCCGCATTAGTTGATCGTTATTTTATCCGTTGTATTTTCCTAAATTATCTTTCAACTCTGCTCAATGAGTAAGCAGGTGTTTAGAAAACTGCGTTGTTCTAAATTTTAAAAATAAACTACTAAAATTTATCATTAGATAAGCTGTCAATCGAAGTTTATATATAATTTATGAACCGTAGGGATGATAAAGTTTAAATTTATTTTTTATTTTTTTATTTTTTAAAATTTAAATTTGAGTGATTAATTAAATAATTTTATATTTATTTTTTATAATTTAGTGTATGATATATGCTTTATTATCTAGATGATTTAATTTTATTATTTATTACTCATATACAATCAACAAAATCATTTTTTTAAAAGAAAATTAAAATGGATCTTTGAACTGAATCTGAACTCATTCTAACTGTTTGTTTGAATCGACTTGACCACCATTCGCTTCAATTTCTGATTTTTTTTAAAAAAAATCATATTTTAAGCATATTTTCAGTTTTGATTCGGATAGGTATTTACCAAAATTTCTAAGTGATACTTTTTCAATTTGTTTTTTTCAATAATATCATCATCAAACGCATTTAAAAATTATTGACGCGCACCGGGGAAAAGTCGGTAGACCGCGTACTCAAAAGAAGCACTTTGACGTCTGGATCAATGTAAACCGAACAATCCGAAAAAATTATAATTTATTAACAGGAAGGGATTCTTGGAGACCGTGAAAAATGAAGAAGACAAGACAATGACCACATAGAGCACTCGTGAATGCCATTTTTTTTTCTAGAGGAAAATCCAAAGCAAAAAAAAAAAACAAAACAAAAACAAAAACAAAACTATAACCACACTTTATGAGAGTGAGTGGGCCTTCAATATGAGAATCCCACACTTTATTAAAATAGAAAACAAGTTTACAACATTATAAATTATCTTTTTCAATGTGTTACATAGCTATAAGTTGTTTTATATTTACATAGTTGTAACCCACCTGCACCAGCTGCTCCATACAATTGAAAGATTATTTAAATACAGACAGCTCATAACAGTTTATAACTATGTAACACATTGAAAACAGCTACAGCAGCTTATAACAAAGATAATAAATTATCTTTTTCAACGTGCTACTTAATGGAGCAGCTAGCAAGCAGCGGCAGACCTACAGCTGGGCAGCCCAATCTAGTCTGGAAACAATAATTCAAACTCGTTATATTTTGATTAATTTTATATATAGATAGAGTTTTTATTTTATTTTTATATATGTTCCTAATTCAATTACCCTTATCTTTTATTAATCTATATATTTATATAAAATTGGAACTACAAAAGATAATGTGTCATCACCATTTTTTATTTTTATATATTCTCTTTTCATCTTCTTATAATTAATTTAATCACTCTTCTCCTCTACCTTACCTTAATTTATAAATAGCATAAAAAAATATGATATCTCACTTAAACATAAACACAACATAAAAGAACAGAAAATAACAATAGCTCTAAAACATGTGTTTTTCATTTTGCCCCTCACTTGCTTAATCATGGCAAATATTGCAAATGCAGCCAGCAAGAATGATGGCCTCAACTATAATATGAAATCAGGTTACGATTTTGCAACAAGACTTGAAGTTAACGGAGGCCTAACGAAGTGCTGGAACACATTAATGGAGCTGAAATCATGCTCAAATGATATTATTATATTCTTTCTTAATAGTTAGGCCAATATTGGCCCTAAATGTTGCCGCGCTATTGATATCATCACCCGTAATTGCTAGCCTGCAATGCTCATCTCTGTCAGATTCATTGCCGAATAAGAGAACATACTGAGAGGATACTGTGATGCATCTTCTGCTCCTTCTTCAGATGGCCTTGCAGTTTCCAAGGTTTTAACTTAGATAAGGTGTATCTATGACACTTCTATTTCTGTGGTGTTAATTTAGCTAATTTAATTTTAAATATAAAAAAAATTAGTTTTAGTTTTGCTTTATTTTTTCTTTTTTTTGCAAGTCTTGTCTCTTAATCAAATAGAATAAATCGTTAAAAGTATAATAAAAAATAATATTAAATTCTTTTTTCAAAGCTGCAGTTCTATTTCCTAGTTTCATATAACAATAGAGCTTCTGTTTTATTTTCAAATATGTCCCTAATTCAATTATGTTATTTCTCCAATTGAAATTGGTGACTCATTTTATAAAATGATTAAATTATATATTTATTGAATAGATTGAAAACATTAGGGGTCTAAAATGTTATTACTGCTTTAATCTATTTTAAAAAATTCTAATTGAAAAAAAGTATGTCAATGTAATATAACATCGTCACTAGTATTACAAGTACTTGAAAAAAATATAAAGTAAAAATTATCAACATTTTCATAAACTTTTTATGTAAATTTTAATATTTTATTTATTAGTTAGAGGATAAGTTAAAAAATAAAATTTGAGTACTTTTAGTAGTTTTTTTTTTATATAGAAGAACCATCAAAATCTAGTTTTTCAAAAAGAGTAAGAGTATTTGGTAAAGAAATATTGGCACCCAAATACATTTTTACTGGGTTGAATTTAATTTATTTTTTAAAACTTTGACCAATAATATTTTATAATTTAAAAAGATGAATAAATTTTAATTATTTTATTTAATTAAGCATGGTAAGTACGTACTTTTCAATCAGAAAAATTCTACTTTTAATTTTTAATTAATTGTAATTACACGTGTTGATTTATTTTAACTTGAAATTCTTAATTGATTTATTAATTCTTATATAATTACATGTTATTATACATTACAATGTCAACTTCGATAATTAAAAAATAGTGTTTTTATATTTGAATTGTCTTAATTGAAGTTCCGTTGGCAAATAGGTTAATTCACAATGCCAATGGTGTATGGTTCCAGGGTTTTAGGAAATTTTGGGGGCTCTACCAAGCACTTAACCTAGCATGAAATCACGACATTCAATTTTTAGAGGCAGAGGTCAACAACCTTTGCATCATTCATGTGAGGTATAATTTTCTTAATTAAATATAATAGAATTTATAATAGTAGTAGTAGTAATAATAGTAGTAACAATAATAATAATATAGAATATTTAATTAATGATGATATAAGTACTGACATAAGTGATGATGTAAAAGAAGTTTATAAAAATAATTAAGAATTCTAGAATTTAGTAAGATATTTATGAAGGATAATCTCAATCATTGATCATAGGTTATGGTGGCAAAATCCTAGCCATCTACTAGTTTTAAGAAATCCTATACCCCCTAACCCCTTTCATTTTCAATACAACCTAGAAAATTCACTCTCTTCTATTCTAAGTCATAAAATTCAGAATGGAGAAATTCTCAATTTAGAAAGGTCTAGAAAAGTTAAGTTCAAGAGGTAAGTAACATTTTACTGCAATGTAGGGACAAAATTCTTTTCATATTTAATTTTAGTTTTAACAATTCTTTTATCTTGTGATAGCTAATATAATGTGTTTTAACAATTCTTTTATCTTGTGATGGCTAATATAATGTGATATGTTCGGCTATGCAGCCTAATCTATGATATCTAATTATGTTATGGTTGACTATGTCGTCTAATCTATAATACCTAATTATGTTATGGTCGGTTATACAACCTAATTTATACTATAATTCTGCTTTCATAGTTGATGGATGATAGTTAAATTCCTCAGGAATTGCTTTCTTTAGCAAGCAGAGCACAGAACCAGAAACTTGTAAAGAGAAATATTACTTGAATCATTGTTTGGTTTACAGCAACGTGAATTTATACACAAAGAAATAAATATGAAAGCTAGCTAAAAATAACAAACTCAGATAAAACAAAATAGCCCAACAATCATTAGCCAATGATATGATGCTTCCAGAATCTTCATGCATTTACTCTGTGTGCTGGTATTTCGGCATAGCAATTTTGCCACCTCATTGAACTTGTATCAGCTGGTAAATAGATGTAGATTAGGTGGCATGCCAATATGTCATTAGGCTCGGCTGTATCACAAGGTTCAGCTGATGTCTCACTATGGTCATCGCTACTGCTATCTTCAACACCCTCTCTAAAAAACACAAGGTTTTGTTAAACACCTTGAGTTTGCTTCTGAAATAACTGAATTTACAGTAAGGTAATGGCTTGGTTAGAGCATCAGCTATTTAGTCTCTGCCTGCAACAAAACTGATTTCCAATTTGCCTCTAGCTACCATGTCCCTGATGAAGTGTAAATCTATCTCAAAGTGCTTAGTTTTTGAGTGAAATACATGATTGGTGGCTATTGTAGCTGCACTTGTGCTATCACTTAGGATTGTTAGTGTTTTTTGTGTTTTTATCTTCAGCTCGCTTAGGAACCAATCCATGTGAGTTCTGTAGTGCAAAGAGCCATTGCTCTGTATTCTGATTCAGCCGTAGATCTAGCTACCAATCCTTATTTTCTTGAACTCCAAGCAACAAGATTTCCACATAAGAATACACAATAACCACTGATGGATCTCCTGTCATCCAAGTCATTTGCCAAATCAGCATCTTGTAAGCTATTAGATCAAAGTACTCAGATCTTTTGAATTTCAGACACATGTTCATGGTGCTTTTGAGATACCTCAATACTCTTTTACATGCTATCTAGTAAGGTTGCCTAGGATCAGACATGTATTGGTTGAGCTTGTTCACTGAATAAGCAAGCTCAGGTCTTGTGAGTGTTGCATATTGCAGGCTACTTATAACAATTCGATATAATGTGGGATCATGAAACTTTTCTCCTTTATTTTTCTTTAGTTTTTCTGTAGTGTTGAAAGGTGATTCAATTCATTTACAGTCATTCATTCCTGTTGTGTCAAGCAGGTCTTGTATGTACTTGGTTTGAGACAGCAGAATAACATTTTGATTTCTGTTTACCTGAATCCCTAAGAAGAAGTTCAGCTCCTTCAAGTCCTTTAAAGCAAAAGCTCTATTTCAATTACTGACCAGCTCTTCAATACTGCCACTATTGTCACCTGTAATGATGATGTTGTCAACATAAATCAGCAGTATAACTATCTCAGACTTTGTTCTTCTCTAGAATAATGAGGTATCACACTTGGAATTTTCAAATCCCCAAAAGTTTAAAACACCCTTTAGTTTGTCAAACCATGCCCTAGGAGCTTGTCTCAAGCCATACAATGCCTTCTTTAATCTGCAAATGTGATTTGGCTTGCTTTTGTCCACAAAGCCCTCATGCTGTGGCATGTAAACCATTTCTGTCAACTCACCATTCAAAAAGGCATTATTTATGTCTACTTGCCTCAAACTCCAGTCATTGTTTACTGCCAACATGAGAATGATTCTCATTGTTGTTGCCTTAACAATTAGGCTGAAGGTTTCTGTGAAATCAATGCTTGGAATCTGCAAGAATCCCTTCACCACTAATCTAGCCTCATATTTGTTTATAGTTCCATCTGGATTCTCTTTGACTCTGTACACCCATTTATTTCCAATCAGCTTGCAACTTGAGTCATTTGTTACCAGGGTTCATGTTTCATTTTTCAGCAAGGCATTGTATTCATCTTCCATTGCCTTCTTCCAGTTTGGTTCTTTTAAGGCTTCTGAGGTGTTTGAGGGTAATGCAGTCTGTGGTTGAGTAGAGACTTGGTATAGCTTTAGTTTAAAGATCCCTACCTTAGATCTTGTTACCATAGGATGTGATAGTATGGCTTCTTTTGTGTTTGGTGTTGAGATGAGGGATGAAGCTTGGTCATTTTCTGGAGGCTGTTGATTTATATGGGGAGAAGGTAAATGACTATTAGATATCACATCAGTGCTCAAGTTCTGTTGTGTTTTACCTTGGTCAAGATTTTGGAATTGTTCTGAAGCTTCAGGAGTTCCGAGAGAGTGACTTTGATCAGCTGCTGTCTGAGTATTTTAAGGAGTATCAAGAGAAAATGACACTATCTAGAATTTTTCTAAGAGAGTAATGAAATCATTTTCACTTGAGGACTCTTGTCTACTGAACTGGGCATCATTGGAGAAAGGGAATGAGCTTTCATTGAATCTGACACTTGCAGAAATGTAAATTCTACCTGAGGGATGCATGCAGACATATCCCTTGTGAGTTATGCTTATTCCTAGTAATGTGCATTTGACAGTATGAAAATCAAGCTTGTGTTTGTTGTATGGTCTCAAAAATGGATAACACTCACATCCAAATACTTTGATTTGTGAGTAGTTTGGTTTATAATGGTAAAATAATTCATAAGGAGTTTTATTTCCAATAACAGGTGAAGCTAATCTATTGATGATGTAGGTGGTATAAGTGAAAGCTTCTTGCCAGAATTTTAATGGCATTTTATCTTGTGCTAGCAATGTAAGTCCAATTTTTACCACATGTCTCTATTTTCTTTCAACCTTGCCATTTTGTTCATGTAGATATGGACATAATTGTCTTAATGTTATGCCCTCTTTGTCAAGAAATGTTTTAGATGGTTTAAACTCTCCTCCCATGTCTGTCTGTAATGCTTTAATTCTCAAATTCAATTGGATTTCAATTTGGCTTTCAAAAGTGATGAATATATCGAGAGCTTGGGATTTTGTTGTCAAAGGAAATAGCCAAGTGTATCTTGTCATGTCATCCACAAAAGATATGTAATATCTATGTCTATGACTTGAGGGAATTGGTGCTGGTCCCCATAGGTCAGCATGAATCAATTCTAAAGCTTTGCTGGTTTTGGTTTTTGTGCTTTTAAAATTTTGTTTAGATTGTTTTCCATACTGACATGCACAACAAAATGATGGAACAGAATTCTTGTTTAATTTGAACTGATTACAAGATAACAAGGTGCTTTTCAGAGCAAACTTGTTTGGGTGCCCTAGTCTGAGATGCCATAGATCAATCTCTTTCAAAGCATCCTTACTTGATCTATCAGTTTCAAAGGACTCAGTACAAACATTTACTGACTTGACACTACTCAAATTAAATGACATCATAGACACTAGATCGCTGATGCAATTTATTGACTCAGGCATGAAGGAAGAAGATAAAACGGCAGCATAAGAAGTTTTGTTCCTACTTAGGTGAGTAGGTAAGCACAGCAGCTCATAAAGTCCCTCTCTAGCCACTCCTTTCGCTAGAATTTTCCCTTGTCTCTTGTCCTTGATAAAACACACAGATTTTTGAAATTTGATATCAATGTCATTATCATGCAATAATCTGGAAATGCTAATGAGATTTTAGTGATGATTGGCACAAATAATATGTCATTCAAGGTAATGTGTTAATGTAGATATGAAGTGAAAATGTTAGAGTTACCAATATGAGAAATCAGCATTTTTTCACCATTTCCAACAGTTAACTTCTCATTACCTTGATACTCAGAGTTGGTGTGTAGGTTATTAAGGGCATTTGTCACATGGTTTGTGGCACCACTGTCCAAGTACCAGGCTCCACTGCTTTGGCCATCAGTTGCAGCCATATATGCACCTCTTGATTCTCTCATTTGGCTTGGCTGTGGCACATAATTCTTTTTGAATCTATGCCAGCAATCAGTGGTCGTGTGTCCTATTTTCCAGCAAATCTAACAGGGCCCCTTTGGATTTGCACCATCATCATCACTTACAGCTTTGCCCTTCCCCTTGTTATAAGGGTTTTGATTTTCTTGCCATGACTAGATCCATTTCCAGGGGTTCTGAAGGCTATGCCAGGCTGATGTTGATTTCCAGCTCTATTCTGGTTCTTCCAATTCCTTCTCCCATTTCTCATTTGTGTGTAGTTTGCTTCTATAGTCCCTAAGCTTAGGTTATGTTCAGTTCTGTTTTCTTGGTTGATGAGCATACCATAAACTTCAGAATGTAAGGGACTTTCCTGTATTGAGTTTATACTAGCAATAACTGGATTATATTCTGATCCCAAACCAGCAAATACACACATGATAAAATTATCATCACTCATATTACTCCCTGCAGCCCTAAGAGCATTCAGTATAGACTTCATTCTAAAGTAGTACTCATGAATGGTTAGTGAGTCCTTTTTCATGGTCTGGATTTGTGTTAAAATGTAGGATTCTAGCTCTAGTTCTTGCACCAAATTGATTGGAAAAAGTTGTCCACGCCTCAAAGGAGGTGGAACAATCCACTATAGTGCCTAACACTTCCTCACTAAGTGAAGATAGCAACCAACTTAGGAGGATGTGGTCTTGCTTTTTCCAGACTTGGTAATCTGGGTTAGGTATGGTAATTATTATTTGATCTTGTCCAAGGTTTATGAAAACTCTAGGAAGGCAGACATGGCTGCCATCTATGAACCTTTCAAGTTCATTTGCTCTAATGCTGGAAATCACTTGTGATGTCCAGAGCATGAAATTGTTTTGATTAAGTTTAATGGGAGTTGTGAACACATATGTGCTGCTGGTGATGTGTTGAGTGGGGGAAGGTGAGTTGTGACTCAAGTTTTGTTCAGTATTTTGAGGGGTGTTCTGATTTTTATTTTGATTCAAGTTTCCCATCTGATCATTTGCATTTGCATGTGTGTTGTTGCTGCTTGCCATAGCTTAAACGTGGCTCTGATACTAAATTAAATTTCTCAGGAATTGCTTTTTTTAGCAAGCAGAGCACAGAACCAGAAACCTGTAAAGAGAAATATTACTTGAATGATTGTTTTGTTTACAGCAACGTGAATTTATACACAAAGAAACAAAGATGACAGCTAGCTAAAAATAATAAACTTAGATAAAATAAAATAGCCCAGCAATCATTAGCCAATGATATGATGCTTCCAGAATCTTCATGCATTTACTTTGTGTGCTGGTATTTCGGCATAGCAGTTTTGCCACCTCATTGAACTTGTATCAGCTGGTAAATAGATGTAGCTTAGGTGGCATGCCAATGTGTTATAAGGCTCGGCTGTATCACAAGGTTCAGCTGATGTCTCACCATGGTCATGGCTGCTGCTATCTTCAACACAAATCCAATATCTCAAGGATACCTCATGGATTGTTTAAAGTTCAAGAAAGTTACCAAATCAAATGATTTAATATACGGTAATTAAATAGGTTAAAACGGCAACGAATGTACAACATGGATATTTTTTAGTACCTTTTGAAAAAAATTTACACTTATTGGATAATTGACGAAACTGTAAGAACTAAAAGAGACAAAATTTGATAATTAACCCAGGCAAAATATCATAGCAGAAACAAATTTTTAGCTTTTACCATTGAATGATCTGCATTTGCCATCTCCAGCTGCCCCAAAATCCAGAACGTTAAATTCATCAGCATTAATGCGAATTGACGTTGTCGAGATGAGGCACCAGAAGTATAATTGTGCTAGATTTAATTAATATGAGCATCCAGCTTACATAAATACTAGTTAGTTCTTAACATAGCAGATAGAAGACATGCAAAATGCAAAAACAGAAATTATGCCAGACAATTTGCTATTGAAGCACTGAAGGAAATGTGAAATCAAATGGGTTTAAAAGGACGCTCTAGGTTATTCTCACAGAGGTTCTACAAGGAAAGAAATCTGAGATTGATTTTCATTTTTGTTAATGAACTCTAAAATGTAAACCTAAAGGAAATGAATTTTACTATTATCATAATCAAGTAGATTCATAGCCAAAAGTAACATATATATCAGTTTTCTTCTATTTTATCATAAAATAAATAATGCATCCATGGAAGTGAATTATTTTGGAAAGAAATAATAATACAAAGATTTTGCAGAAACCTGTACCACACAATGCAAGTTAATTACTAATATCAAATTCTATATGCAGTCAAAAGTCTAGCAAAATGTTACAATGAAAGGAAAAATCGAAGTGGTTTGAAAAAGAAATCTAAAAACGAAATTGTTATTCTCCCTTTGTTATTGTAACATTTTAAAAATTAATTAAAAATAATACATGAAGAGAAAGAAATTAAGAATATTAAAATTATAAAAGATTGAGAGAGAGAGAGAGAGTTCAGAATCTCAACGTGGTTAATTTGCCAAAAAAGAAATTGAAAATTACGCGCTTTAATAAATATAACTTTTCAATGTTTTAGCTGATCATTTACTTTAATATATCCTTGCAAATCTCTATTTACGCAAGATAATGAATAATAGATACTCTCGTACTTTAGGTTTCCATTTAAGCCTATAAAAATCTTTTTATTTGAATATTTTGATACTATTTTTTTTTTCAAATTTTAGATTTACCCCGATAAAAAATAATATTTATTTCCAAATTAAATTCAATAAATGTTCCTAAAAGATATTTTGGCTCAAGTAATTCATCCTCATGATTGTTGTTGAAATTAAACAAGAGCAAGAATTGTTGAAATAACAAATGAGACTGAACTTGAATCAAATCATGTAGGAGTGCCAGTTAGAGCTCATTTGATAACCAAGCCATCTGCTCACATAGGATTTGTATTGGAAGCTACTTGTGCAAAGCAAGAAGGTTCTAGATGGCAAAATAGTTATGCTGAGATAGTGAGATTCCTTTGCAGTTGTGTGATGAGTTTAGTTAGTTATTAAAGAACGGTCAAGATTAGTTGTAGAATATTCATGAGTTTTGAGTTTGTTATTTTTGGTACAACTGTAATTGTTAACTGAGTGATGAGATGAGAAAATCTAAGCAACTATAAAAGTGCTATCTGTACAAGTGATTCAGTATGAAAAATAGTGAAATACAATTACAAATTCTCTTCTCCATGTGATCTCTAAATTCTTTCATGGTATTAGAGCCTTGAAACAACAATGGCGAGTAATGAAAACCAAGCTAACAGTAATGGAGTATCAAGCTCAACCACAAATTCAACTTCAACCTCAAATATCAGCTTCTCTATTCTTAACTCTGGTTTTCAACACCCTTATCAAGCTCACTAATAACGATTACTTACTGTGGCAACCTCAAGTCATAGCAATAATCAATGCTAATGAACTTTAAGATTTGATTGCCATCACAAAGAGTCCTGCAAATTGAGTTGTAATATATGTCGACAATGATCAAACAATTATTACATCACCAATTCCACAATTTCAGATCTAGAGAAAGAATGATCAACAATTGATGAGCTAGTTACTTTCAACTCTAAGGGAACAAATTCTTAGTGCTGTTGTTGGAGTTAAGTCATCTCTGGATGTGTAGCAGATTCTCTCTGCTCAATTTGGTGCCAAATCTAGATCTAGAGTTCTTTATTTGAGAACTCATATTCAAACTATTAGAAAAGAATCAATGAACTTTCATGAGTATTACACTAAGATGAAAACAACTCTGGATGCTTTGAGAGCTGTTGGAAACAATGATTTTGTGTTATGTTTGCTTGCTGTTCTTGGATTTGAATATGATTCTATTATTACTACCATCAATGTAAGGTATGAAAGCACAACTCTCTCTGATGCATATGGCATGTTTGTTGAGTCATGAAAATAGGATTGAATATCAACACTCTGTAAGTCGCATAGATTATCAAGCAAATTTTGCCTATCACAGAGGAAATTAGAGAAGGTATTGGCAATCTAACTTCAATATCAGTGGCAATGGAAATTATTATGGTGGAAGATAATTTAAGAATCCAAATAGATATGGTTCCGGTGGAAAACAGTTTGGTGGTGGTATCTCGAATCAAGCTATAAATTTTTAAGATAAAACAATTATGCATATCTAACACTGATTTCCTTCTTCCCAGTCTTCTTAATTTTACTAATTATCGTTACTTATAGCAATCTTGGATGGTAAGACAAAATGGCTATAAATAACCCGTAAAAAAGTGTTGGGCAAACGTGTCTCTTTATTTTATTTATATTTAGACGGTTATAAGAATAGAACTGTGGGCCTCTTAAATTTGAGGAATCATGCACTTCCATTATGGGCCTTTACAAGCCTAAAATTTGTAGCCCATGGAGCTAATTTTATGGGCTCTTAGGCTACTTAATGAATTTAATAAAAGAGCATATAAATTAATTGAGTTATCGTAAACCACATCTTATGGGCTTGCTGTAGGTTATATTATAGGAAATCTAATCCGGAACTTAGAACGAATATGAAGAAATTAATGATACTTTTTATTTTTAAAGTTGTTCTCCATAAAATACAAATAGTACAAATATCCAACGAGGAGGATACAACCCATGAGTTTTTGTAGTGCAACTAAGCAGTGATATAGAAACTAAGCTGTCCAGAAGAGAGGAAATCAAGATAATGAAGAGTGCTTGTCAAAAAAAAAAAAAAATAGATAATGAAGAGTGACGCGGACGCCTAACCGCCCAGGATCTTGATGGATTGGAGGCGCAACCCATCACATCACAAGTTGATCATGCATATCATTCACCATCCAATGATTTTGGTCAAGGGTCTTCCTACTATGCACCCCACGTATGCATGGCTCACTGTGATATGACATAAACCCAATTAATTTCTGACATGTGTACAATAAGCATCGCAAAGTAACCAGTTATTCCGGTTGAATTCACACCATGTCACAAGTTCTCCAGTTACTCTCTTATTATCACAACTGTTGCTCAATAATGTCACAGGTAATATACTACATGTCACAAGTACTGTAATTGCGCTTTTTCGTCTCAAGTGGCGAACTAAGGCACAAATTTTGTAAGAAACGTTTCCAATAAAATAAATTATTTAATTAATTTAATTAGAATAAAATTATTTTGTGAAAGAAATTAAAATTTAATTTTGAATAATTTTGACCAAAATTTAAGTTATTTTATGTGTTTAAAAAAATGAATTGTAATTGTTTTAATTAATTGGAAATAATTAATAAATTATGCAACAAAAGAAAGCAAAACGGTTAGCTTTGGGTAGATTCGAATATCTCCCTGCACAAAACTGCAAAAAATTATCAAAAATCACTAAATCATTTATTTTTTAACTTAAAAATCTGAAACTCGTATTTTTATATTTGTGCCCTTATAAATTATAAATGTTAAAACATAGAAAAGATTATATATTATCATAACCTAAATTATGTTTAATAGAATACAACCCTTTAATATTATAAATTAGTACATGTTAATTAATTTTATGGTAGCTTATAATTTTTTTATAAAACAATATTCATAAAAATTATGAAAATAAATAGTTTTAATTTAAAAAATAAAAAGATAAAAATAATAATTTTCTAGAAATATATTATCACAAGTTATAGAAATAGGTAATAATGTTTTATTAAATTTTATTTAGGTAAAGATAAAAATTAATTAATTAGATATGGATTTTTGGAGAATATCTTTTCATTATATTAGCTAAAAAAATTAGCTTAATAACTTAATAATGACTGAAAATTTTTATTAAGTTGAAAAAACAAATGACTTAATAAATTAACTTATTGAAATTAGTCAATCAAGTCATTAAATTAAAAAAATGACTCTTTGCACTAATATAATCCTAATTCAAATTAAATTTTTTCCAAGTGATATTTTTTTTTCAATGGATGGCAACTGAATTGAAATCAACAAAGATAAACAATTTGAATCATGTGGAGTATAAGATTGTAGAGCGAGATTTGGATGCAAGAGGCTTTGAAATTATATCATGAAACCTGTTGAAGAAAATCAAAGTAGTGTTAATGAAGATGCCTTAGAGGTGGTATAAAAACTTTATGCTCTAAGTTAGTGTTGGCATGAATATCATTTCTTAATTTAAACGGCCATTGAAACATTGAACCTTAGTTTTGTTATACACACACACACACACATACATATACATACACAAATACATTTGTTGGGGTGTGTGTGTGTGTGTACTAGATGGATTCTAAACGTAAAAATAAAAAATAATTTTTTTTGGCTAATTTAACTATTATTTTTGTCACTACATGGCGAATCTATGGATTTAGATTATGGGAGGCTTGTTTTAATTTAGTAATACATGATAATCTTGTACAAATGATCAAATATATTTAAAAATAAATAAATGTGGGTGTTAGGATTCGAACAAAGGTCCCAATTACTCTAAAACTAGATGAGACCCTTAGTAGTGAAGAAACTAAGCACTGTTTAAATAGTAGAGATCCAATAATTTATTAATATGTTTTCAATTATAAGACCTCTTTATAGACTCAAAGTCATTAGGGGAAGGTAATGAACAATAAAATGGAGGACCCAAGACTTTAGATTAGTGGAAACTTGGTTCAATCTAGTAATATAAGATAATCTTGCAAAAATGATCAAATATATTCTAAAAATAATAAATGTGGTTGTTCAAATTCAAAGCAAGCTCTCCATAATTACTATATTATAGCCATCATGTTTTATTTCACATATTGTTACATTTATTTTAATGTCTTTTTTAGAAGGACCTTGACGTATGCTTAAAAGAAAAATTAATGGCCTCGAATGGGAATTTGACCAGATTTTAGATAAATTAAAAAAAAACTGCCTAAAAATTATATATCACATATTCCAAAATACAATGTCCCAAATCTTTCATAATTAATATTGAGATGAAAACTATGAATAAGTTGGTGGCCGCAACATGAGAGTCGGGATGATGACGATGATGGTAACAACAATCTATTATCACTAGAATGAAAATTTTGTATAAAAAAACTAGGTAGGTAGTTTTGGCCGCAAAAGGATGATCAATGGAACTTTTTATAAGGGTTAAGACGGTAGATTACCTACTTAAATGTTAATTTCAGTATTTCTATATGAATATTATTAAAGAAATAATATAAATACATAACAAATATGATTTCAAATGCAATAATAATATTAAAGTTAAAATAATATTAACATGGATTATGTACATCAATTTAATTAGTCAATGGTTATAATTATGATTGAATTGAAATTGACATTGTAATGGCAATTGTAATTGTAGTTGGAATTGAAATTGAACTTATAATGGTAATTGGAACCTGTAATTAAAATTGAAATAATAATAATAATTGTAACTGGGATGAAATTGTGATTGTAATTGTAATTATAATTCCATTTTGAGTTAAGGATGGTAAATATTTAGAATTATCCATAATATCCACATTCATCCATATCTAATTTTGGCTGCTTAATATGAATATGGATAATTATGAATATTTGTAGATATTTATTTATTTTCAAATTCACAAATCATACAAGATATTAATAAGTTAGTAACATGATTATTAATTTGTTTTACATTATAAAATTTTAATTATTTATATTTCCTAAACTCATTAATATTAAAAGCTAATTAAATTTATATTTTATAAACAATAATAAATTAACATCACCGGTGTTACTATTCTACCACGATTTGCTACAGTGGTGCCGTCAGAAACAGAGATAAATGTAGTAACTGGTAAAATAATCTGAGTATCTGACAACCCTTATTAGATAGGGCCCACGCTTACCTTCTCCCCGTTGCCCGCTTCTTCTTTTTGATTATCCAACCATTGATTTACTTTGAATCAGCATCGAACGGTGCGAAATTTTTTTATAATTTTTTATTCATCCTGATCTATCGATGCACCTGAACCATTGTAGTCTTGGCCTTTGGTCAAATTCTGTAGTATGAAATGCGAGTTAATTATATCAAATCCTCTGCACAAACAAAATGATTGAGTTGAAGTCAAGCAAAATGTTACGACCAAAAATATTTTGACTATCTAATTCTGTGAGTGTTTATTAGATTTGGGTTTAAAATTCGTCACGGGTTTTATAATATCGTGAATCAGTTTTTAACGTGGTAAAAGTCGATTTACGATGATGTAAATCTTTAATTCTAAAATGAAATTTTTTCCTAATTCTATTTGCAGCCATTAAAACTAAAATCTAGAGGCCCACTCCAATGGGCCGCTAAAAACATTTAAACATTTATTTTTTTAATTATTAAATTAAAATTTTTCAATTTTTTTTTTTAATGCCTTGAACAAGGCCTGATTCGACCCATTTCATTTGACACACCCATTCATTAAACTCATTCATAATGTATTTAAGTATTTATGATAAATCACTTATTAACTTTTTTTTCCTTAATTTCATTGATTTGCATCTTGAAATTTACCCAATTATAAATTAACTTTCAACAACTACCTTAACTAAATGAAACCATGTAAATATAAAGAAGAAATTTTTTACTTGCAAAATTAAACTAGTTCATGCATATAAGAAAAAGGCAGCAATGAATTAATTCTGGACATTTATGATATTCTTTTGTCATTTTACTAAGCGATTGGAGATAAGATTAATCATTAATCTGACAAAAGGATCGAATTGAGGTTTTTTTTTTTTTCAGTATTCAGAAAGGTGCGTTGAGTAACATCTTTCTTCTTAAATTTGGCACATGATTTTCATAAATAAATTGGTGCTGAGAATTTTTTTTTGAATGAGGTTATCTTAACCAATAAATGTACTCTTTTCATACCTATTGAATCATGAAAAATATTATTATTAAATTATCCTTGATCAAAATTACATTTGTGTGCAAAAACACTTTCATTGTCTTCTAAAAGAAATTCGCTTTCAAGGCAACATCATAAAAGCACTGTATTCTTTGCACTCTTCTGAAATTCATATCATCTAAGTCATGGTTGTTTAATCCAGTTAGCAAACTAATTCTGCACTCATTAAACCTTGCCCTTGTTTGATTTTCTAGCTTAATTACTTACTCCTTGTGATAATAACTCATTGTCATTTGATGTGGGCAAATCACTCTCAGTTTGTTGGAACCAAATTAACTACCAAGATCAATTTGGAACCTCCAAGATCCACTCTAAGAGACTTGATCTTTACTAGGTTTAATACTAGACTGAGTTTGAGAAGAAATTTGGCTTGGTAACTGGAATCAATCACAAATCAAAAGCAAAAGCAAAAAAGATAGAAAACAGATCACACACTGCACCAAGATTTATAGTGGTTCGGCTATTTTCTTGCCTATATCCACTGTGAAAAGAGAAGCAAGCTTTCACTAATTTTAGAGATTACAAGTTACAAAGATGAAGAGTACGTGTAACTGAATTGATTCACCCCAGTGACAGATCATAGGACCTTTATATTTCAATCAAAATCATCTAAAACGACCCCAAGCAATCAGCTCACGCTTCTGGGTTTCCCAGCTAAGTAACCCTAGCTGCATCCCGCATGAATTAATAGAATTAACAGCTTCTTGAATTGCCTAAGGACACTTGTCACATGCTCATATAATCTGCTAATCAAAATGCAGACGTGGCTGCCATTTGGATTAGTGAAACACGTGTTGAATCATGTGCGTAACTAATTCATCCAGCCAACATAGCATTTCTATCATACAACTCCCTTGAGCTTCAATAACTCGACATGTTGTTACTCTTTTTGACAATCATATGACACATCATACATATTCCCAAGTCTAGATTTGAGCTTCACCTCTTCAACGCAGTTCAATGCTATATATTTACGCATAAGTATATAGTAAATTATTTTTCCTTTTTTTAAAAAGAAAATTCAAAGGTGATGCACCGATTATTTTCTTTTTATTTGAGTATCAAAGTTCTAATCAAATCCTATTTGGAGGTTTGATTGCATTCTTTACAAACAATACAAGACCATTAAAAGAAACAGAAAGAACATGTCACTTTTATTAGTTTAAATTCGATTTAAGGAATAAAAATCAACAAAGAATAGAAGATAAAATATAAAGAATTTTGTCTCAAAGAAAACAAAAGCTGATAGAATGAGAATCTATGCGTTAGTAAGGTTAAATTTGAAATATAAGGAGATGCTACCAGCGGCAGATTTAGAAAAATAATTTACTGGGGGCTAAATTAAATAACGACAAGCCATAAAAATTAAAGACTTAAATATATAAACTTGAATATAATTTTTTTAGTTTAACGAAATCTCTAATTAAAATGTGACATTCACGATCTAATAATTATAAATTATAAATATTTTAAGATGTGGCTTTATTTTAAGTTAAAGTATAACTTTTGTGATTAATAAAATAATAATTGAAATTTAAAGGATGTGGCTACCTAATAATTTGACAGGGTTGTTTAAAAATATGGTAATTTTTTATCAAATAAATGTATTTTTTTTTTCAGTGGGGGCTTGTCCTACAGTAAAGCCGCCACTGGATGCGGCGAGTAAAAAATTAATTCTTAAATCTTTGTAATAGATGTAATTAGTAAGTGTGTATCGAAAGTAATTTAAACGAGTTTAAATAACTTCTTTTTTTGGGTTTATGCGATTCTTACTTTTACTCTATCTTTCTAATTAAATTTATTTATTTTACCTTGAAAAAAGAGGGGAATAAATCACTGAGACCACCCCAAAATGATCCCAATATTGTCTTTTATCATCTCTTTATCACCGGGCCCATGCGGGTGGTGAAGTCTAATTATAGCATCTTTTGTCTTCAGATTTTGACAGGAACGCGCACAATAATTGAAACGTTTGTCCGTTTTAAAGTTGGCATGATGCTGACACATGTGCATTCGATAAATTAACTTAGCAGCTGCCGTATGAGACTGTAAGATAATTTTTCATGTGTAGGAGTAAAACTGAAAAATATATATATATATATATATATATATATATATATATATATATATATATATATCTTGCACAGTTAAGATAATTCTTAAATAATTTTTGTAATTAAAATAATAAAAATATTATAGACTTTTAATCCTACAAATATGAGAATTATTTAATAGTCAAAAATAGAACTGCTCCATCACAATATCAAAATCAAATTGGACACGTGGAGAGAAATTATTGGAAAACATTATATTGGAGTTCATTTTCAAGTTTTTATTGAGGCCAAGATTGTGTGGATAAAATAAGCAGTACGTGGTTGGTAGACTTTGTGGTGGAGAAGGAAAGTCGAGAAGGCTGGCTTAGTGGCTATATACCATATAGAGTATACAAGTAAACACCAAGTAATGGCTTCGAATCAAGAAGGGCGAGAAAACAAGGCTGCTGACTTCCTGCAATTGTCTAATACCAAGACTCTTTTACAGAGTGATGAACTCTACCAGGTGTATAATCTTTAAAACATTACGAATTCATTTCCCGTTTCCTCAATCCAGATGTCTTCAATTAATTTGAAAATGGAATTAATGATTAATATCTTGCAGTATATACTTGAAACTAGTGTATATCCAAGAGAGCATGAGTGTTTGAAGGAGCTCCGCGAGTTGACAGAAAAGCATCCACGGTGAGATTCTTGTCAATTACATAGTTAATATATAGGAGAAGCCTGGTGAGATTCTGCGTTCTAATTAAGAATCCTGATTATTTGTATTTGATGATTTCTTCTTAGCTGTTCTTTTTCTTTTTTGTAAAATTTTCTCAACAAATTAATGGAATGCGCAGGAACTTTATGTTGAGCGCACCTGACGAAGCACAATTCCTGAGCATGCTACTCAAGCTTATCAACGCCAAGAACACCATGGAAATTGGTGTTTATACCGGTTACTCTCTCCTCGTAACTGCCCTTGCTATTCCCGACGACGGCAAGGTACAGTGGATGAATACAAATCTTTATTGAACTTGGGACTCGAGCCTTCGAAAGATAGCTTTTCCCCATTAGAATTAGACCCTGGCTTCAATCTGTGTACTAATTAAACTGGTCTTAATATTGAATATTGTTACAGATATTGGCCATGGACATCAATAGAGAATACTACGAACTCGGTCTCCCCATAATTGAAAAGGCTGGTATTGCTCACAAGATTGACTTCAGAGAAGGCCCAGCTCTTCCTCTTCTCGATCAAATGATTCAAGACGTAAGCACAAATTCCTCGTATAAGATTGTTAAGTATATAGAAGATTAGAGCTGTTATTGATTTGTATAGCTCAAAATTAATGTTTGAATTTCACAGGAAAAATATCATGGGACATTTGACTTTATCTTTGTTGATGCTGATAAGAATAACTACATTAACTACCACAAGAGGATTATTGAACTTGTGAAGGTTGGGGGAGTGATTGGCTACGACAACACGCTGTGGTATGGATCTGTAGCTGCACCACCTGACGCAAAAATGGATGAGAAAATCAGGTATCATAGGGACTTTGTGTTGGAATTGAACAGGGCTCTCGCTATTGATCCACGGATCGAGATTTGCCAACTCTCTATTGCTGATGGGGTAACATTATGTCGCCGCATTAGTTGATCGTTATTTTATCCGTTGTATTTTCCAAAATTATCTGTCAACTCTGCTCAATGAATAAGCAATTAAGTAGGTGTTTGGAAAGCTGCATTTTTCCAAATTTTAAAAATAAGTTACTAAATTTTATCATTAGATAAACTGAATTGTTCCTAAATAAGCTGTCACGCATAGTGTAATAATACATAGACTATTTGACTAATCAACTTTCTCAAATCTTAGGAAAGTCTAGGATTCATTGCTAGATGAGATACAAAAATTTTGGCCTTTCAATATCAATTCAATCAATGGATCAAATTAAATGTTAACTTTTATTTTATTAATAACAAACTAAAAATTAATGGGTCTCTGAATATATTATTAAATACTTTTTCGTTCTTTTTCCTCTTAAATTCACTCCATATTTGAACTTATTTTGATTCTTTCTATCTTTCACTTGCTTTAAATAACTCTTTGATTAAAATGATTAAAATCAAGTGTAGACAATAGTAGATAATTGATTAAAGATGTTCGTTTCAACTTCTAATATCAAAGAAATATATTTGTAATGTATATAATCAACATTAAACATACATTTAATATTTTAATTAAACATTGATTGACAAATAAAGTTTCTTTCTGATGTTTATAATCAATTGGATTATGACTTCTTGATATTTGACCATGATCTAAATTATAAGATTTTGTCGAAGTGGTTGAAACAATTTAAGAGATGAATGATGGTACAAGTAGGTCAAAAAATCATGCATGTTGATAATTTTAAAACATCAATCGTGTAAGTGACTTTTGATATAATAGAAGAAGCTCAAAATTATAGTTGACAAGAATGATTTTGGATTCAAACTTGAACTTCATCTAAAACTAGATGGGTGTCAAACGAAGTAAATAGCAGGCAATTTGTGTGTCCACTAAGGAAAGTATTTTCCGAAAGGAATTTAAAAAAAAAACACGTGGCTGTATACGAAAATGAAGAAAGGGATGTGCAAGATAAAGAGAACTTAAGTAAAAGAGGTATCGTCAAGTGTCGGTGCGAAGCTTGTATGTGAATTATGCAAGAATGATAAATAATTAAAATAAATGGAGAGTTTCAATCTTTTAAGGATACTCCCAATCGCTAAGGAGAGTTATTTACTGCAAGTGAAAAACAGAGGGAATCATAATCATATAAATTATGGGGAGAAAAAGGAAAATTAGTTAATAACTAAATGGAGCCTATTATTTTTAAGTGCGGGTGCAAAGATCGTATGGGAATTATGCAAGAACGTTAATGATATTTAAAAAAAAAAATGGAGAGATTCAATCTTTAAGGATACTCGTAGTCACAAAAGAGAGTTATTTACTGCAAGTGAAAAATAGAGATAATCAAAACCATATAAATTATGGAGAGAAAAGGAAAAATGCTATCAATTTTTAATTTTGTTATTAATAAAAATAAAATTCATCATTTAATTTCATCCACTTATTTGGTTGGTGTTGAAAGGTTAAGATTTTGTGTAATATCATATTGTGTCAAAAAAGCGGGCTCTCAATCTTGTCCCTATACATATATAATCACTATTAAGTGTAGATGCCTGAATCTTTTAAAGTGCAGATTTACCATACACAGTATATGGTGCATACAATGATTTTCATTTTATTATCATTAGATAAGCTATCAATTAAAGTTCATATATAATTTATGAACCGTAGGGTTGATAAAGTTTAAATTTATTTTTTATTTTTTAAAATTTAAATTTGAGGGGTTAATCAAATAATTTTATATTTATTTTTTATAATTTAGTGTGTGATATATAATTTTATTATTTATTATTCATATGCAATCAACAAAATCATGTTTTTTTTAAAAGAAAATTAAAATGGATCTTTGAACTGAATCTGAACTCATTCTAACTGTTTGTTTGAATCGACTTGACCACCATTCGCTTCAATTTCTGATTTTTTTTAAAAAAAATCATATTTTAAGCATATTTTCAGTTTTGATTTGGATAGGTATTTACCAAAATTTCTAAGTGATACTTTTTCAATTTTTTTTTTTAATAATATCATCATCAAACGCATTTAAAAATTATTGACGCGCACCGGGGAAAAGTCGGTAGACTCAAAAGAGGCACTTTGACGTCTTGATCAATGTAAACCGAACAATCCGAAAAAGTTATAATTTATTAACAGGAGGGAATTCTTGGAGACCGTGAAAATGGAAGAAGACAATGACCACAGAGGGCACTCGTGGATGCCATTTTTTTCTGGAGGAAAACCCAAACCAAAAAAAAAACAAAACTACAACCACACTTTATGAGAATGAGTCGGCCTTCAATATGAGAATCCCACACTTTATTAAAATACAAAACAAGTTTACAACATTATAAATTATCTTTTTCAATGTGTTACATAGCTATAAGTTGTTTTATATTTACATAGTTGTAACCCACCTGCACCAGCTGCTCCATACAATTGAAAGATTATTTAAATACAGACAGCTCATAACAGTTTATAACTATGTAACACATTGAAAACAGCTACAGCAGCTTATAACAAAGATAATAAATTATCTTTTTCAACGTGCTACTTAATGGAGCAGCTAGCAAGCAGCGGCAGACCTACAGCTGGGCAGCCCAATCTAGTCTGGAAACAATAATTCAAACTCGTTATATTTTGATTAATTTTATATATAGATAGAGTTTTTATTTTATTTTTATATATGTTCCTAATTCAATTACCCTTATCTTTTATTAATCTATATATTTATATAAAATTGGAACTACAAAAGATAATGTGTCATCACCATTTTTTATTTTTATATATTCTCTTTTCATCTTCTTATAATTAATTTAATCACTCTTCTCCTCTACCTTACCTTAATTTATAAATAGCATAAAAAAATATGATATCTCACTTAAACATAAACACAACATAAAAGAACAGAAAATAACAATAGCTCTAAAACATGTGTTTTTCATTTTGCCCCTCACTTGCTTAATCATGGCAAATATTGCAAATGCAGCCAGCAAGAATGATGGCCTCAACTATAATATGAAATCAGGTTACGATTTTGCAACAAGACTTGAAGTTAACGGAGGCCTAACGAAGTGCTGGAACACATTAATGGAGCTGAAATCATGCTCAAATGATATTATTATATTCTTTCTTAATAGTTAGGCCAATATTGGCCCTAAATGTTGCCGCGCTATTGATATCATCACCCGTAATTGCTAGCCTGCAATGCTCATCTCTGTCAGATTCATTGCCGAATAAGAGAACATACTGAGAGGATACTGTGATGCATCTTCTGCTCCTTCTTCAGATGGCCTTGCAGTTTCCAAGGTTTTAACTTAGATAAGGTGTATCTATGACACTTCTATTTCTGTGGTGTTAATTTAGCTAATTTAATTTTAAATATAAAAAAAATTAGTTTTAGTTTTGCTTTATTTTTTCTTTTTTTTGCAAGTCTTGTCTCTTAATCAAATAGAATAAATCGTTAAAAGTATAGTAAAAAATAATATTAAATTCTTTTTTCAAGCCGCGGTTCTATTTCCTAGTTTCATATAACAATAGAGCTTCTGTTTTATTTTCGAATATGTCCCTAATTCAATTATGTTATTTCTCCAATTGAAATTGGTGACTCATTTCATAAAATGATTAAATTATATATTTATTGAATAGATTGAAAACATTAGGGGTCTAAAATGTTATTACTGCTTTAATCTATTTTAAAAAAATTCTAATTGAAAAAAAGTATATCAATGTAATATAACATCGTCACTAGTATTACAAGTACTTGAAAAAAACATAAAGTAAAAATTATCAACATTTTCATAAACTTTTTATGTAAATTTTGATATTTATTTATTAGTTACATTAACTAAAAGGATAAGTTAGAAAATAAAATTTGAGTATGTTTAGTAGTTTTTTTTTTTTATAGAAGAATCATCAAAATCTAGTTTTTCAAAAAGAGTAAGAGTATTTGGTAAAGAAATATTGGCACCCAAATATATTTTTAATGGGTTGAATTTAGTTTATTTTTTAAAACTTTGACCAATTATATTTTTATAATTTAAAAAGATGAATAAATTTTAATTATTTTATTTAATTAAGCATGGTAAGTACGTACTTTTCAATCAAAAAAATTCTACTTGTAATTTTTAATTAATTGTAATTACATGTGTTGATTTATTTTAACTTGAAATTCTTAATTGATTTATTAATTCTTATATAATTACATGTTATTATACGTTACAATGTCAACTTTGATAATTAAAAAATAGTATTTTTATATATAAATTGTCTTAATTGAAATTCCTAAGGCAAATGGGTAAATTCACGATGCCAATGGTGAATGGTTCCAGGGTTTTAGGAAATTTTGGGGGCTCTACCAAGCACTTAACCTAGCATGAAATCACGACATTCAATTTTTAGAGGCAGAGGTCGACAATCTTTGCATCATTCATGTGAGGTACAACTTTCTCATTTAAATATAATAGAATTTATAGTAGTAGTAGTAGTAGTAGTAGTAGTAATAATAATAATAATAATAATAATAGTAGTGGTGGTGGTGGTGGTAGTAATAGTAGTAGTGGTGGTAGTAGTAGTAGTGGTGGTGGTAATAGTAACAGTCGTGGTAATGGTAGTGGTAGTAGTAGTAGCCGTGGTAGTTGTGGTAGTAGTGGTAGTGGTAGTGGTGGTGGTAGTAGTAGTAGTAGTGGTGGTGGTGGTGGTGGTGGTAGTCGTAGTAGTAGTAGTAGTAGTGGTAGTAGTAGTAGTAGTGGTAGCAGTAGTAATAGTGGCAGTAGTAGTAGTCATATTAATAGTAGTGGCAGTAGTAGTAGTCGCAATAATAGAAGTCGCAGTAGTAGTAGTGGCAATAGTAGTAGTGACAATAGTCGTAGTGGCAATAGTAGTAGATGCAGTAGTAGTAGTAGTGGTAGTGGTAGTAATAGTGGTGATAGTGGTAGTCGTATTAGTGGTAGTAGGAGGAGGAGTAGTAGTAGTAGTAGTAGCAGTAGGGGCAGCAGTAGTAGTAGTAGTAGGGGCAGCAGTAGTAGTAGTAGTAGTAGCAGGAGTAGTAGTAGCAGTAATAGAAGTAGTGGCAGCAGTAGTAGCAATAGTGGCAGCAGCAGCAGTAGTAGTAGTGGCAGTATTAGTAGCAGCAATAGTAGCAGTAGTAGCAATAGTAGTAGTACCAGTAGTAGTAGTAGTCACAGCAGTAGCAGTAGTAGTTATAGTAGTAATAGTAGTAGTAGTAGTAGTAGTAGTAGTAGTAGCAGTAACAGTAGCAGTATCAATAGCATTAGTAGTAGTAGTAGTATCAATAATAGTAGTAGCAGCAACAATAGTAGTAGTAGCAATAGTAACAGCATTAGTAGCAGCAGTAGTAGCAGCAATAATAGCAGTAGAAGCAGTAGTAGCAGAAGTAGTAGCAGCAGTAACGGTAGCAGTAGCAGTAGTGGTAGTAGTAGCAGTAATAGCAGTAGAAGTAGCAACAACAGTAGTAGTAGTAGCAGCAGCAGTAGCACCAGTAGTAGTGGCAGTAATAGTAATAGTAATAATAGTAGTAGTGGTAACAGTAGTAGTAGCAATAATAATAATAATAATAATAATAATAATAATAATAATAATAATAATAATAAAGCACTGAATATAATAAATCATTTTTAATTTATATGTTATTATTTAGTGATATAGGAATGATGATGGTTTGCCGTGAATATCAGAATGGTAAATGAGACATTAGAATATTATAACGATCTTATTCCTACAATTACTTTTTATAGATATTTTATCATCTTTCTTATTTGTTTATTTTGGTGTAAAAGTAGAAGTTACAATACTTATTAGAATTTTTTTATAAAAATTATATAATTTCATTGTTACCAATGCATTTTAATCTTAAAGTTTCTTTCTAAAAAATTATTGATCTCTTATTATTGAAATTTAAAATTCATGAAGGATCTAGAGTAGATTTTAATTTTAATTTTTCTTTTTGGATTTGGAGTAGATATAAATCTTTATTTTTTTATTTTGGATCTAAATATGGAGTGGAAAATATAGATCCATGATGAATCTAGAGCAACTATGGATCTTAATTTTTAGAGTAAGACTATTGGCACTCCTCTAAATATCTCTTAGCATCCCTTTAGTTATTTTACAATTTTAACCTTTATTAAAATTGCATAATAAGACAATTTCTAATTAAATCTCCACTCAAAATCAAATAATTTTTCCCCTTAAAAGTTCCTTATATAGCATGTTTTCATTAAGAATTTTAAAATCTTTTATACGGCATTTGGTATAAACTCTCTTTTCTTTTTTAAACCCTAATCTAAGAGTTTCAAATTTAGGAGAAAATAATCATGCAAACAGATGAGGATGATAATAAAAAAGTAAGTTTGATATTATTTTATTGTTTTAAAATTATAATGACAGGAAGAGTGTTGAACAATGTTCAACAAATGTTTAAGAAATGTCAACTATTTGGTTGATTATTGCTGAATAAATTACTATTGTTCGAGTTTTGTGTCTTGTATTAACTTATGTAATATTTGTACAATGATCGTAAAGTAGGAAAGTTCTATCATAAATGTCATTCTTGATAATAAAGTAGATGTTATGGATTACACTGTTGTATTCACTATTGAAGAGGTATAATGCTAAATAAATCTTCTTACATATATTTTCTTTTCTTTGAATTGTTAACTAATTTATTATTAAATAATGGGGTTTATACTAATAAATTTAAATTAAGGGTAATTTTATCATAAGGGGTGTTAAAAGAATTTATAATATTTTAAAATATTTTAATGGGTTTAATAAAGAAAAGAGGTGTTGAGAGTCATTTAGAGGGGTGCCAAAGTCCCACTCTAATTTTTATTATGGATTTGAATCTAAAGCATAGTAGATCCAATCTATATCTGCTCAATTGTCATCCCTAAATGGAGGGGACTATATGATAATTTAAGAAAATTTGAGGAGTATAATTGACATTTTCTCTTGCTAAAGCCTGAGCTCGACCCGACAACATAAACAAAGGGCTAGAACCCAAATAAAAAGCCCGAATTTTCATCTTCGAGTCGGGCTCGGGTTGACCCTAATCTATATTTTTTAATTTTTTTAACATCTAAATAATTTAAGTTTCCTCTCCTAATATATTAAAATTAAATACAAAAATTACTCTAATCAGTATCTCAACAATAAAATTATATAAATAACTAAATATAAACAAAAACCCATGTCTAATTCAAATAAAGTCACACAATTCAAATAAAAACATAATTTTTTTTAATTATTAAGTAATCGGGTTGGGTTAGCTAAGGCTTGAACTCTAACCCAAATTTGACCGAACTTTTATTTTTAAACTTGAGACCGAATTTTGACCCTTAAATTTGGGTCAAAGCCCAAAAGATTTGAAACGGGTCAATCGAGCCAAAATTTGGATCGAACGTTTTTGCTATCTCTATGTTAGTCATGAAAATCCAAAGCTAAACATTTTCAATTCAATTATTTAAAAAATACAACAACTCCTTGTTTGAGCCAAATACTTAGGCAATCCATGTATGTTAAAAAAATTAGCCAAAACATACTTATAATTAGATTTAACTTTTCAAGGTTAAAAATAAAGTCCATGTAGTATATAACTAAAATTCAAACAAATCTAGCTTAGAGACTAAGACTTTTTTTTTTCAGGCCTTGGATATAGAAGACGCACAAAAGAAACAGTGAAACCCAATGGGTTTAAAATGCTGTTCCAGGTTGTTCTCATAGAGCTAGTATAATCAAGTAGACTCAGCCAAAAGTAACGTATTTCAATTTTCACATTGCATTATGCATATTTGTTTGGAATAAAATTTTTAAGATGTTTATCATTACTCTATGTATTTATTCATAAAATGAAAAGTACATTCATGGAACTGCAAGATGTTACAACAAAGGGATAATGACATCTTCGTCAACGTTTTACACCCATTTTGTACTTGGCATTAAAATAGACGAAAAGAAATACTATTGAACGGTAAATGTGCTTATAATTTCCACATATTAGTATGTCCAATTTACAAGGGTCAAATTTTATTTAGAGTTATTTTCCTTTTACTACTTAAGTTATTGTGAAATAACATAATTTCCACATATTAGTAATATTTTATTACTAAAGAATTAAAAAATCTTGTATTTTATTATTTTTTCGTTAGTTGACCATTAGTTGAAATATAATATACTAATTTTACCCATACTTTAAGGAAAAAAAACTATTAATTAACAATAAAAGTTAATTACTATTAAATATTAATCATTGTACTAATTAATTTTTCTTTCAATTAAATACTAATTTTATTTTGATTATCAATTATCAATAAAATTTAAAAATTATAAATTTGTATGTCATCAATTAACTAAAAACTTTATTATTTAATACTCGAATGTCTGTGATTGTTTATATTATGTTTGCATGTGTTTGTATGTATGTTTGTTTGCTATTTTTTTCAATCGATAATTAATAATTAAAATTAAACTGATATTTAATTGAATGAAAAATGATTATAATAAATGCAGTACAGAAACTTTAGGTTTCAGATTTTTATGTAAATGTAAACTTTTATTTAATTATTTGGGCTTTTAATATAATAGCAAAAATAATTAAGTTTTATCGCAGTTTCTGTGTTTTTTCCCCTTCAAGTAAGGGTGAAATTGATGTTTTACAACTTAACTAACTGTCAACTAATGAAAAAGTAATAATATGTAATATTTTCTAATTCTTTAATAGTAAAATGTTATGATTTGGTATTTATTGCACCTAATTGTTATTTCACAATAACTAAGTAGTAAAAAAAAAACCTTTTGTTTAATGTTAATTTTAATACAAAAAGTTAATTTTACCCTTTCATAATGACATTTTTCGTTATATTTTAAAGTGAGAGACGAATCGTGATATTGAAAATTTATATAAACAAATAGAATCCAAGTGGCAAAAATAATGATGATAATTCTTCTACAAACGAAGCATTTCGGAAGATTACAAATGATACGATGAGTGAGAAATTAACAATAAAAACAAGGGCCGCCCAAATCCTAGGCCCAAGCCCGACTAAAGCAGTTGCCCGAAGAATGCACAACCAATCCAGGGCCCCAATACCTTTTAGGATGTTTATTTATAAACCTTAAGAAAATCATGAAAATAAAACATTTTAACAAAGCCCTGAAGTTACATTTAACTTGGCGCCAGGCTAAATTCACTAACTGATTTTTTTGTCCTTACTATCTTGTTACTCGTTTTTACAATTGATTTGCCTGGCTGAAACTTCGACAAAGTTTTTAACAAATATTTAAAGACCTAAAATTTTAATAAACATATTAAAACTCACATAGTGTATTTTTATTTATTTTTATCAGCCAATCATATCTAAAGATGGTTAATGGGCTGTGTTAGCCTACTGGCCTACGAAAACAGCCTCATTAAAGCAATTTTTAAAGATCAGTAATTAATGTCGTTATTGTAGCTCCTATTGACTTAAACAAAAATAAATTAAAGGAAGATTTTTTTTAAAGAAAATTATTGCTCATAATCTTTACATCATATAAATTACTGAGATTAGTTTATTTCAACTTTAATATAACACGCCTAAATTTTTTAACCTTTTAAAATATTCGAGGGACCCCCAACTCCCCTCCTAAAAGAAAAATTATTTTTACTCAAGCTGTGAAACTCTAAGAAAAAAAATTTAAATTTAACCTCTACAATACTTTTGCAGAACTGGAACCATAATGATGTGAGGGAAGAAAAAGAAAATTTTCTTTTTACTTACCTAACACTCCTATATTTGTATCTGCACGAGGGGTCTCTTATTTGTTACAGATTTCGTAATCTTTTTAAATAATTGAGTTCGGATTAAGTGATGATGCTTCGAAAATGGACGAGCCTTAGATATCAGTGTACTAAAAAAGAGTCATTTTACTCCCTTTGGGGTCAGTTCAGTGCCCATTCTTGGGGAGTGTATTACCTTTCAAAGATTTAGTAATGCTAGTTTGCCTGGAGCCCTGGACGAAATTACCCGAATTTTACCAGAAGGAAGCTATAGGCCTTGGGAAGGCTCCTACCGGATGGTTTAGAAATAGCATGAAATGAATTATAAAATCTTAATACATTCATCAACTCTTAATCTTCAAGGCCACATCATCAAGTTATAGTCAACTTTTTAAATATTTTTGGCAACGGATTATTCAACTAATTATATGGTCATCATCTGCATAAGCGTCAATAATTCTATCCTAATAAGACAACTTTTAGCATGCGGCTAACGAATAAATTATGTCTCAGCCATGAATCTAATAGCATTATTATTCTAGTCTCAACAAAGCTCCTGATAAAAATAAAACATGAAATGGGAAACAGAAAGCACCAAATTGACTACAATTCACTAACTCTCTAGTAACTACGGGTCACATTAAAGCACGGACTCTCTATCTTATTACATTGCTGATTTGGAGTCTGAGGCAGCATTACAATAATTAAATCCATACCAAATATCATCAGGGATCCAAGTATTGTAATAAAAAGTGATAGACCTCGAGTAGTAGCCGTACACTGTCACACTTTCTGGCTTCCAGCCATCGTATCCACTTCTGTAGAGGTACAGATAGCAAATTTGGTATGTACATGGTCCGTATAGCGTATATGTGTCTGTGGAACAACTTTCAAATGTCCTCGAATACGGGTCATCTAACCTCGGAGCATAGACCTAAAAATACAAATAAAAATGAGCCAGAGCTAAAATCAACACACTTGTGTCATGGGCAATCTATACAATTCTGTGTTATAAGTGATACAAAAGTTTTCATGTTTTATTAGAGTTTTTTCAATATGATTATTTTGTTTGTAACTGTTACATCATCTTGGTAACTCTGTTTTGTTCATGGTTCCCTAATTTTGGTAACACCCACTATTGTGATCCCCAACCGATTAACAGTATGTTTATAACTGTTATATCATCTTCCTACTGATGTGGGCCGGGTTCGAACCCAGGCCTCTTACAACACGCCGAGAGATTTTATCAGTTAAAGCCAACTAACATCCAGTGTATCTTACAAGTATAACACAACACATTCACTCATACTTTACCTAACTTATGCCTCACAACTAGTGAATTAATACAGCTACCGTCACACCTCAATCCATACTAATCCTACAGGTATATACACAAATAAAAGTATGTATGTATGTATGTATGTATGCATGTATGTATATACTATGAATTAATGACTGATCGTTTTGTGTATTTAGATAAAAACCTGATTGCCATAAGCATCACCAAAAACGAGGCTGATTTGATCACGAGTGTATCTGGTTGAAGAACAGCTTGTCCTAATATCCACCGTGTAAGAGCAACTCCTATCATTCTGTCAAAAAAGATTATAAAAGTTGCACATAATCAAGATTTTAAAAATCGAATCCAAATTTTTTATTTAAAAAATAAAATAAAGAAAAAGAAAAAGAAAGAAAAAGAAAATGATACCTGGGTAGCATTGACCTTGAAGGATCTGTGTGGTTGAGGCAGAGGCTCTATGGGCACGGCTTCTGAGCAGGCAAATATGAGAAACAAAGAGAGTAAAAAAACCACTGCTTTCATCGTTTCCGCCCGCACAAAAAAACCTGTGAGTAAGAGAGAGAGAGTGAGACTTACAGTACGTTGGTTGAGTGACGCATTTTATCTTCAGAACTTTCTGGTGAAATATCAAAACGTAAGAAGGAAGGGCAGATTAGCCTTTTCATTTACTGTTAACAAGTGAGGGAATCATTCAAGATGCTATTTCAATGCCCCCATTGTGTGTGAACCACGTGTAAGAAGTACACGGGTAGGTAGCTAATTCATTAGTTTGCTTTGAGACCACATAAAATAAATTATTATTGATTTATTTTTAATTTCAAAATCTACACATCTAACTCATTAATTGTGTCAAACTCAACTGCAATATTCTCAATGTTGCCCCGTGAGAAATAAACGTGAAAATCGTGTTTTACACACTAAATGTAAGCCCTACATCATACGGCCCAGCTATTAATTTTTTTTTTCTTCTTCTTCCCCCTAATCACTCACTTTATAAAATTTTTGGCCCAGGGTTAGGTTTAGGTTTTTATTTATTTTTTAATTTTTTTAAATTATTATAAATTTAAAATAAATTAATAATTATAATTATAAATAAATTAAAAAACTGAATATTTTAAAGTAAAATAATAAATAAAGTAAATAAAAGCTTAGAAATTTAATTTTTTAATACTAATTTTTTTAATTTTATTAATTAACATATAAAAGAGAGTTTAATATTATAATTATAATTTTTTGAATTATTATTGATTTATAAATTAAGAATTTAAATTTTTTAATTTTTAATTTTAATTATATTATTATAATTTATAATTTTTTTAAAATAATGAATCTAGATTTTACTGAATTTTTTCCTTAAACCTTTGTCAATAAGGGCCGGGCCGGCCCAAAGAGCTTTTGAGCCCACCCAACCCCCCAGCATACCAATAGGCTATTGTATGTTGATATTAATTTACTTAAGAGCAGTAGCGTGCAAAATGTTCTGTTTTTTTCCAATACAAATATAAGGAAAGTTTAGTTGCCCAATTTTTGTAAGTTCACCTTAATTTTGAGCCATTGTATATTTGAACCAGAAATACAATCAAATGTCTTAATAAATTTCCAGCGAACAATTCATATTTAAATTCTTTTCACGGAATCTGACTTAACTGCAGGACGCGTGTATGTGTTCAGTGACTCACCACCAAATTAGATACAGAAGACATTTGTCACGTGAGCATGCAAAATGCCACACATTAGTAGTTCTCATCTCTATAAATGATTTTGTTTTTCAACTTATATTGCATAAATGTATATCCATCTCACTGATATAAATTAATTTCTAATATAAAGGACGTTTCTATAGCAAAATAAGTATGCAATACCAAATATCTATATATACATATTCATTATCGATTTATCGATTATAACGCTATAAGAAAGCTTACACAAATTTAAATAAGCTTGGGAAACATAAAAGATATTACATACTAGAACAACAATAAAGGGTGGTGCACATCTAGGTAGCTTCAGACGCCGGATTTATGGTTCTCCGGCCAGGAAGAGGCGGTAGAGCATCGCCTCGCACTCCTTCATAAGGTTGTAAAGCAACTCTGTGGACAAGAAAGGCTGGTCTAGGACCCTCGGCACGGAGTTAAATTGAACATTTGAACCGCTTGCTCGCTTCTTTTGCTTCTTTACTATCTTTCTAAATCCTGTTTAAAGTTACAGATTGCCTGATCATATAATAAAAATCACTCGGAATCATGCAAAAAGTACGCATCGAGTTTGATTTGCTTTGGTTTAGTTATAGGGTTCTTTTCTGATACGGATGTCTACATGTTTTACACGTATTTTACAACATCATAAAACATTTTATATTATAAAAAGCTGAATCCACATTTTAAATATTATATTATAGACATTCGCACTTAATAATGATATTCGTTTATATTTTTGTAATCTGAAAATCACGAAAAGAAAAGATACCTGTGGAGTTAAGGACACTGTAGTGCAACAGACAAACCATCTCTGCGTGAAAATCTAAAATACTCTTTTGCAAATTCAGCATCGTCTCACGGCAGCAAAGGTTGGCTTCCATATTTTTCAGCTCCTGCAATGCCAATCAGCGGCCAATTTCTTCAACCAGTTCGTTACTGTTATGATCACTAATCAACGTAAGAAAATGACTGACCAGTCACACAGCAATCCTTCTTAACCCCTTTATATTTTTGGGCATTTACTTATTATGAAATACTACTAGACAAGATTTTCTGCTTTGGTAAATGACAAACACGATACAACGGGCAAGATTAATTTTTGGGAATTGCACCATGACCATTATCTAATAGTGCGAAAATGAAAAATGAGATATAGTCATTCTCTAATATAGACAGACGTGTTTAGTTGACTACTTAATTTCTAATAAATATTAAATGAAATGGTATCTTATAAAAAAGACGAGATAAATCTTTATTATATACCTTTAATCGGATGACATAATCTTCCTCTTTATCAATGTAAAATGTATTAATCTTGTGCAATTCCACATCTAATAATTGAGTGAATCTCATGAAATTCACGTCCACTCTGCCATTTCCAGCATGTAAAAGATCTTCAATGGAAATTCGTGACCTCTTCTTTGCCCTGGACACAGGATCAATCAAATTCAGTTGTTTCTTCAATTGCTTGTAGGATATAAACTCACCTCTCCATTCAGGGAGGCATCTCTCTATCTCTTCTCGAAGCCTTTTCCCGTACTTCATTGCCAAGTAAATTAATTAATTCTTCCTTGCTGCATTGCAATATGACAACTCTATACTTATATATATATGCAGCAAAATTGGAAGCATATCCAAATTTAATATCCCAAGTGGATGCATAAATTTTGTTGGTTTTGGCTCAATTTCGTTCAAAGAAGTCATTCCTTGAATCTATCGATATAAGAAATTGATATTCTTAACATATTGTGTATTCCAAAGTTTCTGGATTCCTGCTACGATTATATTATTCATATTACCGTAATAAAGCCAAGTCAAAGTTTCCTTCAACCTTGAACAAAATCAGAATCGTGTGTGTTCCATTTAGGTGCCAAGCATATCCTAAATGTTGTGCCAAATATTCTCATCGAATCACCAAGTACAATCAACTATGATACCTGCATATTCGTGTGACACGCTCCAGTTGTTTTTATTAATATTACTATTTTTTTGACACTTTTTTTTCTTTTCAAAATGATATTACGATCTTCTTATCATCTAGAGTAAAATACACATTATATTAGAGTGTATATTTTTTATCTTTTAACTTGTCCTTTATTTTAATAAACATGAGAAAATATACTATATTAGAATATATGTTTTGTTAACCTTTTTTTTCTTTTAACTTTTGCTTGTCTCTTATTTTAATAAACATGACAACATACACTATTTTAGAGTATGTGTTTTTTTTTTAATTTTTTTTAATTTTCCACTTATTTTTGTCGATGCAAGAGATTCCCTTATTATAAAATTACTCCAATAAAAATTATGCCTAATTACCTATACAGTTATGTTGGCCGGCTACCTTCAAATAGTAGGAACTTGGAAGCAAATATTTCGCTACTAATGCACACAAGAGGCCTTAACTAATTACCACCCAACTCCTATTGATTTTATTTATTTATTTACCATACTTTCCCAATTTTTTTTTATCCAAATGATATATTATTAATTGATTAGTTGATAATTTTTCATAATATTTAAGTCAATACACAAAATCAATTATCGTCACTAACTAATTAATAAATACAACATTATTTAAAATAATTTTTTAAAATAAATAATTTGGGATGCATAATATTAATCTTTATTTAAATATGATTGTACAAACTATCCATATTTGCAAGGGTAAAAGCCCAGTTAGTCCCTATATTTTAAGCTTAGTGCCTGTTTAGTCCCTGTATTTTTAAAAATGCCTCGAAACATCCCTGCCGTTAAAGTATTGATACCCCTACCGTTACTTTTTTAATTTTTTGACTTACTTTTACAATATTACCCTTTTACAATAATTTTTTTGGACATTAATAAAAAAATAATTAAATTACCAATTTCACCCTAGAAAATAAAAAATCATATTAATTTTTTTTGCAAGCACCATTGCACGCTTGGCAGTTTGCATAAAATTTTTGACAATTTAATTTTTGACAAATAAAAATTAATATATTTATTTTTTATTTTTTAGGGTTAAATTGGTAATTTAATTATTTTTTTATTAATGTCCAAACAAAATAAAAGAGTAATATTGTAAAAGAAAGCCAAAAGAAATAAAAAGTAACAATATAATTTTTGACAATTAAAAATTAATATAATTTTTAGGGTTAAATTGATAATTTAATTATTTTTTATTAATGTCCAAAAAAATTATTGTAAAAGGGTAATATTGTAAAAGTAAGTCAAAAAATTAAAAAAGTAACGGTAGGGGTATCAATACTTTAACGGCAGGGATGTTTCGAGGCATTTTTAAAAATACAGGGACTAAACGGACACTAAACTTAAAATATAGGGACTAACTGAACTTTTACCCTATTTGCAATTACAAACATGTCGAGATTTTGTCTATTACGGCACAAAGCCGGAAATGGACGAGATCTGTCTACGTGTGTGTGTACGCGAGATTTTAATCTCATCCACGCGTGTGGGAAGAACAATGATTAGAACGGGCATGGTCTGATTTCCCAACTTCTGTTTTCAATTCCTGCCGCGATATAGTTTAATTAATTCAGCTGAAGAGATGATGATACAAACATATACATACATACATACATACATACATATATATATATATATATTAATAGTCACTGGATTTATTTTCTCCCGTCGGCAGTCGGCTACATTGCTTTCTCAGTTACTATATGTGATGGCGAGTTAAAAATTAATTTATGCGTTGCCAAGATTTCAAACAGCTTCATATTATTAGGTAATAAATTAATGAGAAATAACATCTGTTGATACAAAATTAATGTTGTTGGTTAATGTTTAAACATTAGTAATATAAGGCTCCCAGCCAGAAAGAAATCTCAAATAAGAAATTAAATAAGAAATCTCAAATAAGAAATTAAATTTCTATGGGATTGCCGATCAGTACCTTTTAACGATTTCATAACAAACTGTCATCAGTTTCACTTATTGATCCAGCAATTTCATACATTCCAATCATAAAATACAATAAGAAGTTACAACTGGGGTCTGAAGAGAAACAATACTGTATCTAAACAAGATCTTTAGTGCTTTGAAGAGATTGGCTTTGCTATTGAGCCATCAGTTTAGAACTCATTCGGAGGCTTGAGTCTTACAAGTCTTCTGATTCGGTCTTTCTCTGTGTTCTCCAGCAATCCCTTCAAAATATTGTGAGAGATAAAATGTCAAGGACACATCCGCATTAAATCATGCAACCTGACATGCAGAAAGTTCTAGAAGCAGAAAGAATAGCAGCCTCTAGCCAAAGATGGCCATAAAATGTAGTGATTGTAAACTGAGACGGTCCTTAACTGTGTTTTTTTCTTATGAATACAGGCAATGCTACAGAATGTTCGGAATTACTATCAAAATGCCTTGACTACCATGCCCATCAAATGAAGCCTAAGTAGTGTATGAGAGAGTCTGTCCAAATATGAATTATTTTCACCACATGCTAATGACAACGAAGATATACAAATTATTCGATAATATCTATGATGATGTCCATGAAACAAAAACAGAAGCATACTTGCGGGCATTGGCGGTATAGGATGAGCAAACCAGTCAAACACAAGGAAAATTCCAGATTTCTCATCAATTTTATCATATATCAAAATAGTTAGATTCATCAACTCACCTTCCAAACTATTTCATCTAAGCACAAACATATCTTTCCGTATTTATCCAGGAAAAGGCGCTCAGTCGGAATCTTTCCACACGCATCCTTGACAGCTGAAGTAATAGCAAATATCACTTCTGCCACTACAAGAAAACAGGTGGGTAAAAATTAGGTGATAAATCAAGTATTAAGACCTTGGGGACCTCAAAATCAATGCAATTCAACATGCACTGCATTGCACTCATAATGTAACTGATTTACACTATAGTTAAGGACTCTGAGCAGTCTTAAAACTAATTACAGAGTTGAACCACTGAAAGAAAGCATGTAAAGACAGTATTAAGTATCAACATGTCACTGCTAATTGTAAATCATTCAAACTTGAAGATTTAGAGAGGACCAAAAAGATGCATAACTCGAGACAAATATGCCTTGCATGTTTGGCATCAACAGGTTTAATGACTTCTTCCTAACCTAGCATGAATGCATCCGACCCGTTGCCCGGAGCCTTTATTTGAGCATTATACAAGTGCGCAAGGATCCTTCAGGACATGGCCACACCAAAACTATAAGATAATGACTCATCACATGCTTAAAGAAAAATAAAAATATACTTACAGGCAAGTTCATCATATTCATCCTTGCCTACAACAAAGATGCTGACATCACCAAGAACTGTGTAGACAATATAGACTGACCTGATGAAAAGAAAAAAAGGAATTTCAATTATAACTAACATCCCAGAGATGGTAAAATAACTTCGAGCAGAAATGAAAAAACTGAGTAAAATCACAATGTGCCTCATAAATGCACAATTGTGACTAAAGGTTGTTTTGTAAACAACTGAATCCTTTAACTAATGGATGCTCTACAAAGTAAAGGGGTGTTCATACTTGTGGCTGGCAACGAGAAGCTCTTCATTTTTGACACCTTTAAGATTATCTGCACCTAGTTTAACTAAGAATGATCGCCAATGTAACCGTTCCTCCGCCGGAACTCCATTAAACCTGCAAAAAGAGATTGGTCTTCAAACCAATACTTGCATCATGCTTAAAGCAAGAAACTACCTGTCACCTCACAAAGGAGACCAAATCAATGGAAACCTTATTTTCTGCAGAGCACCAAGAAAGCAACCTTAAAACTAACAACTAATTTCCTGACAAAGAGATAGATACTCTGACCCACAGTCCCACACAGATCTCTATATAACACTGGTTCACATACACTATAACAATGTTTCGCACAACAATGGTTCAAATATAGAGCCCAAAAGGCCATCACGGCACTAGGCTAACAGAACTTTCCGACAGATGTTGGTAACCAACTACTGTATAGCCACACACAATCAAGAACAAGAACATTAACTGACCACATGATAGACACCACTCTGTCTCCATCCCAAAACCATGTTACATTTTCAACCATGGTATGATCCCACCTACATTTACAATAACCAAAAACATGTTTCACCACTAAAGAGAATCCCTTTTCCATCTCAAAACCTGGAAATGGGGACAGCTTGGATATTAAACCAAAAGACAATTGTAATATTAAACTCCATATCCCAATTGTCAAAAGCTCATATCCCTAACCTGTAGTTGCTCCTACACAAACTTAAAAATAAACATAATTGAAAGCCTACATCCATCAAGCGACCTTCAGCCTAAAAAATCATTTTCAACTATTACACTTCTAACAACTTATTATAGCAATTAGGTATATCTATACTTCTTATTTCTTTTGTACAACTAATATCAACACTATTTACAAAATCGAAGTTATTCAATTTTTTTTCCTTTTTTCAAATTATTTATGTCTTAACAACTACTATAAGAGGAAAAAAACCATATTTTAATAAGATAAATTGAACTCATTTGATTGATTTCAAGAAAATTCCAAAAACCCCATTTGAGATCTAACTCGATATCAAATAAGTAGAACAATTAATCAACAAAACCACAAAAGGGTATTATAAAATAACAATTTTAGTGAAACGAATCGCAGTAAATATATATGATCTGATCATTTAACCAAAAAAAAAAAACTGACGTGTGGATCTGTACTTACCTTTCAACTAGGATGTTGCCTTCAGAGTTTGCGAACAACACTGCAAGTATCATTTTGGAAAATTGAATCTTTCTTTTTATTTTTATTTTTCCGCCGTGTAATTATATGGAGAGAAATTGAACGTCGTTTTTTTAATGCGATGTCCGTAGGAGTTTCAGGCTTTCAGGTAAGAACTGGACTCGGTTCGGTCGGATCTAACGGGCCGGATTCGATTGTATAAAATCATTCAAGGAATTGCTTGAACATACCCCATTCCCTCCAAAATACCCAATATATGCTATAAATTATAAAACTCTTTAGTCTTGCACATATATACTTAAAAATATCAGAAAAAAGTACAAAAATAACCTCAAATAAATCCTCACAAAACTAAACTCATATCCTCAAAGTCTGATAAATAGTCTAGGACACTCGACTTCAATTGAAATAAAAAATTATATAGAGAATTCTCGACTTTTCCATATAAGTCAGGTAAATAATCAAGGATACTAGATTTCAATTGAAATAAAAAAAAATTATCTGTAGATTTCTGGACTTTTTCATATAAATTGAGTAAAGAGTCGAGGATTTTCGATCCTAATTTAACCTTACCCAATATTCATTTAATAAAAATTTTTGACTTTTTATGGAAGTTTGGCAACTAGTCGAGAATACTCAACTTTTCATTGGAATCAGATTGATTTTTTTTCAATTCGAATTATTTGAAATTCGATCGGATTCATCTGAATCCGAAATTGTCCACCCCTAAATAAGAATGTATGTATATTCTTTCTTTTTCATTGAATTTGTTAAGTGATTGTGTAGAGACTATTCGGTACCCTAGGCTTGTTTGCATTTTTTATTTGAGAATATAGTTGTAATACATGTTTGGTTGGGTGGACTGAATTCAAAAAATAAATTATAAAATAGATAATTCAAGGCTTGTTCAGTATTGTTTCTGAATTAGTTTTTTAAATAAAAATAAAAATAGTGTTTTGCAGTTTTTGTATGCGTCTAGTATTATTCTCTATATTATATATTTTAAAATTAAAAATAGTAATATATATTCAGTAAACATAATTGATAAGAATAAAAATATTAAGTATATGTTCGGTAGTATTATTTTCAGAAATATTTTTACTAAATATTTAAGTCATATTTATAATTAAAAAGTAATTATTTACTGATACATTTTTTAAAACCAATAAATAAGTTTAATTAATATTAAACATGAAATGTGCCAATTTTAATTAATATAAAACATTAAACATTTGATTTGTAGCTCTACACACGCACGAACTGGCCATCACTACAGCGACCAAAGGAACCAAAAGTACAATACATAGCAAGTTAGTTCTTGTTTGATACCGTTTTCAAACCTCTATTTTCATTCTTGTTTTATAAATACAATTGAAAAACATGTTTGGTGGGCTAAACTCAGAAATAGATTATAAAACAAAAAATTCGGATTCAATTTTCCAGTTGTAAAGTTGAAAGCATGTTTAATGTGTTTTCAAATGAATTTACAGTTCACACTAAAGAACAAACTACAGAACAAATCTTAAACATCTCTAACTTGTATTCTCTTCATCAACAGCTCCCAAAGTCCCCGATCTAAACTCTCCGCTCTCATTATCACTCTCTTCTTCCTCTTTCTCTAGATCTACAACACACATCTCTCTCTCTAACTCGATCTGCCAGTCCGTTGCTACTGCTGCTCGATCTCGGCTGTTGCAGCTGCTGTCTTCACTTGGTCTTTGCTCCAGTTACTTTCAGTCTATTGTTACTGCTGCTACTCTTCCAGTCCGTTGCTGCTGCTGCTAGATCTCGGCTGTTGCTGTTGCAGTTGCTGTCTTCACTTGGTATTTGCTCTAGCTACTTCCAATCCATTGTTGCTGCTGCTGCTCTTCCAGTCCGTTGCTGTTGCTGCTAGATCTCGGCTGTTGCAGTTGTTTTCTTCACTTGCTCTTTGCTCCAACTACGAGTGCTTGCTGCAACCACTCACTCTGCACCATCTTTGCTCCATCTCTTACTGGTATATTTCTTTCTTTTTTCTACTTGGCTGAAATTTGAGTGTAATTCTTTTTGTTTAGCTTTGACCCATATCATGTTCAATTTGGCAAATTAGATTCAATTGGGCAAATTGGATGTTGCTATGTTCAATTAGTTTTTTAGGCAAATTAATTAGGTGTAGTTCTTGATCATCTTGTGTATTGGTGTTTGCTCTGGTTTTAAGTGGCATGTGGAAACTGTTATTTTCTTTGGATGTATCCATCATTGTACACAGAGGAAGTGGTGATCTTCATTGCCTTATAACTCCATTCTCAATGTAATAATGAGACTCTTGTAATGGCCAAAATATAGAGTCATAAGCAAATCATATGTAAAAGAAAAATTAAATCTCAAATATAGAATCATATGCAAAATCATAAGTATCAAATAAGTTCAGAGATTATCTATAGATCAAATTTGAGCTGCCTTTGAGATTCAGTTCACATCTCCTTGATTATGTTCCTTGCAAAAGAATGTCACTATTGGTTTTTTTATTGTAGCAATTTGTAAATATCATAATCAAGACTTAAATTTCCTTTTCTTAAAAAGGAAAAATAAAAAGGATAAAAGAAAAGAAAATAGTTTGAGACTGATATAATACAAAATGCACAAATTATATTACAAAATGCGCAAATTAACCTTTGGTTTGAATCAAAGTATGATTGGGTTAGATGCCCTGTAATCTTAAAAAGAATAATCAACTCAAACCAATATCAAAACAAGCTCTATTTTCCTCGGCTCTGCGGGAAAAAAACAGTTCAGAAACTATGATCTCACTTTATCAAGACGTGCTCTTAGCTCTTCTAGTTCTTCCTTATCATCTACACCTTCTGCAATAGCTTGTTCCTACAAAATTATAACGAACTTTAATTGCAGTAGGGTTCTCAACAAAACCATGCAAGGAAACTAGAAAAGTAAGCAAAGTAGTTAAGCATACTTGCTGTGAGGTGCTTGCTCTATGGGCAGGTACCCTTGACCTTTCTTTCTTGACAGCTTCTGGAAGCTGTCAAGTCGTCTCACCAACTATTTCTGAAAGGACTTTATCAACTTCTTCTTCAGTTTCCTCTTCTATATCATCTGAATCCAATGCTGTGTCAATTATATCATTGACCATTTCTTTAATAATTCTAGCCTGAAAACCACATTGACAATGAGTTATTGGGAATCTAGAGGCATTTTTAAAAGATGTTTAAAATTTGATTAAATTATTTTATTTTTTTATTAAATTATTTTGTTTTATTTGTGTGTATTAGCTAAATAATTATTTTATGACTATAAATATAATATAAATGATTAGTAAAAACTGTTTTTGAAAAAAACATTACCAAATACATATTCTCAATTTTTATCATTTTCAACTGTGTCTACCAAACACATATTACTGTTTTCAGTTTTAAAATATAAGATACAAAAAATGATACCAGATGCATATTTAAATTCGAAATACAGCAACTGCAAAACATCATTTTCATTTTCATTTTTATTCTCAGAAAATACAAATTCAAAAAAATACCAAACAGGCCCTTAGCAACCCTATGTAGTGGGATTTAGTTCAGCTTGGCCTTCAAAATCAGTTCTGATCCATTGCCCATGCTTGCTCTTCATCTTCTCATCGAATTCTTTGGCTTTGATCTCATCAACCTTGGCTATACTTGCCATGGATTCCTCTTGCACTTGAGCAGCAGTAGTCGATCCACTACTAGTGGAAGTAATAGCAACTATCCTCAGTGTAGTAGCAGTAGTCTATCCACCACCAGTTGAAGTAGCACAAGACGCAGCATCACCACTAGCCGTAGTTGAGATGGTGCTGAGATGCAACAGCGGTAATCGATTTGGCTTGAAGAACTATGACTGAAAGAAAGGTTGTGACAGTGAATTGTGGTTGATGAAGAAGAGTATCTACGGAAAGAGATAGTTGTAAATTTAGATTTGAGATAAAAAGAGTGAATTGTGGTTGAATCAAGTTTGTTTTGTAATTTGGTTTTAGATTCATTGAGAACGTGTTTTATCTATTTTATAACTATAACGTAAAATTTGAATTATCTGTTTTATAGTTTGTTTTTTTAATTCAGTCCACCAAATGTGCATTGCATATGTATTCTCAAAACAAAAATGAACACTAGCCTTTAAAAACAGTACCGAACAGGCCTGATTTTTACTTTATAGTTATAAAACTGAGGACAAGTTTAGTGAACCCGAAACCAAATTACAAAATAAATTACAAAACAATCTTGATTCAACCACAATGCATTCTCTTTATCCCCGATCTAAGTTTACAGCCATCTCTTTTTGCGGATACTCTTTTTCTTTAACCATAATTCATTGTTATAGATTCTCTCTCTGTCACTGTTCTTCAAGCAAAATTAGTTGCTGCCGCTGTGTCACGGCTCTGTCTGAACTGCAGGTGGTGGATCGACTGCTATTGCTGTACTAAGGATCACTGTTGCTGCTTCCACTAGTGATGGATCGACTGTTGGGAAAATATGCTTTTTAAAAGTATACGTGTTTATTTAAATATAATAAACAATTTTTCTGATTAATAAAATAAATGAGGTATTTTATTTAAATATCTTAATTGCATTAATATTTTTATTAAAGTCCATTTAATCATATTATATGTATTTATGTGATCATTATGTAGATTCACAAAAGACATAAATACAAGTTATCTTATGATTAAATAAATTTTGTTCGCAATTGATAAATAAAGTTGGGCACTTTATTTAGGTATAGACTGTAATAAATTCATTGATTGATTTATCTTAATCATGTACGACTCATTGAACATGATCACATATGATATTTAATTAACTTTGTAATAACTGTCAGACTTATTAAATCTCACAGGCATTGATTTTACCATAATCTTAATCTTGAGTTAATTATGATTTCATGATTGTAATTGTTATTCCATTTTGAGTTACCGGTGGGCAGAACACATACTTGTAGTCTAGATTACCCGGTATCTTGGTGGGAGCATTTATGAGTATTGGAGTTATAGATTAACAATATAGAATTTGTACAACACATCTCTTGATAAGTTTTCGGTACTTGATCATAGAATTCTCTGGCCAGAGTGTGTCAATATATTTAGTATATTAAAAATGATCATTAGATAAAACTAGTAAGTATCAAGGAATAAGATATAATTAAATCGATTGAACAATTGATATGTCGATTTAATTAACGGTGTGGTACAAAAGATTATGTAGTAAAGAAATCAATGTGGGTTGAAATGAATTATTATTCAAGTATATAATTATGGAGGTCAGTTCCAATCTTTTAGTGGAGTAAATTTGGAATTCAATAATTGGGCTAGTCTAATTACAAGCCTAATTATTATAGCCACTATTGTATGCTCCCAAATGATCACCGAGTTAGCTCATTTAATTGACTGCACCGCTACTTGATTAATAAGTAAGATAACTAGTTTTTTGGGTAAAAAACGTAAATGTATTATTTAGTGGAAGACTCCATTTAATATGCTTGTATGTAAGGAATTTTATGTTATTTTATAAGATGAGTCTTCTATAGAAAAAGCAAGTAACGTGGCTTTTGATTTTTATTATTTTGGAGCCAAGAGTTTTCACTAAAGAGAGATCTAAAAAAGCTTATTTTCTTTAAAAGAAAGAGAGTAGTCACTTTATACATATCAGAGAAAAAGATTTTTCTCTCTATTGTCGAGAGAAAAATTTTCTCATACTAGTTGCTTTAGTGGTAAAAAGGCGCCCATATGTCAAGTGCAGATCAAATCTGAGTCATAACCTGGAAGATCATTGGTACAGTTCGTGATCTAACAAACGTGGTAGTGACAGTTCATGATTTAACAGGCGTGGTGGTGACGGATCGTGATCTGACAAGAGTGGTGGTGACGGATCGTGATCTGAGAGCTTAAATCACTTCAGTAGAAAAAGCCAAATTGAATTTTTAAGGTACGATTTATAGATTACAAATTTTTATATATTATATGAGAGCGATCTTAAAATATTTTATAAAAAATTAAAAAAAAAAACTATATTTTTCTCCAACATCGACTACTGCTGCTCAAGCGCAAGGGGAATCCTTGGCAATTGCAGCCAAGATTGATGAGACTAAAGCCAAAGAATTCCATGCGAAGATGAAAAGCAAGTACGGGCAGTGGGTCAAAACCGATTTTAAAGGCTGAGATGAGCTGAAGCCCACTGCCTGGGGTTGTTATGTATTGTTACTTCAGTTTCTTTTATTACTTTTATATGTACTTTGGTTGTGTTTGGTCGCTGTAGAGATGGCCAGTTCATGTGTGTGTAGAGCTATGAATGAAATATTTCATGTTTTATATTAATTAAATTTAATTATTAGAGTTTAAAAATTTATTAGTTAAATAATTACTTTTTAATTATAAGTATGACTTAAATATATAGTGAAAATGTTTCTAAAAATAGTACTACCGAATATATATTACTGTTTTTAATTTTAAAAAATATGATAAAAAATAAACTAAATGCATACTTAAATTTGAAATATAACAATTAAAAAATATTATTTTTATTCTCATTTTTTTCAAAAAAAATAATTTAGAAACAATACCGGATAGACCCTTACTTTTCCAAAATAAAAATTAAGCCATTGTTTGACTTTACTTCCAATCCAAAATAATTACTATTTATTCTTTTATTCCAGAATTGACTAAAAACTAATAAAATTCTTCCCAATCAGATTCAGATGAGCCTCTGAGTTATTTTAGAGAAATTAACATTTTTATTTTGTTGAGTCTAACATGAAATTGTGAAAAATAAATGACATGTAAAGTAGATATTAACAAAAATAAGGACATTTGATATAATTTTTAAAAATATATGAACTAACGGATAGACTTGAACCCATTAGGTCAATTATGCTAAAAAGATGCCGAACATCCAATTTTGGTATTTGTGTTTTAGCAATCTCTATTTTTTTTGTAAATAATAAAATTTATAAGTGTTAAAAATTTTACATTTTACACAATAAGTCCCAATTAAAAAATTTATTTAGCATCTTCTTCAGTCTATATTGTTTCCTGTAGATAATAAAAACTAAAGTTTCAATAATTTTACATGATAAGCCCCAATCAAATATGATAATTTTAAAATTCTAAAAAACATATTCTGTCTGTGCCTCCTTCTCAATCAATCTATCATACTCTAAAACTCAATTTATTCACTACCAAACATATAATTCTTTTAAAATATAAAAAAATAGAGAGTATTTTAATCATATAAATTAGATTATTTTTCTTGAACATAAAATCTAAAAAAAATAATGCTTGCATTCTCTTAAAAGAAATCTATTGGATTTATATTTTCTTCTTTACTATTGTAATAAGAAAAGAGCTGCATCTTACTTTCCATACTAAGATCTAAACAATTAGGGCCTACTAAATGTGGTTGAATATGTTGGGATAGATGTAATCTCCGTGTAGTGTTTGACATAAAGAAGTAAACAAAAAATAATACAGCTTGAGCCTATTAAATTATCATGTGATACAAATGTTTTTTACCCAAAGGAGACCCCTAGGATAAGTTTTTCAAACTAAATTTTTATCTTGTATTGTCTATCTTATAATAACACAAGATATAAGGATTATTAATTATGTTAGAGTTATATTAAAAGCACTGAAAATTACTAAATTTTTTTTAAATGTAATTCTCTCATAATCTATAAATTTAATAACATAAACACACAAGATAAAAGGATTACTTTAGAGTTACATTAGAAGCCCTAAACATTAGTTAATCTTAATTTTTTGGAAAGGTAGTTCTCTCATGATCTATAAATTTAAGTTATTATTCATTTTTTACAATTTTAAATTTAAGTTTCATTCTTTACAATTTTAAATTTAAGTAATAGAATAAATATTATACAATTTATTTGTTTTCACATGAAACAATAAATGAGAGAATATTTTTTCCAAATATTATCTCAACATCATATATGTGATAAAATATAAGTAATTTTACATAATTTCAAATTTACATAAAGAAATTTATTATTTTGAAAATATTATTTATAAACTCTATAATGAAATTTAAATGAGTATTGGCGAATTTATTTAATATTCTTTTATTTTTTTATTTTAATATTATCAAAATTTATATAAATCTTACTTAATCCTGTGTTACACTAAACACAAGATAATGTTATTGTAATCCAATTAGTATTTTAAGTGAATGGGACTAAAGAGCATTTTAGTGACTTAAAATAATCCATTCATAGTTTTAATATTTAAATATATTCATTTACTAAATTACCCTCGACTAATATAAAGATAATAAAATATTTTAATAGACTTTTGTGTCAAAGCTTTGAAACCTAATTTTTCTTTTTTTTTTTTGTAGAAAACAATAGGGGCTGCAACATTAATAACCAAGTAATTATATCATTGTTATTTGAATAGATTTTGCAACTCTCGGGTTGAATCTAATGTTTGGATCACACTATAAAAATAAATGAGGTGTGAAATTACGATTGCATGCTACGTGGACCCAAAAAGGATATGCCATTATTCTTATTCTTAAAATAAATTCCCATTATGACAATAAAAATGTGAATCACATCCAAGCACGTATGACGGTTTCATGTTAGCAAGAAGTTGTTCTAGGGTGCGAGGCTGCACCCCTATAACTTTGCACATAACAAGCTCTAATTAGAGGGTTGTGGGCCCTACAACAAAACTCCCGCGCAACTTCGCGGATTAGAACACTCTTCCAAGTTAGCATAAATACCCAGCTACAGCCGACAAGTACTCATCACATGTATAAAATGTGTCTTATCAACTCCATCGATGATGAATGGAAAGCTTACTCACATAGTCACATAGCTTTCATCCCTTTGGGAATGATGTTGATACTTGCCTTTCTTATTAATAAAGTTTCGTTTTATAAACAAAAGATTATAGCACTGCTTTAGAATGAGGATTTTAATTTTTTAAAAAAAAGCAGAAACCATTCATGAAATTAATGTAAATAAAATATCAGTTGAAAAATGATAAAGGATAGAAACTATTCTAGATGCATCTCATACTATTTAATGTATAATAGAAGTTACAAGTCCCATAAAGAGCCAACGGATGCTAGGAACATTTTAGTTTTGTTGAGATATCATCATGATTAACTTACTTAAGCTTTCATGATGCCGTATGTACTAATTAGAGTTGTGTAAACATGCAAAGGATGTTAGCTTGCAGCTACTAGTGTAATTGAATGCCAACTGGCATCTTGCAATTGGTCAAGTTAGTCTATATTAGTTATAGCTACAAAACGAGTATAAATAGTGTTGTACTTGCTCAACTTAATACATCTTGAATTCATTCAATAAATTTCTTGGTTAGTCTAGATTGTTCGTGTTCATTTTCTCGTGATCCAAACAGCCTTAGCAAATTGTAATAAGTTTATATCTCTTGATTTAGGCAATGAAGTCCTTCACTGGTAGACGCACAATGGAATTTTACCACTTAGGTCTTTTTTTTTTTCAATCACTTAATTTTTTATTGTTTTAATTTTAATGTTCAAACTTTATTTATTAAATGATAAATGTAACTTTTTAATATACAAAAATTTGCTCTTTTTAACAAATAATTTTACATTAGACCAACGACATAAGTATATAAATTGTACAAAAAGAATTTAAAAATTGCTTTTAGTGGTAAAAATGAGGAATATTAGCAACTTAAGCATCACTCTCAAAAACTTGATCCTTAAACTAGCCCATAGAAGCTTCTTTAGGTAGTTAAGATTTGTGGTGTTAAATATGATAACGTAGTAAGTTAAATTTGTGGTGCTGAGTATGTTTGTTAGGTTTGGTGTTTGATTATAATTTGTGTGGTAGTTAGATTAATGTATGGTTGTAATTAAATTGTAACAAGTTTAAATACCTATTTTCTTAGTTGGTTTAAGCAATAAGTAGTAAAACTTCTTAATTTTAAAAGAGTTGTAATTAAGGAGTTCTATTGAGTTCATTAAAAAAACGTGTTTTTGAGAGGTCAACTAAAATAATGAATGCAATATAATTTATTAGAACAAAATGCTACGGCAAATGTGTAGCAACTCATATGATCAGTCAAGAACCCATCACTCAACTACAATTAAATTTATTTTATAACTTGTAAAAGAAAAGCAAGCAACAAAGTTTCAGCCAGCAAGTACATCTTTTCGACCAAAGAATAAATAAGAAAATAAGAAAAGAAAGAGAAAAGTTGAATCCCAATTATTCTGCAGATTTGTTACTGGTGCAGACTTCTTCTTTCTCTTCAATTTTTTTCCTTATTCGTTCATTTCTTGGTTTTTTTCGATTGTGATTGACGGCCTTTTTTTTTAATGTGTGTGCTTTTTTTGATAGTTGAAACCAAGGTAAACGAAAGCTCAGGGCACGGATCTGCCATATTTGGAAACTTCAAATCGTGATCCTACTAGTATTCTGCACAAAATCTTCTGCTATTGTGCCAAGATTGCTACAGCAATGGTTGTTACGGCAACTGCACTGTTCCAAACTTGATTCCATTTTTCTATCATCTTGTTCTTTTCTTGTCTTTTCAAGCATATTATAGCAGCATTCATTCCTTTAAATTTGAGCTTCCAATCACCTACAATTATTCACACATTCTAAGCACACAAAATTATTCTAAAACAACATAATTTATTAAAAATAAATGAAAATGGTTATTCATGCAAAATAAAACTAAAATGTAATAAAAATATGTTATTTACTCTTAAAGTAATTATGATTTAAGTATAAAAGTGTTACAATAACTTTCATTTCATAGAGTTATCAAGAAGTCATTGAAAAAGACTAGTGCGAGCTAGAAAATAAGGCTTCTTTGACTCAATAACCAAAAATAATTTAAAGGATTTAAGAAAAAGAGATAAGCTATCTTCCTCGTTTGTCAAAGATTGGATGATAATTGATTTGAGAAAATTTTGAGTGCAGTTCTAGCCAAGAAAGTATGAAAAAAGATTCGAACACCTTATAAACAAAAAGAGAAAGTGAAAAAGTGCATCTCTAAACTATAAGAGGTAAGTTTGAATCATTGCACATGAAGTCGAGTCCATTTTCGATTACTTTTCAAGAGTTCTGGCTATTTTAAATCAACCAAAAAAGAAACCGGGAGAAGATAGAAGATGTAATAATTATGCAAAAGATATTTCACTCATTAAGTCAAATATTCGAGCACATAATTGTAACAATTGAAGTGTTAAAAGACTTAGAGGCCATGATAATCAAGTTCCCGCATGCCTACGAGGAAAAGCATAAGAAAAAGCAAGGAATAAGCAGCTCCTTAAAAATGAAGAAGAAGACAACAAGCCAAGGTAATGAAATAAGACAATAGTCTCAAGGTAGAGGTAAAAGCCAAGGAAAAAATGGAGCATGCGGTCGTGAACGAGGCTGGAATTCCAACAACAACTGCAATTATAAAAAATTGAGAAAGCTCAACTAGAGGACGACGAAGAGGCAACTTAAAATTGAGTTATGACAAATCCCAAGTACAATGTTACGATTATCAGAAGTTTGGGCATTACCCATCAGATTGTGGAGCTTCCAATTATAGAGTTGATAAGAAAGTGAATTTTGTTAAAGAAAAGTATGAAGAAGATATCATATAAAATGTTACTAACATGTAGTGACACTAATGGAGGTCAAGAAAATACATGGTATTTTAACACAAGTGCTAGCAATCATCTAAGTGGAAACAAAAACATGTTCATAGAATTGAATAAATAAGTGAAAGGTGATGTCGCTTATAAAGATAATTCAAAAGTACAAGTGAAGGGCAAAGATAACATTCTTTTTCGTGCATAAGATGGCAGCTACCAATTGAATTTAAATGTTTACTGTGTGTCTAATATGAAAAGCAATATCCTTAGTTTATGTCAACTCTTGAAAAAATGCTTTGATATTCACTGAAAAGATTATATTCTTTTTCTATGAGATGATAAAGGAAACCAAATTATTAAAGTAAAAATGTCTAATAAAAGAATGTTTCCTTTAAACATTCATAATGATATTGTAAAGTGTCTTAAGGCTTGTCATAAAAATTAAACTTGGATTTGACATCTTTAATATGGACATCTCAACTTTAAATGACTAGAACTACCATCAAAGAATAATATGGTGAAAAGCCTACCTTTAATTAATCATTCTAATCAATTTTGTAAAGAATGTTTACTTGTCTAGCAATTTAAGAAGAGTCTTTAAAAAGAGTTAAACTAAAGAACCAAAAAGTCACTTGAGCTCATTCACGCATACGTTTGTGGTCCAATCAATCTGTGGTCCATTGATAAAAATGGCTATTTCTTTCTCTTCATAAATGGTTTTTCAAGAAAAACTCGGGTGTACATTTTGAAATAAAAGTCTAAACTTTTTAAAGCTTTTAAGATATTCAAAACTGCGAAAAAATGAACACTAGTTTATAGCCACGAGATCTGATTAAGGAGGAGAAATTTACTTCCAAAGAATTCCAAGAGTTTTGTAAAGCAAATAGAATTCAACAACCTTCAACTATTACAGATCCCCCTAACAAAATGGTATGGTAGAAAAGAAGAATAGAACGATATTCGAGATGGCAAGAAGCAATCTCAAAAGTAAGAGATTGCCGATAACTTTATGAAATGAGAGTTATCATGAAATTTTTAAATTTAAATCAATATTACTTAAATAGTAAATGATGTGTTTATATTGCATTTTAGTTATATTTTGCATGCGCATCCATTTTAGTTTATTTTTAATAAATTGAGTTTGTTTTAGATCATTTCATACTTAGATTATGTGCATGATTTTAGGTGAACGAAAAGCTCAAGTTTTAGAGACGGAATGCTGCCGCAATAGACTTGCAGAGATAACACAATGACTTGGCTATAAAGGAATTAAAATAAGTTTGAATCAGTGAAGATACTGTAGTTCTTGCTACAGCAATCTTGGAACAATGACAGACTAGATTTCGCGTGTAATAACTAAAAGATTGCGATTTAAAGTTGCAAAAATGGATTATACACACCACATACTTTCGGTTGCCCAAATTCCAAGTTATAAAAGGAGCACACATGAAAAGAAAGGGAAGAGAGCTGTCACCCAAGGAAAAATAACATAGAAAAACAAAGAGAAAACAGAAAATAAGATAAATTTAAGGGCTGCAACAGAGGATTCAAGGAAAAAAAAAGAGCGATCGCAAAATCAAGGAAACTTCAATTCTTTATCTTATTTTCGTGCTTTTATTTACCTATGAGAATGTATTTGATGGTTAAAATAATTTTATTTACTGTTTTATCGCAAATCATGAATTGAATTCTATTGTGGTTGAATGATAAACAATTTTAATGTTTATTGGACTGACATATGTGTTGTTCTGTATTTGCTATAGTATTTGGTCTTAACTTTGCTTATTGCAATGCTCTATTTCGGCTGACCACCTATTTAGTGGATACTAGCTAAGAAAGAGCTTAAAAAAGATCTAACTTAGTGGAACAAATTAAGACAATACTTAGTTTTAGATTGGGTTTTCCTATTTAAGTTAATCTCAATTTGAATATGTCCATACTTAATCTAAAATTAGTGAAGAACAAGACATAAGGACTCATCTCGTAGGGTAAAAAAACCTAGAATGCATAATGTTATATCTAGTATTAGCGTAATAATTGGTCATTGTTAGGTTGCATTAGGGTATAAGATATCCAACAGGCGATAACTAAGCATACATAAGGGATCCTGTCCAATATTGTAGTAGATGCTATAACAATAGGATCTTAATTAGAAAAACAGTCAATACTATTAAGTAAGTTTAATAACTTAATTACTATTTCCCAATGATTACTTCCTTTTGCTTAATATGAGAATTTTCCTTATTGCATTTTATTCATTGTGTTTTTATTTTAATTAGTTCATTAGATTCATTAATTGTGTTATTTTAATTTAAAATTAAATTGTATTGTTAAGATTGTTGTAGCAAATCTGATAATATTAATCCCTGTAGAAACGATATGAATACTCATCAGTATATTACTTGTTGTGTACACTTGCACATTGACACCTATAGCAATAGAAATCATCCAACAATTGCCTAAGGAATTTTGTACAGAAGCTATTGCATGTACAAAGTATTTGTCCAATCAATCTTTAAAAACAATTGTATGGGGCAAGACACCACAACAAACATAACGTGACAAAAAGCCAAACATCTTCTATCTAAGAGTTTTTGGAAGTTTAGCTCATGTACATATACTAAATGAGAAAAGAACCAAGCTGAATGACAAAGTGAGAAATTTATCTTCATCGGCTATGACAACAATTGTAAGGATACAAATTGTGCAATCCAAATAATAGAAAAATCATGATGAGCCGAGATATTATTTTTGATAAAGAATGATAATGGAATTTTGGTTCTAAACAGATGATTTCAACTTTTACCTTTGCGAAGAAAATGAACAGACATTGAAGAGCAAGCAGGAGAAAAACAATAAGAGCCTATAACTCCACCTACTCTCCATCATCAATCACTCATAAAGATTCACCACCATCATTTTTGGAAGAGAAAGATATGGCTCATACGAGAAATTTAAAAGATCTTTACGAGGTAACTAAGATACTTGAATACCTCACTCTCTTTTGCCTCTTCACTAATTGTGAATAGCGAACATCTAAAAAGTTGTACAAGATAAGAAGCAAAGAGAAGTAATGGATGAGGAGTTCAAAGCCATTACGAAGAATGACACTTGGAAGCTTGCAACTCTTTCCCAAAGGATATAAGGCCATTGGTTCCAAATGGCGTACAAAAAAAAAAATGCCAAAGCCGAGATCGAAAAACACACAGCAAGACTAGTTACAAAAGGTTATAGACAAAAATCCAGTATTAACCATGATGAGGTATTTGCGCTTGTTGCCCAATTAGAAACTATAAGACTAATCATTTCATTTGTAGCCCAAAAATTTGAAGATTTTCCAAATAGATATGATCAAGTCTGCTTTCTTAAATGGATTTTTGAAGAATAAATCTACATAAAAAAAACTATTAGGCTATGTTGTGAAAGGATATGAAGACAAAGTTTTAAGACTAAAGAATACCCTTTATAGGTTAAAGCAAGCACCAAAGGCATGAAATAGTAAAATCAACAAGTATTTTCGAGAGAATGACTTCGCCCTGATGCTAGTATGAACATGCTTTCTTTGTTAAAGGCAAAGATGGAGACATTTTGATTGTTTGTCTACATATGGATGATCTTATCTTCCGTGGAAGTAATCCAAACTGATTTGAAGAGTTCAAGAGAACAATGACCGAAGAGTTTGAGAAAACGATATCAGACTTATGGCATATTATTTCAGTGTTGAAGTTAAAGAAAAGGAAGAAGACATATTTATTTTCTAAGAAAACTATGCAAAGGAAATACTCAAGAAGTTTAAGATGCATGATTGCAAGCCCATAAGCATACTAGTGGAATGCAGGGTCAAGCTATCTAAATATGATAAATGTGACGCTGTAGATCCAATTTCTTTAAAAGTTTGGTTGGAAGCTTATGCTAATTGACATGCACGAGATCAAACATCTTTTATGTTATTAGCTTCTGAGTCGATACATAGAAAATCTAAAGACCACCCATTTTAAAGCTGCAAAAAGAATCCTTCACTTTTGGCTTATTACACTCATTTTTCAATAACTATAAGCTCGTTAGATATAGCAATAGCAATAGCAACTAGAGTGGAGACACTGATGATTGAAAGATTACTACTGATTTCATGTTCTTTATGGTAGATGTTGTTTTCACATGGATGTGGAAGAAGCAACCGATCATTACATCAAGTATTTATCATGCAATCTAGCTAAGAAATTTATTGAAGGAGTTGGGTCTATCACAAGAAAAACCTACAGAGATTTTTATCGACAACAAGTCAGCAATTGCCTTGGCTAAGAATCTTCTTTTCCATGATCAAAGTAAGCACATAGACACTCGCTACCATTTCATACGGGAGTGCATTGAAAGAAAAGATGCACAAGCAAAGTATGTGAAATCACAAGATCAAGCAGTTAATATCTTTACTAAGCCGTTGAAACAAAAAGATTTTATCAGATTGAGAAATTTGCTTCGTGTCATGGTATCAAGTTTAAGGGGGTGTTGGATCATAAACTTGGATCATAAACTTGATCCATACAACTTTAAAGCCCAAATGATCGTTGACCTAGCTCATAGAAGCTTCTTTAGGTAGTTAAGATTTATGGTGTTAAACGTGGTAACGCGGTAAGTAGAATTTGCAGTATTAAGTATGCAGTATTAGGTTTGATGTGTGATTATGATTTGTGTGGTAGTTAGATTAATATATGGTTTGATTAAGTTATATCAAGTATAAATACGACCTCTTCTAGCTGATTAAAGCAACAAAAAGTAGAAAACTTCTTAGTTCTGAAAGAGTTGTAATTCATGAGTTGTATTGAGTTTAAAAATAGTGTTCTTGAGTATTTAATCATTCAAATTCTCCAACATTAAACCGTTTGCCTGTTGATCTCAGAGATAATCATTTTAACAAACCCATTTTCGTTCTTCGCTGAAAATATATTTAGCAGATGTTTAAGGTAATTTGTTGGTAAAACAATAAGATAATGTGGCTCCCAACATATCACGTTCTATATAATAAATTATATCAATAGAAATTTGGACGAATTTTAATTTTTCTGAACTCTATTTGTACACCCCTGGCTAAACAGGAAAACTGAAAGATAAATATACGAACTCCCATTGCTAACCTAAAATTTTAATGAATAAAACCCTCCATTTTTTGAAACGTCTCTACTGATAAGACTTAGAAAAATGGAAACTAATTATTGATGGTCAAGCAAAAACTTAGGTTGCCTTTTCCATTCTGATGACTACAGTCAATTTTGAGCCTTTATTATCTTGCTAGAAAAATACATACAAGTGCTCAGCTTTATAAATGAATCACTCGACCACATACATGTAAGTTTTATTAAAGTATAGAAACTTGAATGGATCTTCAATAACTTTATGAGCTTTTGGAATATGTTACATTCACATGGCGATTGGCAAGAACTATTTCTGGCAACGATCAGAAATCAAGTTCACAGAAAATATGAGAAATCGACCAAAACTCACCTTCATTCAGTAAAATTAACCATTTTTCTCTCTTATGATTTGAAAAATTCACCAGAACTCTCTTAACATTAATATTTCATTCATTTTACGACTATTAGATTTGTCTATTGCAAAATGATTGAATTGGCCCTTAAAAAATGTATCAAATTATTTAATATTGTACCGTTATGGAGATTCTAGTGACTTTTAAAAGATAAGACAGAAAATAATACACCAAACAAGATGTGAGTATCGGTCATTCTCCCCAGAAAATACTTTCCAGAGTGATAGTCAAATCCTCCTTTGTTTGAAACTCAAATGATGTGTCGTTAGCTCCTACAGACAATTATTAAAAATGGGAAATTAAGGAGTCTTTATCAATATTACTATCCCATATGTCATAACATTAATATACAAGCACTGATGTACAACAGTTTTCAATATTGGATTCGTCGATCAATTAATCAGTATCAATCGATGTATAGTTCACCTACACAATATTGCAATTAGAGATAAATTGTAGTCATAGCACATCAGTATCAATGTTATAGTAACATCATATGTCAACATTAGCTGTCAGAATGACTTTTACTTATCTAGTTTATATCGCGAAATTTTGTGGCCAAAATGTTCATCGATTAAAAAATCAAGTAGTTGCTACAGATGACTAGTGCTCGTTATGTATCCTATGATTATTGTTTTATGCCTATCAATGATTTCAACATCTATCTCTTTCCTCGGTTGTTTCAATGCATGCGTATGCACAGAAGTTTAGAAGAGATGGGGCTACTTCCACGTGATTAGGAAAAAAATAATAATTGACCACAAATACGCACGAGCAAATAATCAAATGCCCTATCCACTTAGGGGAGAAGATCAGGAAAATAATTTATCATCAGCCTATTGAATGGTTTAAATTGACACAAATTTTAATGGAGCAAAAATTTACAATGTATATTTTGCATAAAGATTATGAAGTCTTAACAATTGTTTGCTTTTAAGACTTTAAAATTTTCAATTTAATACTTTAAACTTAAACCTTTGATCTCTTACTTCCATCTCAAGGTTCCAACCAACTAAATTATACTTTGGGGCTGATTGCTTCTTTCATTTCCAAAATTTAAAGGTGCTGTTTGGTTTTAAGAAAGGGAAGAGGAGGAAAATAGTGGAATGAAGGGAAAAGGAGAAGAAGAGAATAGTAAAATTAAATTTCATTATTTGGTTTGGCATAAAATTTGATAAGGAAAGGGATTGTAATTTTTTTTAGTGGACAAATTTATCATTTACCTTAAATATTAAATTTTATATATATATATAAAATGGTGGTCCGGTGGCCGGCGTCGGAAGTTCGGCGGTGGTCCGGCGGAGGTCCATTTATAAAAGTAAATCAATAAAATAAAATTATAAATAATTATTATTAGGGTGGAGCTATTTGAACCCACCAATTTACTCAATAAACCCACTTTAAAAATAATTTTTTATCATTAAAATACCCCTAAATTAAATTACAGTTATGGACACTAGAATATAATTAAAAACAACTAAATTTTTACTCTTTAAACCCATCTTTATATTCAACATAGTTTTATCGAACCCTAATCAAATTTTCATTAAACCCTATCAATCAAGAGGTGAGATTCTTCTCTCAAGCCATTTATATTGTTAAATAGGCACATGTGAATTGATTCAGAGTAACAAAATTAATTTTTATTGATTTGATGGATATTGATTTTATAGAGGATTAATTGTTTAATTGTTATGATGAGTTTGGGAATGACCCCTCACTCAAAATTGTTTAATTAATATTAATGATTAAATTTTTAATTAATAATCAATTATTATTTTTTCCCAAATTCTGAAAAAAAAATATTTTTTCTCAAATTTCTCATATTAGATTTTCATACCATCATACAAGATTTTTCTCACCAATATAATATAACTCAAAAAAATAATTTCATAATGACAACTATTTTCTCCATTTAGAATGTTTTGATTCATTTGTCCTTAAACGAGGGCCATTCACTCAAAATTGATTATTAAATTTCCAATTAATAATCAATTTCCAATCTAATGGGTTTATAAATGAATATTATGGGTTTAATGAGTAAAATCACTATTATTATAAAAACTAGGTTTAGAAATGGCATATTAGGTATTTTAGTGGGTTTACTGAGGAAAATTTAAAATTTTAAAATTTAAAGATGAGTTTATTTAGTAAATTGGTGGGTTCAAATAGCCCACCCCTTATTATTAATGACATTAAATAAGTTAAAAAGATGAAGGATAATTTTGAAAAACTTTAGTTTTCAATATAAGAAGAATTTAAATTCTTCATTCTTAGTGTGGAATTCAAATTTTATATTATGATGGATATTAAATTCTATGAAAATTAAATTCTTATACATTTTGTCAAACCAAACAATGGAAATAAAAAGAGAATTTAAATTACTTTTCTCTCCTACATTCTCTTCTCCTAACCAAACACCACCTAAGGACTTCAATTTTTGTCCTTTATATGTGATTAATTACCTACTGTAAAGATACAACATCTTAAGATGAGTAATTACCTACTGTAAATATATAACATCTTAAAATGAGATTTCTTCTGAGAGAGATCAAATCAACATGTATATTTTTCCTTGCTTCTCGCACATAGAGAATTACTATACATGTATATGTCTTCTCACACCTAACATCTTTTGCGTAGGAACTCACTATGTTTATCCCTTCATCATTTTAATTATGAACTAATTAAATATCAAATACAGCAGCAAACACCTACTAATCACTAGGAGGCCTGCCTTTGAAGCTCCCTTATTTTAGTTTGTTGCTTTCACCAGATGATCAATTAATGATCAATTTTCATTAAGCAATTCTTCTATCATTTGCAGCGCAACCCTTTCTTCTTCATCTAGTCCACCACCACCAACCAAATCCTTTCTTCCACCCATCTCTTGTACTGCTTGAGGCTTGGTCAATTTGGGCTTCGATGATGTTGATGATGATGCTTCACCGTTAATCTTCATCTTCCCTAACTCAACTGTCATAACCCAATTGGAATCCGAACGAGGCCCGGCTCTCTTCTGCCAGACTCCAATGTGTGAGTTCTCCGTGTCAAGCCTTAAACAAGTGAGGGATGGAGATGGAGACTTGCAACTTTTGCGAAGCTTTGCACTGAGCTTAGAAGAAAGTGATGGCGTAGGAGATGTTGCAGTATTCTGATCACTGCTGCCGCCTTCTCCGTTGGTGATGACCGGAAAATTAGTCTTTGCACTGCGTCCACTCAACAGAATTGCTGCCTCATCATATGCCCTGGCCGCCTTTTCAGCCGTCTCAAATGTCCCAAGCCACACCCTTCTTTTGCTACAAAAATTAAATAATAGTAAGAAGAAGAAGAAGAAGAAACAAACAATGAAAGCAAATTAAGATAAGTAATTATGAGGAGGTATAAAAATAGTAGTGTGAGGAGAGTACAGTAATGGGTGGCGAATCTCAGAGACCCAAGAGCCCCAGTGGCGCTGCCTGACACCTCTGAACTTCTTTGAATGTACCATGTTTGTTGAGAACTATAACTCTTGTGACTGTTGTGAGAGAGAGGTTGAAGTATATTTCTTCAAATGAGGAAGTTGTGGAACAAAAATATAGGGAAGCTCACGAATCTTAGGGAAGCTCACGAATCTTAGGACAATGACGGCAGTACAGAGCATTTAAACCTCTCGGTGGCATGTCTGATTTCAAGAAATGAAAGGAGGAGTGAGAAAAGAAATAATGGGATAACAGATGAATTCTATATCAAATTAAACAATAGATTTGAGATTGACCCCTTTTTTTTCTTATTTTCTCTCTTCTTTTTATTCCTCTTCTCCCCTCTTAATTCTTCCAACCAAACATGGACAGTTGTATTATATTAGCAAATTAAGATATCCTTAAATTTTTTGGGGTCATGTATACGCAGAACTTTTTAATGAAGAACAATGTGGAGGGTAAAGAGGTTAGAGTGCTTTTCATCTTTGCCAGCCTTATATATACGGTAATGATACAAACACTAGTGCGGCTATGATTTGATTAATCTGTACTTTCATCTTTAGAGAGGTCAATGAATCTCGCCGATATTTTGGGTTCAAGCTCTTTCCATGGGGCCGAATGCATGATAAATTCAAACCATTGTCCTCTTGTGTGGCCCTTCATTGCAAGAGAACTGTTGTATTCATCACAGGTACATACTACATTAATCAAATAATAACTTTGAAAAAGTTTTATATATGTATTTACTTTGAAAATTAGACAAAAACTAATTTAGTGCATTATTACAATGAAATTATATTTGTTATATTACCATTACCATTAGCTGGTTGCATTATCTCTTATATATAAAATATTTTCTCCAAATTAGTAATGACAACTTTGAGTCATGCATGAACAACTAACAACCCGCACAATGGTAATTTATCGAAGCCTGTACGCCTAGGAAAAAATGTTGCATGCATGGATCATTCAAAAGTTTTATGATGTGGCATCGGCATCACCGCTCAAAAATTGTTTGTGGCTGGTAGACATATTCAGTCTCATCCTCGAAACAAATTTGTTCGTTCACTAAAGTGGAAAATCCTTTTAAGAACATTTGCAAAGTTGGAAAAACAAATGTGATGAATTGCAACCACCCACGTGTGAAATTAATACAACAAGTATCACTAACAAGACATCCCCTGATGAAGATATGTTCTCTTCAAGAGCACTTGAATTAAGCAGGAAAATTAACTTTCACCCTTGTAATTCATGAGAAATATAAGTGAGAAATGTTTTTCAAAATTTTGGTTGTTGAGGACTTTAATTGTATTTTAGATTGATGCCATGAGATCGAAGACATAACTGTGATGACCTAGCACCGCAAGATTTTAACAATAGCTTGAATACGTGGTTGTCATAAATTATCGGTTTAGCCATCGAAAGTTTCAAAATACATTAGAGGTACCTTGTAATCTATACAACAAGTAAAAAACAATATGACACGTATATATTTATTTTGAAAAATTACTATACAAGTGGAGATTATGTTAAATTTAATTACACATGTCACATATATATTAATTGGTTATATTACCTCTAATTTATTCTAAAATTTCTCAAAGTCACCGGTGCAACCGGAAACAACTGAATGATAAGAGTATAACGTATTGCTTATGTACGTACGGAACCAAAACTTGATCACGGTCACCAGGCTTTTGGTGGCAATCACTATCATTGTAAATTATAAATTATGAGAGAGATTGAAATCATTGGAAAGAGCCCAAGAAAAGGAAAAGAAAATATGACTTTTGGTGCATTAAAGATCTTTCCATGAAACTCATAACTAACACCTAAACCCTTTCTATTTTCATAACCTATATTATTAAACAAGAAAGTTAAGCAAACGGGCAACAAAATTACATTAAATATCCATGTCCCCGATCCCAATTGAAATCGGGTATGGTCCGTATGGATTCTTTTCCTTTCATAGGTTAGGGATGATAAAGTCTCCAAAGGTCTGGGGCCCCATTTGAGTCCGTATCAAATTGGGCGATATAATTATAGAAAATTATTATGCTATACATGAGAGTTTGTTAATTGAATCTTCTAGTTTACTTATCTCTAGCCATTTAGTTGAATTAAACAAAAGGACGTGATCAAGGAAAAAAGACAAAGAGGAGATTGATCATAAAGAATCCAAATCGAGGCATTATTTGGTTTAGACACTTGGAGCAAAAGCCTTGATTCGCGGGGGCAAATCATGTGGCATTTCATTTCATAATAATTGAAAGTACATAATAACAACTAGGGACGGGTCTATTACAATAGAAAGTAGTGTATAGTTGTAAGAATGGACCACAGTACAGGCTTCTGAGTTGTAAGTTATGACTGCATTAAACCAACAATTCGTGCAATTGCACATGCACTTCTTCTATCAACAATATTACCATAGGGACTAATTTCCTTTACTCATTTCAAGTTTGGCTAATTATGAAAACATTTCAGTCGGTTCGTATATATATATATATATATATATATATATATATATATATATATATATATAATCGAGATTTTATTCATTTCAAGTTTTACTCAGATGTTTTTCCGTGTGTTTGTGTTTTCATCTTCTTACTTGAAAACTCGATAATCACAACTTAATTTAATTAAATTGAATTTAAACCGCTCCTAATCCTTTGAAAAATTTACATCACGTGTCCATTAACGATAGTATATGTATACTGAGATTTAATTATATAGAATACCTATATATTTATAAAGCATGATATGTCAATTTTTCAAATGTTGATACTATGATCGATGTTATGGATGAAAAATAAATATATTTTATATTCGGATTAATATAGTTAAAGTTATTCAAGGTTAAGGTCAATTCAGATTTTAGATTAAAAGAAAAAATTAACACTTTAGTTTCTGGATAAATTTTTAATTTGATGATTTTTTTGGGAATGTAATGATGATATATATATACGGGAAATATTCGAGAAAACTTTAACTACAGTATTTTAAAAACTTAAAAATTTAAGTAATTAAACCGTATGGTTTATATATTTTTTAGACATTTCCACACTTTAAAATTCTAAATTAAAACATTTCTAATATATACATATATAATCGGTGAGAATATCAACTTGCAATTTAACTAGATTTCTACACAGACTAATAAAATTTTATGTAATGCGGAAAGCTCTATTTCACCACTTTATGGGGACCCTACAAAAATAATTGTAACTCTATTACATTTAGTTGTTTAGGGGATGAAATATTAAATTTTTGCTTGGGTTTGTTAGGGCTGAACAATTGAGAAGATTCAACGTTTGTAAGTGCCGTCTTGCCTAACACGAATTTTGGTTTGGTCTTGGATAGTATAAAAACAATAGATATTTTTTTTGGATTTATAATTTATCGTTGAATTGGAAATGAAGCGATGATGTAGTTGATCAAGATTTAAGAGTAAAAAAAGAAAATCACAAAAAAAAAAAATTAAGGGAACTAGTCCGAAAGATCTTTACATAATCGACGGCACTTAGGAAAACTCCAAGCGTTTTCATATAAGCTCTTATGAATATCAGTCGAAGGGTCACCAAACCTAGTAAAACAACTATATAACAAGTTTTTACCAGCAAGCCAGCTCTGTTCTTTTAAAAAAGCTTGATGTTTATTTTCTTAATTATTATTTCTTGAGTAAATTTTTTTCCTTCTGCCAACATTTTTTGGAAGCAAAAAACATGGACGCTAATATTAAAATAAAATAAACATTACTCAAATGATAAAGAATAGATATAATGCATAGAACAAGTGATTGATTCGAACATCTACATTCATAGAAGAATTGGATTGTTGGTACCCTTCATTAATCTTATAAAACCTCTATTATAGATATTCTATTTATATTTTCTCTCTCACTTCAATTTATTTTACTTGCACGCGTATGATTTCTTCTTTCTCTCTATTCAATCTATACAACATTTAAAACATTAATCTTTCTTTATGTTTCTTTCTTTTTTCATGATAATTATTTTTAATTTTGGGATGCTTGTTTAATTTTGTAGAAAGAGAAAGTTTGAAGAGAAGAATGAAGATACCAGATTGAAAATGGAGTTTGTTAGTAGTCCAACTCTTCATGTAAGTTTCCCCTTCAGATCTGCTTTAACCCAAAGCCCAGTTAACCCACCTTCAGATTTTAAGCCCTGAAGCTTATAAAGCCCACTGCCACAACATATCAGAAGCAAGATTGTGAAATTGGGATACTCTGTAATTCTATATTTATAAATACAGAAATATTATATAATTTTTCTTTTAAGGGTAAGTCTATGGTGGAGTTATTTTTTTTATAGTATTAATAATGTAACGAATGTATATCATTAGATTTAATTAATGGTATATATTATTTCTATCAATAAAAAATTTTAATTATTTAAAAATATTGTAACTAGTTAGTAAATCGGTTAAAAATGTTACTTAAATTTTTTTTAAAAAAGAAAGAATTATTATAGAAAACAATTTCTGTGTTTATCTCATTGAATTGGATCCTTATATCTCAATTCTCACATTCTTTCATTTGAAAAATAGCTTTTAATAAACTTTAGTATTCAAATAAACTTTATCCCCTTGCACCATCCATTATTTATGATGAGTAAAGTTTAGTGTTTCATTTCTCATTCAAAAAGTATAGCATCATTTCTCATTAATTATAAACTCTTTCCACGAATGCCTATAATAATTGAAAAAATCCTCTCATATAGTTCATTAATTTTATATGATGTCCTCAAAGCAACAATTAAACATAAATTGAAAGGCCCTCTTAAGTAATCGAATTTCACATGGAGCGCTTCCTCATTTCACTTGGCAACAAAATTAATTGTACATAAGATAGAGTCACAGACTCACAATCTCACAATATTTATGAGAGCGTTTGCATTAATATTTTATTCTCCTTTTAACATGAACTCTAATCACCTTCTCAGGTGCTAATTAATTATTTAATGATAAGTCACACAAAAATTGTAACTAATTAGAGGACAGTTGACACCTCAATCCTAGGCATGTGCTCATGCTGTAATTAGCAAATGGATGCTTTGAACAAATTGTATGAGAGAACGTGAGAAGACAAGTAAGACTTATAAGGGAATGGGATTGACTTTGCATATATTTAAATGAGTTTTGTAGAAAATTTTTATCGGTTGGATAAAATTAAAAAAAAAAGGCTATATGATTCTACATCTTGATTGTCAATTACTTTTTAATTATTTAATTTTATTTATTATATTAAATAAATGATAAAAATTAAAATATTTAAATTTAAAAATTATTATGTTACATAATAATATAATATATATGATTATATAACAGCTGTTGAATAAAAATTTAATAATTATAAAAATAACATAATTTTTATTATTTTATATTTTTATAACCATTAAATTTTTGTTAAATTACTGCTATGTTCATCTAATATAATAAAAGACTTAAATTTAACGTCGTGCCGTATCAAGAAAATTGCCGATGAAGTGGCATTTTACGAAACAAATCATGATCCACAAGTGCTGCATAAAGAGAAATAGGACAAGTCATGGCTCGTGAATCATGATGAATATTAATTTGTAAAGTGGGCCATCCTTATCGGGTAGTTAATTTCCCGACAAACGTCCTTGGAGGGACTGATGGATCCCCTATTCTCATCTCAACCGTCCCGTCTAAATCCGTGGGGCCACCACTACTTGTCGGCAGTATCCTTTTTGAGGCAACGCTCACTCCAACAAAGAGGCGTGTGGCCCACTTTGATGCCTTTGTCAAAGCTCACGAGTTTAATATTATTTATTCGGGTTTTCCTGACTTTCAATTTATTCTAACTTTATAATCAAGTAATTCAAGACACAGTGTGAACAAGCGCGTCAGCGGATAAATTTTATTTGTTTTACGTTATAGTAAAGGATTCGCCTTACATTTAATGTAACTTACGACCAGTATGTAAACCTTCATTTAACCCCCCATACTTTATATTATTTATATTATATTTATAAATATTATAAAACTTTGGATTGTAAAATTTTATTAAACCCCTTGTACTCAATTTTTTTTATTGAAATACTAGAGTTCAAATTCACTCCCTATAATTTTAAATTTTCAAAACAACCTCCATTTAATTAAAAAATAATTATTATAAAATGAATTATAATTATTATTCTATTATAATCATAAATATAATTATATTTTTTAAATAAATTATTATTGTAATTATTAATAACAAGAATAAAAAGTTTTATAATTAATTAATCCATTAACAATAATTAATAATAATTTTTTTGTTAAATTTTTAATACTAATAATAATTAACGATAATTATTATTAATAATTAATTTTTGACTAATAATAACAATAAAAATAATTAAAATATAAAATAATAATTATGATAAAAATTAATGAATGATTTTATAGCAATTGGTTATTATTTAACTCATTTGGATTTTGATTTTAAGACAAGAAAAATACATAAATGGTAATAAAGCTCATTTAAATTACAATTCCAACAGTTTAAGTAAATAAATTGTTCAATTAGATCACTCTATATTATTTACAATTTATTCACAAGTATTATGAATTTTATAGTGCATTCACTAAATAGGAATCAAATTTAGCTGGAAACATAATGAATTACAATCAGAATAACTAGAATTAAAATAAGGAATTAGAATCAAAATAATTTATTTACTTGAACTGTAAAAATCGTAATTAGAATGAGTTGTGTTACCATTTATTTGTTTATTTTGTCTTAGAATGAAAATCATAATGAGTTAAATTGTAACATTGCTATAAAATTATTAATTAATTTTTATCACAACTATTATTTTATATTTTAATTATTGTTATTGCTATTATTATTCAAAAATTAATTATTAATAATAATTATCGTTAATTATTATTATTAACAATTTAACGAAAAACTATTATTAATTATTGTTAATAGATTAATTAATTATAATACTTTTTATTCTTGTTATTAATAATAAAAATAATATTCTATTTCAAGAATATAATTATATTTATGATTATAATAAAATAATAGTTTTTTGTTAAATGGAGGTCATTTTGAAAATTTAAAATTATAGGAGGTGAATTCGTACTTTAAGATTTTAATAAAATAAAATTGATTGTATGAGGTTAAACGAAATTTTATAATTCAGAAAATTTTATAATATTTATGAATAAATTATAAATAATATAGAGTATAGGGAGCCCATTGAAATTTGACATGCTGGCAAATGTTGACTTAGGTGGACCCTATATTAAATGTCATTTGGAGAGATATTATTTATTTATGAATTATAGATTTTTTTTATTATTATTATGAGGCAGTAGTTCTGGTGAATATGTTCTATTATAAAATACTAGTGATGACTGTTTCTTTTTTAAAGTTAAAAACTAAATAAATAGATATCGAACCAAATTGAATGATTCGATTCAGTTTTCAGATCAAAAGTTACAAAATCTTAATCGAATCGATATCAATAGCATTTTTGTAATTTTACAATACACACACACAAAATACACGCATTTCACGCTCGCATTTTCTTTTATGTGCTGACTTTTTGTTTTGAGTGGATTCATTGTCGTTAATTGGAAAGGAACGAAAGTGAAATTTTGGATTTTTTGTTGATTTCCCTTTATCTCAGCATTGATAGAGATTCATTTTGGTCCGTGCTTTTTGCTTTCTTGATTTGTGTATACAAAAAAATTACCGTGTAACTGTGATATCGTAATTGTGTATAGATCATGTAAAATGTACGAACTTAGGAAAAATTGAATAGATTTTTAAAGATTTTGGTACTTGTAGTTGTTTTTTTAAGGATGAAGGGGTAGTACAGCTCGCTAAAGTATGCTAAATTTTACAAATTTTGAATTGTTTGGTTATAAAGAAACTGTAGGTAAATAAATGAAAATCTGAAAGAGCAGTGTTGTGGCTGATTTCTTTCTTTCGTCCTTGGTCTTAATTTCATTTTTTAATCATATTTACCAGAAAATTAAGCGAATCAATATGGAAAAACTGAAACCGAATAAAAAAATTGCAACCGAACTCTCGACTCTGGTTTGATTTTTATTTTCCTAAAAAACCGATCGGTTTTTTTAATTTCTAATCCGACCCAAATTAAAATTTTCAATTTATCTCGAAACCTAAACGAATCGAACGGATGCCGACTCCCAACTCCAACAAAGACGTATGTGGCCCATTTTGATGCTTTTGTCAAAGCTCACAATTTTAGTATCATTTATTTGAGTTTTCCTAAGTTTCAATTTATTGTAATTTTATAATTAAATTTTTTAAGAAACAGTATGACCAAGTGTGTGAGTGATAAATTTTATTTTGTTGTAAGTTATATTAAATGTAATTTGAAGAGACCTCATTTATTTTGTGAATCATGAACTTTCATTATTTTTACTATCTAGAAGGACATGACTATTTAAGAAATGAGTTTTGCCCATTGATTAAAAATTAAAAATTAATTTATTTTATTGAGATCTCTATGTGATTTGAACGATCACACTTACCTTACTAAAATAACGTGTGATATGAACTATACGGAACAAATTTATATTTAGGTTTTGATTGTGTGAGTGGCATCGTTTTATGTTTTATTGTTTTAAAGGACTCTTAATTTCTAATACGTTCGTCATTTTCAATGTTTTATACACAACTCTTAAACGTCATCAACGTGTATCAAACAATACAACTGTGAACTTCCAAACAAAAATGTGCGATAAGCGCATAAATTTAATGCACACTTTTAATAAATTATTTGTGTGTTTTCAAAAATTACACTTTACACATAGATAATATTTTTTTAAAAAAATTACACTGAGATATTAAAAATTTAAGAAGTGTTTTTAAATTTTGTTTAGACAAACAATATAGTGAATATCTCAACTGTTATTTTAATTTTTTCATCTCAATTATTAAGTGACACTCATTACTAGTTAAGTTATTTTCTAATTCTATTTGACCATTTAATAGATGAGATTATTTCATTAATTTTCAGATCATAAAACTTGTGATGTCGACATCTTCTTCTTGTTTGCTTAATAAATAACCTTCAAAACAAATAAAGATGTTATGTTATGAATGGCAGTTCATCCACAAACACACGACCAACTCTATATAGCAAAATACTGAAAATGCTATAAGAAAATAGAAGAAAGACATTCATTCAGTTGCTTTGGAGTAACCATATGCATCCACGGGAAACCACAATCCCACTTCAAGACTCTCATTAATTGGAATCAAAACGACCCCCCACCCCACCTGGTTTCTAGTTAGTTACGAGTACTTAAAAGCCCAACTAAATTATGATTAAAAAGCCAGCAACTTAACCAAGAATGTCTTGTCTCTCTGACAAGTTTTTTTTGTCTTGTTTTTATATCAAGTTTAGTCCGTAATCTTTTCTATTTGTTTGTTTTATTTCGCCATCAATTGTCTGCTTTTGACAATACTATGGCCAACAACAATAACAATCTTGCGTCTGAGATTTGTAATGGTTATGAACGCATGACTATTGAGGAAGAAGAGGAACGTGGACTGATTGTTGAAGGAGATGATGGTGATGCGGGTGGGGAGATGAAGATTGACTTTCGATATTGCTTGGTGGGTAGATTCTTGACGGATAATGTGATTAATTTCTCAGCCATGAAGAACACTATGGCATCCTTATGGCGCCTAGGGACAGGAGTTTGCATCAAGGACATGTCATCTACCCTGTTTCTTTTCTATTTTTTCCATAAAATTGATATTAACAGAGTGTTGAATTTAGGACCATGGACTTTTGATCAGCACATTTTGATTGTGAAAAGGTTGGAGGAAAATGAACAACCACAGCATGTTCCTCTTTTTCACACTTCCTTTTGGATCTAAATTTATAACCTTCTAATTGGCCTTTTGTCCAAGAAAATACTACAGAATATTGGGAACTATATTGGCACCTCTCAAGACTCGGATGAGAATAATCTCGTGGGAGTATGGAGAAATTATATGCGAATAAGAGTCTCTATTGATGTTCGAAAACCTTTTAAGCGACGCATGCAACTAAAGAAAGCGGGAGGAGAATACATTTGGGTTGATTTCAAATACGAGAGATTGATTGTGTTTTGTTTCATCTGTGGGCTTCTTGGTCATACTAAAAAACAGTGCCCAAAGTTATATGAATGTGCAGGTAAGGTGGTGAAACTTTATGGTCCATGAATGAGGGCATCGAACAAAAGGAATACCCTGAGTTCCGACGAATGGTTGTTAAGGTCGTCGTTGCCAGGTTTGGTGATGATATCTATGGAAGTTGCTCTGAATTAGCAGTTGCTATGGCAGTTGATCTTACGATTTCCAAAAAATTCATAAATGAGTTTAAGTAAGGGCAATGATGGGAGAGGAAATGGTGGGTCATGCCTACTCTTAAGAAAACTTATGCGAACTTGCCAATTCAAATTCAAGATCATGTTAATAGAAAGAAAGTGGTGGAAACAACTACAGGACTGAGGCTATCAAAGGAAAGTGGGGAGGAGATGGAATATTGTATTATTGTTATAGATACTAAGTGAAAGAGATCTCACATTGGGCTACACGACAATTCGAGCTTAGTTATTGTAATTACTTCTCAATCAAGGGAAATCACAAGTTCTTTAAAAAATGGACCAGCGGTGGGACCTGTAAACCAGGCCCACCGAGATCAATGAGTATCTTAAGTTGGAATTACCGTGGGCTGGGCCACCCACGAACAATTCAAGTACTGATAGAAATAGTCCCGAATAAAAAACCTTCATTTGTATTTTTTATGGAAACATTGAGTTGTAGGAGTAAATTACAAAGCCTTAAATCCAAGCTGGGTTTTGATGGGCTTTTTGTGGTGGATAGAGTTGGCTATAGTGGAGAAGGGGGCTTGCTCTGTTCTGGAATTCTAATCATCAAGTTAAGTTGTTAAAGTATAATGGAAATTTTATTGATGTTGAAGTTGAAGCGGTTGACAATAGTCGGTGGAGATTAATTAGGTATCTTGGGACTTACTGCGGGTACTTGCTAATTCTTTATCTCTTCCTTGGGTATGCTTAGGGGAATTTTATGATATTTTGACAGCTAATGAAAAACGCGGCCGACGTGATCATTCAAACTGGAAGCTTCAAGGTTTTGGGAATGCCATAACTGATACTGGTTTGATTGATTTGGGCATAGAGGGTTATTAATTTACTTGGAAATGATTTGAGGGCACTGTAGAATGGGTTGAGGAGAGGCTCGATCGAGCTTTTGCTTCTAATTATTGGTGTCGTCTTTTTCATAAGGCGAAAGTGTGGAGTCTGAAATCAACGTGTTCAGATCATCTTCTATTTTATTTTTAATCCTAATCTTGTGATCTATATTCCCAGGACAAAACGGTTTTATTTTGATGATGTTTGGTTGCATGAGGCTGACTGTGTGGATATTCTTTGCAGCAACTGGGTCTATTCTGTAGGCAGCCCCATTCAAATTAAACTCTCGATGTGTGGGACTGATTTGCTTAAGTGGGGGTGGCCATCTAGCTCGTGATTTTCGTAAACGAATCTCATTGTGTATGCAAAGAATTAGTGTACTTTAGGTCATCGTGATCAGAAAGGCTTGGATGAGTTTACGGAGGTTAGAAATCAGTTCAATAAGCTGATTCACAGCCATGAAGTGTTTTTGGAAACAGAGAGCAAAAACATTTTGGCTTAAAGAATGAGATATGAATTCTCATTATTTTCATGCAACCGCGTCAGCGAGAAAACAAAAAAAATACATTTGTGGAACTTCGTTATAATCAAAGTGAGTAGTGCTCGGATCAGCGTGAAATTGATAACATGATTGTGAAGTATTTCAGGTAGTTATTCACATCTAGTGGAAGTGTTGGAGGTTATATCCTCGGTTGTGTTGAGAAAAAGGTATCGCAAGAACAGAATTTGATACTGCTAGCGCCTTTTGATGCTAATGATGTTAAAGATGCTTTATTCAGTATGCACCCAGATAAATCTCTAGGACTTGACGGTATGAACCCAACCTTCTATAAAAAATTTTGGCATACTGTAAGTGAGGATGTAATGTCAGCTTGTTTGAATTTTATTAATAGCTATGACTTTCCTAAGGGCTTGAATTATACCTCAATAATGTTAATCCCAAAGAAATCACAACCTGAGTACTTGTTAGATATGAGGCTGATAGCTCTATACAATGTCATGTATAAGATTGTTGCTAAGATGATTGCCAATCGTTTGAAGCTAGTTTTTAATAGTGTGATTTTAAAATCCCAAAGTGCATTTGTTCCTAGGTGTGCAATCACAGATAACATCTTTATATATACTGAAAGGGGTGGCTGCTCTCAAGATATATATAAAGTGTATAATCGTATCGAATGTGATTTCCTTAAATTGATGATGGTAAAATTGGGGTTTAATGATAGATGAATAGAGTTGATCATGCTTTATGTCACCACCATTCATTATAATGTGATTCATGAGGGCACGATAGTATGTTCGATTGTACCAAGTAAGAGGCTTTGTCAAGGTGACACATTGTTTCCTTATTTGTTTATTTTATGTACAGAGAGGCTAAGTTTGCTAATCAGAAAAAATGAGCTAGATGGCTTTATTCACGGTGCTAAAGTGGCAAAAGGTGCTCATGTGGTTTCGCATTTATTTTTTGTTAATGATTGTTTTTTGTTCTTCAGTGCAAATCAGCGAGAAGCTAATTTAATTAAGTACATGCTTGCTGAGTATGGAGCAACTTCAGGGCAGGTAGTAAATTTCAATAAATACTCAGTTTCATTTAGTGCTAATGTGAGTGAGATTGATGCTCGATAGGTCTATAATATTCCGGAGGTTACAATCATAACAAATCATAATGCTTATCTTGGCTTGTCATCTTCAGATGGTAGGAGGAAGAATGACATCTTTACTTTTATCAAGGGCAAAGATACAAGGCTGGAAGCAAAAAATCATTTTCCGAGTAAGAAAAAAGATTCTGCTGAAAACAATGGCCCAAGCTATGCCTAACTATGTGATGAATATTTTTGTTCTTCCCTTTGATCTTTATCGCAAGCTGGAAATCATGATTAATTCTCTTTGGTGGGGTAACAAGCGCAATGGAGGTGGTGGAATTAAGTGGTTACGCTAGGATACTTTATACAAGCCAAAATCGGTTAAGGGCATGGGATTCAAAAAGCTCCACTATTTTAACTTAGCAATGCTGGGCAAGCAAGGTTGGAGGTTATTGTCTAACCCGAACTCTCTTGTTTCCAAGGTTATTAAGGCTCGTTATTTTCCTAAAATATCTTTTACTGATGCTGGGGTGGGACACGATCCAAGTTATGCTTGGCGATCTATCATGGCAGCAAAAAATGTTGTTATTTGGGGCAGCTGTGTTCAAATTGGGAATACTTAAAGTGTTTTGATTGGCAATGATCCATGGCTTCTTAATATGGAGAATGGGTTTGTTACATCTTATTTAAATGAGAACATTTCAAATGCTCGAGTTAATAGTCTAATGGAGTCTGATCATCGTTGTTGGGATCATGATGCAGTGACTAATATTTTCGGGACACGGGATATAGATTTCTTGCAAATTCCACTTAGTTTCTGAAGAAAATGATGACTTATGGTATTGGCTGGCTGATCCTAGGGGTTCTTACACTATTCGCAGCTGTTACAAGTTGTTGGATCCCATCCCAGTATCTCCAAGTAGTAGTGTAAGGCATCGAATGTGGAACTTGAAGGTGCCAGGGAAAGTGAAGAATTTTATTTGGCGGGCTGCGTCGAATGTTTTACTTGTAAATGACAACCTCATCTATAGAAGAGTAAAAGTTTTACCAACTTGTTCTGTTTGTAATGCATCTACTGAGATTGTGTCCCATGTGTTGGTGGATCGTAATTTTGCTCAAAATTGTTGGATTTCTTCTCCAATTGGGTATGTCGCGCATTGTTCCTCTTTTTTGCTTTGGCTTGAGAATGTGTTTGGCCGCTGTAAAAAGGAGGATTATGACCTTGCTCTAATGATTTGTTGGAGACTTTGGCTGAATAAAAATGATAAAGTGTGGAAAAACATGAACAATGGTGTGTCAATTGTGTTAAACTCGGCAAGTCAACTTCTCTTTCAATGGCAATCGGCAAGGAATCAAAACTTTTTTCGTATTGCGTCTAGTAATTTAGACCACGACACAATTTATTGGGTGGAACCTCAGTTGGGATGGCTCAAGTGCAATGTTAATACAACTACATTTACTTGAAAGGGTATGGTTTCTTATAGGGGTGTCATTTAGTGTTCTGATGGCAGCTTTGCTGCTACAAAATGTGGTTGTCTCCTTGGTAAGTTTAGTGCTAGAGAGACTAAAGCTCTTGTTGTGTGTGAAATTCTCAGTGTTATCATATGAAATTCTTAGCTCAAGGATATGCAATTTCCTCATGTTATCATTGAGATGGACTGCCTGCAAGTGTACAATGCGTAGTTGATAAACTATCTAACCCTAATAGATTTAGCTTGATTATCGATGATTGTAGAGCTTTGGCTATGTCTGTAGGAGAAGTGATCTTTTCATTTGTTAGACGATCTGCGAATACCGTTGCCCATGTTGTTGCGTGGGTGGGGGGTTCTTTGTCAAATTTAGGAGGGTGGAGTCATGTTCCACCTTCTTGGTTGATTTCTAGTTTGTATGGTTCTTGTGGTTAATTCAAATTATGGTTTCTTAAAAAAAAAATTAATTGTGATGTCCAAATTCAAATTGGATCAACCTAAATGATCCAAGTTAAAAAGAATCCAATCTATTTATAAATTATTAATGAAAAATTTCCATCATATTATATTATTGTAGATGGATTTGAATCTCATGCTTAACTGACTTTTTATATCATAATATTATTATGTTATGACATATGTCGTAATTATTTTCATTGGCTGACATTTGTTTTTCTTTTCTCATTAAATGCATTTTATTAACAAGTTTCAAGTACTTTTTTTTATTACTTGAGAATATTGCTCAAATTACAACTCATATTATGTGATATTATAACTAATATTTACAAATTATACTATTATTGGGATCTACTTACATCAATAGTTATGGAGTTCTATCCAGATTTCTATCCAAATCTTAACCTTAATTAATATTAAAGAGATGTCTACTCCACTCACTCTTAGGAAAGAAAGAATACTACCTTCATGCAATTATATAATATAATTAAGGAATGAAATACTCCCACATTGCGCTTGTTGGGGTTCGAACTGCTGCCCTCCAAATCTACTCGACCTTTGGCCAAGTGGCTAAGTACTTGTGATCAACTCAAAGGGAACTTTAAAAAACAAATTATTAACTCAAACGTATTTTATTGATTGTTTTGTTTTTTGTTAATCTCATTTTCCTTTCTCACTCATTTTCTTTGACAAGTTTACAATAACTGTATTCAAGTTAAAAGTTTCAACAATAATGGTGGATATAAAAAAATAAAAACAACTAGTGGATTTGTAAACTAATTTTTTATTTCAATTCTTAGAACTGATTGATGAGGGTATTAAATTTCATATATATGCAAGGAATCTGATTTAGATTTGTTAGATTTGATTTTTATAGTGAAATCTTGATTTACCTTTTTATATGTTATTCTCTTTTCCTCTAATTTTTTTCAGTTGTCCGAAGAATTTTATCTTTTATTTTCTTCAAATAAATCAAGGTTTAGAATGGCCATATTTTCATAAGATCAGAAGGACTGAAAAAGAAGAAGGGGAACAGTTGGATGAGATTGGGAAAGGTTCAGCAAATCTTATAAATTATAATAATCCTTACCAAATTAAGAATTAAAGGGAATAATAGAGCAGTTTTTAATTAAAAAATAAATCTTAACTGTCGCAAATAATTATGACACATGTCATAAAAAGCTTAGCAAAGGCTCATCTAAGTAGGGATCTAAATTCATTATGGTATTATATTTGAGAAAAATAATGTTCTCACACATTCGCGCACAAATGTTTGCACAAAACGGTGCGTTTTGTGTACCTTTAAAACGCTCTTTGTACGTGCACAACAACACACACGTTCTTCCCAGCTTCTCACTCGCGTATGCCCTTGTTCCTTTCACTGCAATAAAAAACCTTGTTCCTTTCACGGCAACAAAAACCTAGCAGCTTCCTCATTCTCTAGACACCATTCTCTCTCGCTCTCAGCTTTGTATCCCTCATTCTCGCTGGATCTGTTTTGCCATACTCTCTCAACTTCGATCACCCTCATTCTTGGTGGCTCAATTTCCCTCACTGTCTCAGTTCCGATCTGCCTCAATCTCTCGATCTCAGTTTCATCACTCTCTCTACCCCAACACAATCGAATTAACGGAGCTTGTTAAGGTTAGTGTTCAATTTATTGGTTTAATTTGTAGTTAATTGAAAATTTATTATTTTGCCCCATTTTGGCTACTTGGATTTTGAATGGTTATTGTTGAGGGTATAGCGATTTTGGGTTGTATTGATATTAGCTTTGGATTTTGAACGAACTGATTTATATAAATGCATTAATAGTTGTAAAGAAAAAGAATTTAAATAAATTATCGTTGTTATTTTCAGATTTGGTCGTATATACGTAGTTGATAGATAAAAAAATTCTAAGGGCTCTCTCTTTGCATAAAGTTGTTGAGCCTGCAAATTTTATACAGAAGACAGGATTATCTTATCCTCACACGGCTCATTGTCTTGCTTTTGGTGATATCCTAGTGTCATGCCTTGGAGATAAGGATGGAAATGCTGAGGGAAATGGATTTCTTCTCCTTGACTCAAAATTCAACCTGAAAGGAAGGTAAAACAATATATTTGTGTAAACTTGAGCTAATATCTTGTTTTTTTCATGCTATTCACTATTCTAAATAATGTAAACTAGAACTTAAAAAATAGATTCATGTAAGTGATGTTGCAAATTATTTGAACAATGTGAGGCGGTGATATTATTTGTCATTAGTTCAGAAAATAAAAAATATTCAGATGTGATTGACAAACATTATTAGATAGATATTAAGTTTACAGGAGATAGTCGGCAAAAACCTTGAGAACAACATTGTTGTGGTTGTTTTTCTTATGGAATGATTAGTAGCTGGTGTGTCATATATTGTTTTCCCTGTCCAGTTGCTTAATGCTCACTAACTAATACAGCTTTTTTTTCTCTTTGTCAGTTGCTTAAATTGGTTGAATATTTCTATCACAATGTCCTTTAGCATGAGTGAAGTTCCAAATCCACACATAAAAGATTGTGGAAAGTGATGCAATGATAATATCTTACGAACTTCGCACACAAGAGAGAATCTGAATCGTAAGTTTTGGAAGTGCAAATGATGTGGGGCGTTTGAATGGGACGACAATCGGAAGAACAGTAAATATACTATGTGTCGAAGGATGGAAGATCGAAATATGAGCGAGAATAAAATTGATCTCTTACTAGGAGAAGTGCGCAAGTTGGGGCATCAAATGAAATACTTGTCTCTTAAATTTGAATTGCTTGAAAGAGAACTTCAACGAAGTTCGCAACCAAGTATTATTGTAAAATATGTCCCACAAATAATTATATGTATTTTAATATGTATTGTATTTAAATTGTATATTGAACTAATGTATTAACTTCTCTTATTTGCAATGAAAATTACGTTTATGGTTGAAATATTATTTTCTGTTATTTGCAACTTTGCATTAAATTGTGTATAGCTTTCGGTTCACAAGAAAAAGTTTAAACTAATTTCAATGGACAGGGAACCTCAACTAAACCATTTTCAGCTGCAAATAAACACATGCATGCTAAAATCACGAATGTAATAGAAAGCTGAACATTTCCTCCTTCCCAACCAAACCATTTTCTGCTGGAAATAAACATATTTAAAAGCCAAAATCACGGCTTCAATGCCACAAAAAGCTGAACATATCCCCATTCCCAACCAAAGCATTTTCAGCTGCAAAACCATGTTGCAAATGCTCTACATAATCACTCACAAATCTCTAAGCCACATGAATAGACCAAGCAACTGGGTTTTCTCATATTTCATTCAACTTGACAAAAATAAATCACTTTTGTAATATCAACAACAGCAACTTCAATGAATCGTACATAAATCAAACAAAATATTACACATTTATGCTCAATCAAACATATAATTCTCCATAATTAAAACACAAGTATAATAGCAAACATATGATTCTCCAAAATTAAAACACAAGTATAACAGAAAACATATGATTCTCCAAAAACACAAGTATAATGTTATTTTCCAAAATCACGTTGAAACTCCGAATTAACTCCATATTCATTAGCTTACTGAAAGAGTAACTGTTGAAAATGTCCATGTTGTAGGAGCTGTGGGTGCTATTATAAAAATTCAAACATTATGCTATAATAAGAAATACAATAGATAAAATAAATTATATATATATATATAGTGAACAACTTACATTATGATAGTTTGTAGTTCCATATGGGTATATATTCGTATGAATATCACTTCCTCTAACATTTAGAAGTGTCTACATAAGATCCACAATATAACTTAAAATATGTATGAATTAAGTTATGTACGGATTAAGAAAAATGATAAGAATATGGCCTCACTTATCGTTGCAATATTGCTTCCTTGTGGAGTTACAACAGACACTTGAGAAGATAATATATTGTCTGCATGTCCATCCTGCAAAGTCAACAAAAAAATCATTTAAGCACCATTTATGTAATAAATTATTTTAATTAATTAACGGTAAAACTAACCTCTGCATCTGAACATGTTGAATTCTTTTTAGGTTTAGTAGACTTTGTTGATTTTTTCCTTTGATAAGGTGGACGACTTTTTCGACGCCTCATTATATGTTCACAATTGAATTGACGTATTCGCAATACATCTTCGCAGTCAACTCTTTCTAAAACTCCTGAAACTTTAAAATGGTGTACACATCTCGAAGTTACTTCCCCATCACGTAAGATGTTACGCATGACATTTATTGTGAAAGACACCTAGTATCTTCTTCGAGTTCGTTTTGAACTTTACTCTTTAATGCATCTGCTCTACAAACTACTTCAATGCAGTTTTTGAGTTAACATAACCATCAAAAAACGCATTCATGCTCTCACTTCGTTGAGTAGTTGACATTCCAACCCAAAAACTATCCTTCAGGTAACATGTTGCCTAATGATGTCTCTCATTATACAAGCCCTGTAACCAATCATTACCACCCAAATCATATTCTACAATCATGCAATGCCAAATTTTCTCGAACTTTGCAGGGCTCTGTGAATCATAAACAACACAATGCAACATATCGCTAATGTCACGATATTGTTTATAGCCCCCTAGCTTATCCGGAATCTTCTTAAATATATGCCACAAACACCACCGATGTCGAGTATTAGGAAAGACAGCAGTAATTGCAATTTTCATGGCCTTGTCTTGGTCGTAATAATTCCAATGAGAGCAGAATTGAACATACATGCTAGCCACATTTGAAATAACCAAATGAACGTTTCAACATCCTCAAGTGAAATTAATCCACATCCAAACAAAATAGAATGACCATGATGATTTACTCCCACAAATGGAGCAAATGGCATGTCATACTTATTTGTAAGGTATGTTGTGTCAAAAGTAACAACATCTCCAAACTTTTTGTATGCTTCTCTATTCCTTGGCTCAGCCCAAAATACATTTTTCAATCGACCCTCATCATCCACTTGCATACTAAAAAAAAACATATTGTCTTATGACTGCACTCTCATAAAATAATTTTGAAGAGCAACACCATCTTCATCCCCAAAGCGTAATCGCCCTTCTTTCTGTATATGATTTCTACAATCTCTTTTTGTGAATGTCACATTTTCATGGCCACCAACCTCAATAACAAGTGATTGATAATTCTGGGACAATCTAATTCATGCTCTATCATTTACATCAAGCTTCTTTTTTGCCTATGAACTAAGGCTGCGATTGCATCGGAAAAATTTGGATTTGGTTGGAGTCAATAATGTATGGTTGTGTTCAATATTTAAAACTCGGATCCTCCACTTTCCGTCTTCCTCTAATCCTCCTCCCAATTTAGCATTGTAACCTATTTTTGCATTAGGTTGGGGCCTTAGCAGATTACTAGATTTGCTTCTTGTTGCACCACTCTGCCCACAAACATAATTCATATGTCGTATCATCCCATCAATGCCCTTACTATTACTTATTCGCATAACTAGAAACCATTTTCTTTTACCATATTCTCCGTAATAATTATACATTTCAATCTCACTATTGAATGACATCCCAATCATTAGCTCATCATCCAGTAAGTTGTCCTCCTCAATTTCCTCAAACTCTTCAACTTCAGTGCTTTTTTCCATATCTTTATTTGTACAAAAGGAATATATTTTATATTAATCAACTGAATATATTTCACATTACTCATGATAAGAAAAAATTCAGATAATCATAATCAACACAATCAACATTAATCGGCAATTACAATATATGCTCTATAAAATTTAAATAGAAAAAATCAAGAACTAAACAGAACGTAATTATTCAAAGGCTCACAAAATTCGACAAATATGACAAAAACTAAGGCTTCACATTAGGTTAGGTGAAGTACCCGAAATGGGGCAAAATAATTAATCTTTAATTAATTATAAATTAAAGCAATAAATTGAACAAAACAATCAACATTAATAGGCAATTGCAATATATGCTCTGTAAAATTTAAATAGAACAAATCAAGAACTAAACAGAACCTAATTGCTCAAAGGCTCACAAAATTCGGCAAATATGATAAAAATTAAGGTTCCACGTTAGGTTAGGTGAAGTACCTGAAATGGGGCAAAATACTACTGCTGAGATCGAGAGATTGAGGGAGATCGATGCCGAGAGAGTGAGGGAGAATGAAGCCACCAAGAATGAGAGAAAATCGAGCTGAGAGAGTGAGGACAACTAAGAACGAAGCTGTTGTTGTGTGGAGAACGAAGTTGTTGCTGTGTGACAATAAAATGAGCCTTTTAGAATAAAAACCGAGCTGTTGTAGTAAAGGGAAAATGAAATGTAATGTGCGTGTGACTTGTTTAATTCATGTGTGTGAAATTATAAGAAGTCTTTTAAAGGTTCCGTTTTATGCAAACTTTTGTGCTCGTTTTTGTGAGCATGTCGCTATTGTTATATTTGTACCTAAAAAAATTTAAAAAAAAAACTTGTACCTTTCCAGCAATTGATAATTGTATTACGTGGGTTGAGCCAGGCATCCGCTCAATGGCCTCACTAAAAGGAACTCGTCAAGTCATTGGTGGAGTCATTATTCATTCATTAAAATAAAACATACGACCCCACTCATCGTTAATCTATGCAATATGAAATTTGACACATGTTATCAACAATCTTACTAAAATTAGACTCATTTAAGTTATATTTATTGTAATTTACAATCTAAATTATGTAAAAAAAATGAAATTAAGTCAATTCATACGCGAATTTTATCCAATCATAAGTTATTAAAAAATGTAATTTAAAAACACCCTAGTTAATCATCAACCGATCCAAAATTTCAACCCCAATCGATGACCTTTTGTCTTCGAGTTGGAATAATTTTTTTAGACTTTTCACGTGGGAATCCAATGGTCCACCACTCTGTGTATATTTTTTCAATCGTTATTGACATTGATAATCAAACATTTGATTGGTATGCTAATTTGTTCTAGATTTGTTAATCAAACACATGTCCATCTTAATTCATGCAGAATACAGTCATAGAAAAGTGTTCATAAAAACTCGATTTCGAGTTTGAATTTAATTATCGAGTTTAGTCTAATAACCCCTCATAGACCATCACCAAAGTAGATAATAAAATTTACATTACAAGAAAACTGAAATTAATGAATTTAAGGAGTACACCAATTTAGTTAGTAAAAAGAGAGATTTGCTTATCAATGATTTTACCATGTTTCACTAATTATTATGAAAATAAATTAGTGGAGGAATGTGAACAAGAATCACTAAGCTTTAATCATTTAAGTTTTTGAATTCATTATCATCTCTAGACAAACTTTAACGTGCCTCAAGGTCAATGGATGGGCACTTCTTTAATTCTTTTACTGTGATGGAATTTAGAATTAAACGATAATTCAAAATTCAAAATCACATGTATCGTCAATTATTTTATCATTAAAGGACAACGACACATTACTTTTTGGAAATCACAGTAATTCTTTCATTGGATGTAGCAAGTAAAACATTTATCTAAAGCACAGTAGGTGAGAAAAGCATTCAAAAATTTACTTTTACCACAGCAAATGTTCTTACGCACATATGCAAATAACATATGCTTCAATTATCTATTATTTAGATTGTTGATTGTCACTTTCTCCGTAATATTGTCAGCTTTTAACATTTATTTTTCTATAGATTTTATAATACCTAGGGTCATTCATTAGCAAAATTGATACTTATTGATGATTGTTATAGTACTTGAATGAATTTTGATGTTGAAATTTTGACATCGATCATAAAGTTAACAGAGGTATTTAATTATGAAAAGCTTTTAAATATCAAAATTTAGAAATATTAAAGGACAACTGATGATTTTCTATCATTTGTTGCCAATATTACACCCATTTTCATTGAAATTGAAGGTATTTTTTTTATTAAGTATGTTCATCCATCAGTCATATATCCGTGAAAAATACGTTATGAATAATTATTTAAAAAATCAGGATTTAAAAGTCTGAATTTTATCTCTTTTCCTGCTCACCTTGTCAAAGAAACGCTACTAGAGAAAAGAAAGAATTGAAAATGCAAAGCTCTTAATATATAAAAAAGAAAAAAAGAGAAAATAAAATACATAGGGACCAGGGAGTTGCCTCGCCAAGAAAATAAAATACCTTCGCATGATTTTTACTTTCAGAAAACTCTGCTATACTCTACAAATTCTTCTTTTATCCCATCACTACCTTTTTCAACTTTTTTATTTTCATGAAAAACTCCCCCCAAAATTTTGAAATTTGTTTATGTTCCCATATTAAACAAATTATAATATCCTGATCCATAATATGTACTATTATGTTAAAAAAAAATTATTGACAACTAATGCCAAACATCTCCAAATCAATTAATAATATTTTTTAAATTTACAAGTAAATAAGTGGATGATTGTATTTAAGCTTTATTGAAGATAATACTTATCTATCACTGTTAACTAGCACTTGTCATAAAATGAACTTTTTTTAATAATAATTATACCAACAATTATTAATTTAAGAGTTGATGTTCTATTTTTTTATTGTAAATTATCTTCAACTCATATACATATAATTTTAAGTAAATTTACATTCAATTTATTCAAACATCATCAACTTACTCAATAATTCTTTTTCTTTACTAAAATACTAAAATATAAACAGTCTTGATATAATGTCTTATAGTATATAACTTCATATTTATAATATAAACGTCGTACTTATAGCACAAAAAATTATTGGAAATTTACATTTCTCGACTAAGCAAATTCATTGAATTAAAGGTCAAAAAAAGTGGCATAGTTTCAAAACCAAGAAGTAAAGAGCCATTACAGAATTACACATAATTTTGTTTCCAAAAATGTAAATGTGACTCACTCCAGAGTCATTGGCTCCACAAGCAAATAAATAAGATCTGAATTTGCGGATCGTTTTCACTAGTCTTTTTTTTTTTATTCTCTTTCATTACTCCCTCTGTAAGTTGTTCATCATATTCGTATTCTTAGCACATTCACATCACACACTAATCACAGTCACTACAAAGTTTTAATCCGATCCCAAATTCTCCCCTTTTCCCGACGAAATTAGATTTTCACATATCCATTTTACTCCAAGTTAGTTTTTTATTTTTAAAATTTTTAAGCCTGCTGAATGACTTTCAATGGTGTGATTTTGATTACCCATTTGGATAAAATGAAAAAGCTGTGATCTTTGTTTTAAAGTTTGAATTTTTATTTTATGTCATTATTACTGTTTTTTTTTGTGGTCTTTTTTTTGGGGGGGGGGGGGGGCGGGGGATTGTAATTGTTAGAGGGGTGTCAATTGTGTGAGTTTGATTTCCACCCACTTGGAAAAAAAGAAATAGAAAAAGCAGTGATCTTTGTTATTAAGATTGAATTTTGATCTTGATTTTGATTTTTTTTTTTTGGGAATGACTGTTACAGGTGAAAAATGGCGCAGATTTTGCTACATGGTACTTTACATGTTACGATCTATGAAGTGGATCAGCTTGAAAGTGGAGGTGGCGGCAACTTTTTCACTAAGGTGATTTATATGATATTGTGGTTGCTCTCTCTTTTTTGATTGATCTGTAATTTTTATTTTTATTTTTATTTTTAATGGTGATATGTGTGTTTTCTATTTGGATCTTGATTTCTAACAGTTGCAAAAATTTTGTGAGTGCTAATTTTTTTTGGGGTGTCTTTCAGGATTTAGTCGACAAGTTGACTGAACTGTGCAATTCTATTCTTGCTTTTGTGTAGTGATCAGTGGAAAAAAAAAGATAAAATCAAGTGAATTAGATATGTAGTTTGTATTTTTTGAAGTGATCTCAGTGCTTTGGAGTGATTCAAAACTGCTTTTAGTAGTTGATTTGTAGTGCAATTCAAAATACAAGTTTGTTTGAAGTTTATCTGCTATTTTCCAAGAAGGAAAATAATCAATACCAATTGATGGTTTCATTTTCACTTCCTGAATATATAGTGATCTGGGATCTTCACTTGTCACATTTCTCTCTCCTTTGATTTGAACTGTGCTTATGTTCCCTCTAAATGCTTATTTTTTTACAATTAAATACTTCCATGCTATTCACATGCTGCCGGAAAATATCAATTGGAAACATTTGTTCTGAATAGCATTTTAACCTCATCTTGACTCCTATGGTCAATTATTCTACACATGGAAACTGGATTTCTTTTCTTATTCATGTTCTGTAGCTGGATCTTGCACTTGCACTTGCACGAGTTATTCCGCTTTCATGAAAGTGTAGCAATACTCTGGTTGATATATGAAGAGAATTAGCCTTCTTAAGCTCTTTAGAAACAATATGTGGCCAGTTTTAAAAGCTTTTTCTTTTGTATTCTGTAAAGTAGAATCTTAATGTCCCAAAGGGATCCAATCTAGCCATAGGAAATGCAAAAATGCATTCTATGGCCAGCTTTATTCATGTGGAAACTCATTTATTTTCAAATCTGGTAAGAGACAATGAACATGTCTCAGTTGGACTTAAAGAGCCACTGAAATGGCTTTTATTTATTTGCTTTTCTAGTAATTTGCGAGTTTTTCTGCAGTGCAATGCTCTCAAATTTGGACTTGTGTTTTCTTTTCTTTCTCTTTTGTATCATGTTGATACCTATCTACTTTTAATATATGGTTTTGACAAAGTTTGCATATTTGTTATAGAATATTTTGTATTTCAATTGTTCTCATCTTGTATGTCTAGGCTTGCGGCTACCTGATACCTGTTTATCAATTCTTTCCTTTTCTTCTCCTTTGTTCCCCAGTTATTTACATGACAAACCATTGTGGATGTGAGCTAAATTTGATTTCAAGACTTTTGTGCCACTTTTAGAGATCTTACCAGATGAACAAGTTCTACACAATTGCTTTTCTGTGTTCCTTTTCCATTTTAAATTTTAATCTCAAGAGATATCTCCATAATTCAACAGCAGATTTTTGGATTAAGTCTTTCTCGTGGGCTTGAATTTCTATCCTGAACGTGCCCCAGAATTTCCTTTTTCATTGTGATGGATGTGCTTTATAACGCAATCTTTGTTTATTTTCTAAATTATCCACGAATTTAAACACATTTACTTAACTTCAGTTTCTAACTTAAAGATTACTTGTAGCTTCTTGGTGGTTTAGGCAAAGGAGGTAGTGAACTCTATGCAACTATCGATCTTGAAAAGGCTAGAGTTGGGAGGACCAGAATGTTAAAGAAAGAGCAATCTAATCCTAGGTGGTACGAGTCCTTTCACATATACTGTGCCCATATGGCTTCAAATATCATATTCACTGTCAAGGATGATAATCCCATTGGAGCTACTTTAATTGGGCGGGCTTACGTACCTGTTGAAGAAGTTTTAGGTGGGGAAGAAGTTGATAAATGGGTTGAGATCTTAGATGAAGATCGAAATCCCATATCTTCAGGCTCAAAGATTCATGTGAAGCTCCAATATTTTGACGTAACAAAAGACAGAAGCTGGGCTCGGGGCATTAGAAGTGCTAAGTACCCCGGGGTTCCATTTACATTCTACCCGCAGAGAAAAGGTTGCAAGGTTTCTCTCTACCAAGATGCTCATATCCCTGATAATTTTGTTCCTGAAATTCCTCTTGCTGGAGGCAAGTACTATGAGCCTCACAGATGTTGGGAAGATATTTTTGATGCAATCACCAATGCAAGGCATATGATTTATATCACTGGCTGGTCTGTGTATACTGAAATATCTTTGGTAAGGGACTCCAGGAGGCCAAAGCCTGGAGGAGACATAATGTTAGGTGAGCTACTTAAGAAGAAGGCAAGTGAAGGTGTTAGGGTATGTATGCTTGTTTGGGATGACAGAACTTCTGTTAGTTTACTTAAAAGGGATGGTCTCATGGCCACTCACGATGAGGAAACTGAAAAGTTCTTCCAAGGTACTGATGTGCATTGTATCTTATGCCCACGTAATCCTGATGATGGTGGTAGCTTTATTCAGGATATACAAATCTCTGCCATGTTCACTCATCACCAGAAGATTGTGGTTGTTGACAGCCCAATGCCCAATGGGGATCCAGAGAGGAGGAGAATCGTGAGTTTTGTTGGAGGTATTGACCTTTGTGATGGGAGATATGATACTCCATTCCACTCTCTTTTCAGGACGTTAGACACAGCACACCATGATGATTTCCATCAGCCAAACTTCCCGGGTGCTTCAATTGAAAAAGGTGGTCCAAGGGAACCTTGGCATGACATTCACTCTCGCCTTGAGGGTCCCATTGCTTGGGACGTGTTATTTAATTTTGAGCAGAGATGGAGAAAGCAGGGTGGAAAGGATGTTCTCGTGCATCTGAGAGAACTTGGAGACATCATTATTCCCCCATCTCCAGTTATGTACCCAGATGACCATGACACATGGAATGTGCAATTGTTTAGATCCATTGATGGTGGGGCTGCATTTGGCTTCCCAGAGACGCCTGAAGATGCAGCTAGAGCTGGGCTTGTTAGTGGGAAGGATAATATCATTGACCGCAGCATTCAAGATGCTTATATCCATGCTATCCGGCGTGCAAAGAATTTCATCTATATTGAAAATCAGTATTTCCTTGGAAGCTCTTTTGCTTGGAGTGCTGATGGCATTAAGCCCGAGGAAATTAGTGCTCTGCATCTGATTCCAAAGGAGCTCTCACTTAAGATTGTTAGTAAGATTGAGGCTGGGGAGAGATTTACCGTATATATTGTTGTCCCAATGTGGCCAGAGGGGTTTCCAGAGTCTGGTTCAGTTCAGGCAATATTAGATTGGCAGAGAAGGACAATGGATATGATGTATAAGGATGTTGTTCAGGCTCTTAGAGCAAAGGGCATTATGGAAGATCCCAGGAACTATTTGACATTCTTCTGCCTTGGGAATCGGGAGGTGAAGAGGAGTGGAGAATATGAACCTGCAGAAAGGCCAGAGGATGATTCAGACTATCTTAGAGCTCAGGAAGCTCGACGCTTCATGATCTACGTTCATGCCAAGATGATGATTGGTAACTTTTTTTTGATGCAGATTTGTCTTTCGATTATTTTTCATTTTTTAGTATTTTGCTAATTTTTCTGTATTTCTTTCTTTAATTTTTAACTGGCAGATAGTTAAATACAAAACATTGTGTTCCTTTTCTTGTCTGGTTGTTGGTCCAGGATAATTATATAACAAGGAGTGATATTTTTCAGTTTTCTAAATATTGAGTAGAAGTTGAAGAGATTTCTTGTTAAAAAATCTATGTAAAATTTGTAAATTAACTGATAGAAGGCATTAGTTGAAAGATATTGATTTTCTTTTGACCTGTCTAGTAAAATATTCTTACATGAATGATTGTTTAGTCGAGTCTCTTTGAACAGGAAAAAAGTTTGCTTAATTCTCAAGATATGTCTTATTTTCCTTGTTGCTATATTTGTAGGATTCATTAAAAAGTCTTTGCTTTGCAGTTGATGACGAATACATTATAATTGGATCTGCCAACATCAACCAGCGATCAATGGAGGGTGCCAGGGATACTGAGATAGCCATGGGAGGCTACCAACCATATCATTTGTCAACCAGGGTGCCAGCACGAGGCCAGATCCACGGCTTCCGTATGTCACTATGGTACGAGCACCTAGGCATGCTCGATGACACCTTCCTCCAGCCAGAAAGTATCGAATGTGTTAAGAAGGTTAACCAGATTGCCGAACGGTATTGGGACCTGTACTCCAGTGAGTCTCTTGAGCATGACTTGCCCGGTCACCTGCTCCGCTACCCCATTGGTGTTTCTGGTGAAGGAGATGTCACGGAGTTGCCAGGAACCGAGTTCTTCCCCGACACCAAGGCTCGTGTTCTCGGTGCCAAATCGGATTATATGCCCCCAGTCCTGACCACCTGATGCTATCCAGAGGGTGCCAAAAATAATTTCGTAGTTGCGAACTACCGGTTATGGTAGTATAGCAAATAATAAATGATGTGTATTAAAACCAACAGACGTGGTATTGTTTTTCTGCTTTGGTTCAGAGATGTTTGATTTGGTGATTTACTGACGGGAAACTTAATTAAAGTCTGTTTATTTGTGCATTACGTTTAAATTGGTCCTAAATTTTGCTTCTGTTAATCTCTATATTACTAGCTTTTCATAAACATAATGATGATCTCAATTTGTTATCAGTTAGCATTTCTGAGATTACTTAAAGAGACATTTTCAAATTGCTACGCCTGATTTTGATTTGGATCTGATTATTGCGAACGGGATTCTGTTAATAGGAAAAAGACATTCTTACAAAAGATAGCACAACACTTACCACGAAACTGTGTGTTTTCATAAAGCAAAATTGCAAAATATTCATAAAATTTCGAAGATTAATCATTGACATCCTTACTTGGATTTTGTGTTGAAAAATGTCTGCAAAAATGGTATCAGGGCCAAGTTCTAGGTTCAAAATATAAAAATGGAAAAAAAATTGTTTATTTTATAAATAATGGAGGATATAATCTAATGATAGATAGTAATACAATTGAGGATAACTTAACTAAACATTGACAATACTATTATTTAGAACAAAATAGACTAGATGATAAACAATTAGAACAATTTTATTTATCCGGAGCTCATTAACTTAGAATTGGAGAACTCATAATAATAAAGAATAGAAATTTAAATATCAATCATATTCTTCTATTCAGGATTAGGAGAGAGGTGTATAGAAAAAAATTTTCATAGAAACAATGGAAAATTAATTCTGTTGAAAATTATACATACGAACTTGTGATTAGGGATGACAATTGTACTCGCAAACCCGTATCCGTCCGCTGCGGGTAATTTTACCCGTTGTGGGTGGGTTTAATATTATAAGTTAAAACCCGCACATGGATGCAGGTGGGTTTGGTAGTGACCTTAAATTCGCTGGATACCCGCATGGATATCCGTCAAACCTGTAATATTTTTTTCTAAATATTTTTAATTTAATTTTAATTTAAAACATGTATAAAGAAAATTATGCAATTGTTCAAAATGTATTTTAACTTCAATATAGTATAATATCTATTATACATTACAATATATAAATTTATAATCATCTATATTTTTTTCTTGATATACTTATTACTTGTAGATGTAGAATTTTCTAATAAAGTAGGAAATATCAAATTCTCTGAAAATGAAGATATTGTTGATGAGGTAAAGAATTAAGTTTCCTTTTCACACCTATAGAATGTTTACAAACATTCTATCACATGAAAATCTAATTCTCTATTAAAAAGAAGAGAAATTTATAAGAGGATAATTCGTGTCAGTAATAAAAAGACGACAATTAGCCCATCTATTACGAAGCTTCCAACTTCTAAGGAGGCCGAAGACTCGGATTAGAAAATAAATAGGAGAGAAGCATGGAATCGCACTCCCGCCACAAATAATTCCATCCTCGAGAGTCCAGACAAAGCCAGCTCGATGACAAGAACAGCTGCCATTGCTTTAGCATAATAAGAGCCCATTTGGGATAGGGACAGCCGCACTCTGACAGCGTAGCTCTCCAAACGGGGCTTAAGCTGTTTGACTTTGAGAGCCACAGCAAGAACAAAACACCCAAGCTGAGGCACCTGGCTTACCCTCTGAAAGGCCGTCGGTATTAACATATAGGGACTATAATTGACAGCAGTAATTACTATAATCCCTCAGCCTCCAAGCAAGAGCACAAATAGGCAATCGTTGTTGAAATTTAGCCAAATGCCAAGACCAAAGGAGCTTCGGCGAAAGGACAACTCTCAGCACAAGTGAAGGTGCACATCAAACAAGCCGACACCATACGTACATGCCACGAGACCGAAAATATAATCCGTAAGGACCCGATAAAGTGAAAAATTCGCCGAAGAAGGATAGAATATTCAGCCTTTGTTAATTAAGACGTTTTAATTAAAAAAATAAAATTAAAATGTTTTAACAAAGAGCGGTCTTTTTTTTTCTTTTTTTAAATAAAAAGGAGAAAATTGTATTAATCCTATCCAAATTGGTCAGCAACTATTACATTATAAGTCAAATCGGGCTTAAATACTCTTGGAGGCTAATAAATGAGAGCGAATATGAGGGGACGACACACTAGACAAACGAGGTGCTCTGATGCTGTCTGTATAATGCTCCAGCTCTTGAAAGTATAAAGCATGGAGGGGATCGTTAAAGCCGACCCGAGACATCGTAGGTTTCATAGGTTTATTGCTCTCGTCATTTGGTTTTTTAAGAGAATCAGCTAGCTAGAGGAATAACCGATTGACCAGATCAATATGGACCTCCAGGCGGCACAAACGGTCACCTGATCTCTGATTGGTCGCTAATTGTTCCCAAAAGAACATGCAGGCATGCCCGAAAGTCGATGTTGTGTTTTCAAAGTCAAAACACAATGATAGATGCAACATGTGGTCGAAGAAGACAGCCACGTCGGTGCGATGGTAATATGTTCATAATACCCATATGATGAAAAATAATATAAGTTTATTAGTGATTGAATTGAACAACGATACATCTAAATTTATTTTGTTCCATTTCAACTGAGTTGAATTTATATTATCCGTTGACTTTATGTTATTTTAATTTATGAATTAATTAGTTATTAATTAAATTCTAATTGAATTTGTATTATAATTAACCGTAATATATTGTTTGTTAAGTTTTCTTACGTTATGCAAATGTAAAAATTTTTCTTTCAATATACTTGAAGTCAATGAATCATGATCCGGCTCTAATAAAGTTTAATGGAAAATATTATAATTTGATTTATTTTTATTTTCATTATAATTTTTATTTTAAAAATTTTTTAATGCTTGAATTTTGTATACCCTATTTAAATGTTTGTTTGCATTATTTAAAAGTTAGTATCGAAGTAATAAAGAACTTGGGCCCAATACCCTGTATGCTAAATTTGTAATTGTTTGGGCCGGCCTCCCAAAAAGTTGAGTAGCGCACAGCATGACTCATTAACTGAGTGGACCGTGTTGTATCCTTATGGGTCTGCATTTGACGAAGCATTGGGCTTACGAATCTACTCTTGGATTTAAATATAATTTGATAAACTCTTTTATTATTTTTATTTAGATTTATTGTATAAAAGGTTAATTATATAAATTGTAATTATTTTTCAACTAATCTTATTATGAATTAAATACTTAGTAAATATGATGGATGAAATTGAATAGAAGACAATTTAAGTTATATAATTAAAAAGACATTTGTATTGAAAAGAGTACAAAAATTAGTGTAAAATATATAAGACGGGGAAAAAAGTACGACTTATAATGATGATATTTTATTTTTTGCCTATCACTACTGAATTAAAAATAAAATTTAATTAATTATATTTTTCTGCCAAAAATTTCACCTTACCTTAACTAGTAAAAATTAGTTGCTCATAATTAAAATTAAGCTAAACATAAATCCGAAATTAAAAATAAATTAAATATTTTATTAATTACAAAGTAGAATTGGGAAGAAGAAAAATGGAGGAGAAAGGCCGAAAAAAAAAATGGCACCCTGAATTGGCGAATACAAATGAAGAAAACACCAAATATAAAGGGAACTTTAAATTTGCTATTTTAAATTATCTTGTGCAGTTTCTCCAATAATATGCTTTGTGCGTTCTATATCCAAACCTTTCATTTGCTGCAGAGCTGGATCCAATTGTCAAATGCCTGGTCAAGGTCAAATAAAACGTGGCAAACGGATGAACGTACGATCGAACTAAAGAACGGATAAGATTGGGCGGGAATTGGGCTGACCGTTGAGTCGATTCGTGTATAAAAAACGCGGATCCTCCAACCCGTTTAAGCAAACTTGTGGCACGCGTCGGAATCGCGACCTTGAACGGTTGAGATTTTGCAAAAGTTCGGTAAGTGATTCAACCTTTCAACGCATGCGTACCTTTTGTAAGCTCATAGACATAGTAATCCATTCAGCGAATAATCAACGTGATGCACCATAATATTCTGGCGCGCATCACACCGGATTTCAGCCGAATAAATCTTGGCATTTTTTATTTTAAGCTTAATTTCAAGTCGGTTTTGACCCAATCTCAAGGTTTTCGGATTCTAAATTGCCATCCGCTTGTATCCGGATCCTCGAATTAGTTAAAATTATTAATTTATCTAATAAATATACAAAAATCACAAAATTACAAAGGTCAATGACAACAAAAGTGTAAATAAATATTTTATTATTTAGTAAATATATAGTTTTTAGCATTAAATAGTATACATAGTGTTTGAGGGTGCACTGTGAAATGACTAGTCTGACCCTAAACGAAGAGTCGGTCTCCTTATAAAGGAGCAGACATGTGAAGTCTGGTAGCAGGTATCTAAGAGCAAGAATTTTTTGCTCAATCACAAGGACACCCTCTTCTGGACTATAGCACAAGCAGGACTGTACCTTTTTTGCTAGAGATCGGGGTTGGCAGACCTAGTCCATAACGATTAACGATATGTGCACTTCTATCCGAAAATCCAAGCACGAAACCCATTCAGCCGCAACTACGACATTCAAGCATCCACTTCCGTAAGCTAAGGGTGGTGATGGATGTGGATCATGGGGGTCCGGATTCGTAGGAAGACTATAAAAAAGTAATCAACGAAGGTAAAGAGGTTAGACATTTTTACATTAGAACTTGAGAGAAAAGAGCAATTACGAAAAGAAAGGGAAAAGCCCATAGGTATTCCACTGCCTAAGGGATCATTAAAAAGCCACGAGATCAGTGGCCGAGTTTCCCAAAAAAGTAAACTTAAATTTCTGACTTGAGCGTCATAATGTTTACGCCGGGAAAACTCCTGACGTGCTCTGACCAATTTTTGTATACGCAAGAGTCTGCTAAATAGAAGTCATATGAGGCATTGTTATGCTCGGTTAGAAATGTTACGTGAAGTATCCTCGGTTGGTCGTGAGTTCGGGAGTTGAGGAGAGATCATGATCGCAAACGAGCAGACACCAGAATCTCGCATCAACACATAGAGCTGGCAAAACAAGTCATCGGGTCGTGTTCGTGTCTTGTCAGCTTCGAGTCATGTCAAATTTAGGTTGACTCAAACCCGACTCATTTAATAATCGTGTCAAAATATTGAGATCCAAACCCGATGTGGAAAAATAATCAAGTTACCCAATAACTCGCTTAATATTTATATATTAAACAAAATTTACATAAAAGATTTACACATTGTCGTACATACATAATTTATCGATATTATAAAATGTACAAATTGAAATACTAACTAGGCAACCCAAGAGGGGGGTGAATTGGGTTTCTATAAAATAAAACACTAAAAACAAATTTATCATGCAAATATAAAAACGAAATAAATACAATAATAAATAAATTGATCACAAATTAAAAGGATAGGGAAAGAGAGAATCAAACACAACAATGTTTACGTGGTTCGGCCAACCTCGCCTACATCCACGCCTCCAAGCTTTCCGGGCTTGAGGTTTTCACTAAGCAAGCCTCCAAGGCTTCAATTGCTTACACTTGACTTCCAAGGTGTCAATAACCTTTACAACTAGAGATTATCCCCAATCTCTTAACCCAAGTGTATCCCAACACTCACAATCCCTCAAAATGAAAGATTACAATTTGTTTTTCTCTCACACTAAATCAAAGATTACAAAAAGATGCTCAAAGTGTGAATAGATGAAGTGAAACTATGTTTCTATCCCTTGTGAAGATTGCAAATTCGAGTATAAGCTCAATGGTTGTGTTGTGATCAGTCCCCTTTGAATTTGAATGAGCTTATTTATAAGTAGAGCTGAAAAACTAGCCGTTATTTGCTGTCTGCCTGAAAACGGTTCACCGTTAGTTGTTAACGGTTAACCGTTTGTGCTGGTCAAAGTTACCGTTAAGACAGAATTCAAATAAACGGTTTGCCGTTTTTAGGTTACCCTTTCACCGTTAACGTCCAGTGACCTGAAAATGAATATCAGTTATCCGTTTCAAGTAATCGGCTAAGGCTTTGCATGAGATGACTCTCTGGACGTTATCGGTTCACCGTTTGCAAATAAACGGTTCACCGCTAGTGTACAGTAACCTGCAAAAAGAACAACGATTATCCATTTAAGTAAACGGCTAAGGCTATGGGTGACATTACTCTCTGGACGTTATCGGTTAACCGTTTATAAATAAATGGTTCACCGTTAGTTTCCAGTAAGCTCTTTATTTCCGTTTTCACTAATCGGTTAGAGCCTAGACAAACCTTTGCTCTCTGGTCGTAATCGGTTAAATAAACGGTTCACCGTTTTCTGCCAAAAACATATTTTAAACTAGTTTTTGCAACGAATTATTTTCCAAATTAAGAACCATCTTTTATAAGCATGAAATGAATAGTTTTTATGACTTTCATTTGTTTAGGAAATAACTCCAATAAATTTACCAAAAAGTATTTAAAGTTTGTTATTATCAAAATCAATATTATTAACATATTTATGTTAACACAAATCTACCAAAACATTACATATTTACACTATTGAAGTTTTAATTATATATATATATCTCCATGTGTGTGTGTGTGTGTGTGTGTGTGTGTAATATTATACATTGATATTATAAGATATACATGTCTAATAATATTTTACACAATTACATTATTGAAGCTCTAAATGTATATAAAATTTTATAAATAAAATACTATATTTATATTCATCTTTTCAAAAACTAAAAATGAAAAAAATAATCATCTCTAATATTTAAGTTTTGATAATAAGAACTTACAAATTATTTTAAAATAGAAAATATAATCAAGTCATTGATCAGGTAAATAGGTCAAGAACTTTAACCTTAACCTGACACGAGAAAAAATTGTGTCGATCCAGACATAACTGATAACTCTATGAAATGAGAGTCATTATAGCAATTCTAGACTTAAATCAAGCACTTAAAGAGTAAATGAGGTGTTTTTATTATATTTTGGTTATATTTTGCATAAACATTTATTTTAGTAAGTCTTAATAAGTTTTGCTCGAATTAAAATAATTTGTCTCAAAACAAGTTCATAATTGTAGGTTTTCAGAAGTTTATAATTCATGAAGGGATGCTGAGATATTAGACCAGCAAGAGGAGGAAAGGCTATTGCCACAAAAGAAGTTAAGCACAATCGAGAATAGTGCAGTGTTCTTGCCGTTGTCAGAGTAACCATTGATGTAGTAATCCTGGAGCACTGAGGGAGAAAACTTAGCGCGAGTAAGCTGCAAAATTGCGATCTGCAATTTCCTAATTTAACTCATGCACTCCCGAGACCCTTGTTTACCCTAGTTTTTAATTATAAAAGGAGGTGCGCATCACATAAAAAGGCGGCAAGAAATTATCATTAAAGACTTTAGAGAGAAAAAGAATAAAAAGATCGAAATTCAAAAGGACGGCTTCAGCAGAATTGAAAAATTCAGCAAAATTATTTGGATTTACTTGTTGTCATTCTCAACTTATATCTTTCTTCTTTTTTTGTCTGATTTAATGTCCCGTGAACAATATGTCGATGTTTGTTTTTCTCTTTCAGAATATGAACTAAATTTGCTTGTAATTGAGTGACGAACAATCTAATGGGTTCTTGACTGTTCTTATGAGTTGTTATGTCATTGCTGTAATATTTTACTCTAATAGTTATTATGATAGCTATTATTTCGATCGACCATCCATTTAATAGTTCAAGTTAAGATAGCCGCAAAAGGGCATGTCTTAGCGGATATTATTAGAGTAATACTTGATCTTAATTTAAGTTTCCTGGATTAAGTTTATCTTAAATCTCATAAGGGATATATTTAAAGTTAAGATTTGTGACACACTAGACATAGGTACTCACCTTGTAGGGCGGAGTGACTAAAGGATCATAAGGCCATGCCATAGGTAGAATAGCAACTGATCATTGCTAATATACTTAAAGGTGTGAGAGTTTCAATACGCGACAGTTGAGGATACAGATTAATTCTGCCCAGTGCTCTGGAAATAGGTGTAACAGCTGGTGTTAACTTGAAGAAAAGCAATCAGCTTATAAAGAGAGTTTGATTATTCAACTACTATATTCTCAATTGAATCTTAGACACATTTAATTTAGTTTATTTTATTACTGCATTGTTTTATTTAATTCTTTTACAATTATCAATTTCGATAGAACCTACTTCACATTTGTTAACTTCAGACTTAAGCTAGATTGCACTATTGTGATTGTTGTAGCATTTCTAGTGACATCAATCCCTGTGGAGATGATCTTAAATATTCATTACTTTATTATTTGTTATGTACGCTTGCACATTGACATCAATAGCATTTGATTATAAAAATTTACCAACAATAACCCATTTAATAAACGTATTAAATTCGACCACTCATACTCATTTTTTCATATCTTGTTCGTGTCGGGTAATCGAATCGTGTCAAATTCTGTCAACTCTAATATATATATAATAAATTGTGTAAAGAGTTTCAAAGAAAAAAATGTAATTAATGTATTGATTTAATTGAACGACATTGTATTTTTACAATTTAGAGAACCCAAGTTCTACTCTCTTTTTATTTTTTTAAACCATGCACTACACAAGAACTTTGATAAGTACTTTTGGATTGAAAAAAAAAACACATAACCTTTTCAAAATCATATCAAACAAAAATTGATATTCTTATGGTGCGTTTATTCTCATATTAAAGAATTAAAATTCTTGCATGAGAATAATTGATGTTGTTTACTTATTAAAATAGAAGTGAAGATATGAATAAAACATATTGGCCCACATATTTTTAAATTTAGGAATGAGAATTTAATTTTCTTGGGGAGTTGGAAATTAAAATCTTGTTCCTTAAACTCATTTGAATCCATCTAAAGTTCACAATTTCACTTTTGTCCTACATTAAAATATTATTATTGATGTCAAAATCCGGATGAGTTGGTTAGTGACTCGATCTCAAATCCTTGCATCAGTATTAAATTTATATGGTAGGAACCTGCTAGTTAATCTCCAAGAAGATCTTCCAATTATGAGCAGAATATTCATGAGCAGATAACCTTCAAGCTGATGATCAGTAAATACCTGAAATTACAGAGAATGGTTAGAGGCGCTAGAAGTTTTTCTGGCGTAAACCCTCTGACGGTCAAGTCAATTATCAGGTTTACAGGAAAAACAAAATGTCCTTTTTCGTTTTTATGAAAAAAATAATCTTAAGTAAATGTAATAAAAGAATAAAATAAAAATTCCTAAAAGAAAAGTCCCTTCTAACGTGATTTTCTTGGGGTTTTATGAACACCCCATACCACGTCCTTAAGTCGTGACAATAACCATTAGTTGATCAAATTTGTGCCCTGATTTTTCAGAGGAGGTTTGTGGTTGTTTATTTTGACTAAGTCTTGTTTACTGGTCATCACTTGGTCAAGGTGGTCTGCTCTACATTATCAAAATTACCACCTAGTCGAGGTCATCTGCTCAAGCTCATACCACCTGGTCGAGGTGGTCTTCTCAAGCTCATAGCGCCTGGTCATCTGCTCAATCTCATACCACCTGGTCAAGGTAATCTGCTCAAGCTCATAGCACCTAGTAGACGTGGTCTGCTCAAGCTCATAACACTTAGTCATCTACTCAATCTTATACCACCTGGTCATCTGCCCAAGCTCATACTACCTGGTTGAATTGATCTGCTCAAACTCATAGCACTTGGTCGAGGTGGTCTGCTCAAACTCATAACACCTGGTTATCTGCTCAATCTTATGCCACCTGGTCATTTGTTCAAGCTCATACCACCTGGTTGAGGTGATCTACTCAAACTCATAACACCTGTTCGAAGTGGTCTGCTCAACCATTTGCTCACTTTCAGTTGGAGGAGATCATAGTCACCCTATTTAATTTCCCAAACACTAGTCCCCCAGTTTCTAGTATTGAGAGTAAAACGAATCAACATTGGAAACTATAAAGTTTATAATATTACAAACTTAAAACCTTAAGCACTTAAAACATTTTGCTTTCCTTACTGACCATGCCAAATATATATATATATATATGGGTGAGCAGGTGTCGTTAGTTTAAGGTTTTAAGCCTTATCTATAGTAAGTTTCAAGGATTTTAACATTCTACTGTCTTAAGCAATTTTAAGGTCTTAAGCCTTACCTAGAATAGATTTTAAGGCTTCTAACCTTGCACATGCTTATTCCATTCATGAATGAAGTTTTTTTTTAATACGTGACAGAGCAGATTTGGGCAAATCTTTGCCCTGGCGTAATTTATACAAATTCTGTCTGCTTGTCCTCATATGACAGAGCGGATTTTTGGCAAACCTTTGCCTTAGTGTATTCCTGTGAATTTCACCTACTCGTCCTTAGTTGACGGAGCAGGTTTTTGGCAAACTTTATCCTTAGCGTAATTTCTTAAGAATTCTACCTACTCGTCTTCATGCGACAAAGCAGGTTTTGGCAAACCTATGCCTTAACAATATTTTTTTTGCTAATTTTGCCCAATTGTCCTCATGCGACTGAGCAGGTTTGGACAAATCTTTGCTTTAGAAAATGTTTTTAGGAACTTTTTCTGCTCATCCTCATACGACTGAGCAGGTTTGGGCAAACCTTTGCCTTAGAAAAATTCTTGCCAATTTTACTTACTTGCCATCGCGTGGCTGAACAGGATTCGGCACCTTGTGCCTTTGAAAATTTCTTGCGAATTCTACCTGCTTGCCCTTTCATAAATCATTCTCATATTGAGTAACTTTTAAGAAATCAAGTTCATTGAGTTATATCACTAGCTTTAATATGAGCTCCATCCGATTGACATGTACAAACTATCCTTATTTACTAAATTACTAGTAGGTAAATACTATACCCGCAAATAAAGGCTGCAAATGCATGTTTTCATGTAGACATCAAGACATAAATTTGTCAAAATTTCTGACCAAATTAGGATGCAACTTTTGGCATCAATGTCTCCTTCCAGGTGCATAGCTTGCCTCATTCGCAAATGTATCAAAATTGACTTGGCCAGTCAAATAAAAGTTTGTAAAAGTGATAAGTATCAGACACGGATTATAGATATGATATTATTCACTAGGATTATGATTCGAAAACATAGCTTAAATAACAACGAATCTAGTATGCAGACGTCTAAAGTCATCATTGTTACGAAATATCTCAAACCAAATTGCAACTTGTAAACTACCCAAAAAGTAGCTCAAAAAATTAAACACATAAGTAAGGCTTCTAGCCATTTACGACTAATGCTTCTGGTCCTTTATTTATGCATCTAGGTTTTTGAATAGATAACATCTTTTATGCTCCATGATTATCAATAATATATTCATTTACCAATATGATAAAAGTACTTTGCTAAAGGTCCATAATATCATTGATTATTGTTATGAATATTGAAATTTAAACATAAAATAAAGCATAGCATTTTAGAACACGTAATCATAAAAGAGATGGTAGTTTAAAACATTAAACAAAATCATATCATTATATCAAGGGGATGTAGTGCTATGATAATATAGAACTAAATTATATATGGTAACATAAAAATTTTGTACTAGAAAATAGGTAAAGATGATGAGTCAAAACTTGATCTAACATATATCTTAAGTCAATAATTAGTTTTAAAGAATAAATATAGAATTGAGGTTAACGAACAAGTGCACCTGAGATTGTGCTCTGCATTATTTGATTGGCATTTCATCAAGCAAATTCCAAGCTTGACTTCGCATTCTTGCAATATTATAACTTGGGCATAAAACGAATAGAATTTGTGGGAAAGAAAAATCCAACTTTCTCAATGCTTTGAAGCTTGAAAATACGCCTTTCAATTCTCATCATCAATAAGCATTTGTTTTGTTTTAAAAGCATTATTAAAGTGAGCCAAAATAACCAATACTCGGCCTCATCTAGATTATGCTAATTATACTTCTTCCAACACTCATTAACGATTATGAGAGTTTGTGCAATGTGGTTGACAACCATAATTTATAGATAGCTATATATGCTTAATTTCTAATGTTCTCTCATGCAAAAGTATAATAGAGCTATAATTAAGAATAATTCATGCTCTCAATTAGTTCGATGAGTATATTGAATGAACTGAAGCAGAACCTGGATTTTAGTCCTTGGCTCCTAGACAATGTTCTTTTGAGCGTTACTCCCTTCAATTTTAGTTGTTGCCTTTGCTTTCCAATCCAATTAATCTCACCATAGTGAGTGTTCTTTTGTAGATTCCTAAGCTTGTTTCTTACAATTTGAGGCTGCGAAATTTTTTCAATTCTGTCAGTTATTTCGTCGAACATTTGTTGTGTGTGATCTCGTGTCACCACTTTTAACAAATATCCTCTGACATTTGTTTCCAAAATCGTAAAACACCATATCTCTTCACCAAATTAGTAGTCAAATCTTTATTTTTTAAAATAATTAATCTATAGCAACTATGCTAAAACCGTGGCACAATCCAATTGTGAGTGTTGCATTTATAAGGTTATTAGATAATGTGCATATGCCATCGTGTTTAGAGTAACTAAGATCTTAATTTTTCTAAGCTTGAAATATGTGCATAATTTTATGGCAAGCACATGATCTGGAGAGAAGTTTGATGATAAAGTAACTAGCATTAGAATTCAACATTTCTCAAATTCGTGCTTCCCAACCAATTTCTAATTATTATGAAAGTTAAATTTCTCAAGTCGGTGTAATGTGAATATGTAAGTTTACGAATAAGGAAACAAACTCAAACTGTACCGATGAGTAAATAAAAAGTAATCACATCAATTTAATAAAAAATACAAGCATAAATGAAAATTGTGAGACAAATTTTACCGCTCTCAAGCTCATGAATGTCAACTTTGGTTTAATTTTTACCAATCCGATTAATTTCTTTTTCACGTGAATCCAGAAATAAAAGAGAGCTTACTGCGATTCGTGCATGATAATATTTTGCCCTAAATAGAGACAAAATGTTAGCTTTTTATATCAATTCCCCACAAACGGCGCTAAAATGTTGATGCTAAAATTTAGTCGTCCTTTGTCCGACCAAATCGTTCCACCAATGCTTGCGTCGACAACGGAGGAGAGGTTGCACTCTCCCTACTTTAGCAATTGCCCAAGCTCCTGGGACCTAAATCACTTTTTCTCTTCTTTCCAAGCCTATGTTCACAGAAACAAGTCAGAGACGTCGGCGGTTTTGCTGCTATAAACCCTCTAATGCTTAAGTCAGTACAAGGTATTTACGGGAAAACTATGTGATTTAAGTTGAGTAAACTAACTACAATATTCTCAGCACAATGTGTATCAAAGATTTATATAGAATAAATTATAGTTTTAATTTGGCAGAGTTTTTCCTTCTCCCTCAATTTTTTGTCCCTCTTCTTCATCGGTTTATTGGCCTTTTATAGGCAATCATCCAATGTTTTCTGAGTATTCTTTATGCCCCCCATTTTAGGGTGATGACATACCTTCATAGGTCTCCAACCACTAAATCGTGGGTAAACGTGGGATGTCATGTTCTCCCCAACAGTTTGGGACATAGTGAAAATGTTTTGAGTTCGTGAGATCGTGTCCTCTTTCTTTGGGTGATGAGTATCTGGTCGGTATATACCTCTGGTCAGTACTCGTTTCTAGTTGGCATATGCTCCGTACATGATGTATTACCATGACTCTACTCGTGCCATTCAGCTGGGGAGATTTGCCCCAGGGTGAGAGATGAGGAGATAGCTGAGCTAGTACTTTTTATTACTCAACACCAGTCCCTCAGTTTATGGTATCATGAGTGAAACGAGTTGAAACTAGAAACTAAGAGTTGACTCTGGTCACCTCTGGGCAACATCCTCCTGAGGTGATGTTTATGATGACAAACCTGAGGTGTTGTTTATGATGACGGACCTAAGGTGATGTTTATGATCTTTGAGTTAAATAGGGTGACTATAATCTCCTCCAAGTGAAAGTGAGTAAATGGCTGGGTAGACCACCTCGACCAGGTGCTATGAGTTTGAGCAGATCACTTCGACCAGGTGGTATGAGCTTAAGCAGATTACCTCGACTAGGTGGTATGAGCTTGAGTAGATGACTAAGTCGAGGTGGTATGAGCTTGAGTAGATGACTAAGTCGAGGTGGTATGAGCTTGAGTAGATGACCAGGTGCTATGAGCTTAAGCAGACCACCTCGACCAGGTGCTATGAGTTTGAGCAGATCACATCGACCAAGTGGTATGAGCTTGAGCAGATGACCTCAACTAAGTGGTAATTTTAATGACCTCGAATAGACTATCTTGACCAAGTGAGGACCAAAAAATAAGACTCAGTTAAAATAAACAATCACAAACCTCCTCCGAAAAATCAGGGCACAAATTTGATCAATTAATGGTTGTTGTCACGACCAAAGGATGTGGGTATGGGGTGTTTATAAGAAACCCAAGAAAATCACGCCACCTGCTCATAAAAATGAAAAAGGACATATTTTGCTTTTCCTGTAAACCCAATAATTGACTTGAGCGTCGAAGGGTTTATGCCAAAAAAACTTTCGGCACCTCTAACCGTTCTCTATAATTTCAAGTACTTGTTGATCATCAGCTTAAAGGTTATCTGCTCATGAATATTCTACTCATAATTAGAAAATCTTCTTGGAGATTAACTAGCAGTTTCCCACCAAACAAATTTAATGTTATTGCAAAGATTTAAGATCAAGTCACTAACCAATTCATCTGGATTTTGGCATCAACAATTATTAAATTATTTTTATTGTTATTTTTTTAATTTTTATCAATTATTATTATTATTGTTATTATAACCACGACAACGACAACGATGATGATGATATATTGTTGTTATTATTATTATTATTATTAAAAATAATTATTTTGAATAATAAATAATTATACTAATCAACGAATGTCATTTTAATAACTTGTAATAAGCTATTATAATTTTAAAATAAAGTAAATGCATCAATAACAATATGATTTATTTTAATTCTGATTTATACAATTAAAATAAATAATTTATCCTTATTTCTAGTTTTTATTTTGATTCCAATTATTATAATTTCAGACTATCCCGATGGCCAATTAGTCACGGACATGATCCACATGCACGTGTGCAACTCACGTGGCGAACTTGGTTTACACAAACAGAGTTTCAGCGTCCAAAGGTGCTACTGTCTGAAGGACATGTGTAAAAGGCATCACGATCATCCTTTGTCTGGCGCAGTATGATTACAGGGACACAAGGCGACTGATAATTTGCTTAATTGCTTCTGTTGATGGTCCCTACCGGAGTTCCCAACCTAACCTGCAGACAAGTGTGATGATTGATGATTTGATGATCGGATTCTATCTCATGTGCGAATCCCTTTTGTGTATTTTATGGACCATCCAATCCCTCAATTCACCGTTCGTCTTTTCAATTGACGATCTTTTTTTAGGTAGAGTACCTAACCATTTCAAAGGAAAAAAATAATAAAATAACGTAAGTTATATTAATTGATAAAAGCTTTTTTGGGTGATATAAAATGTTTGTGGTTAGAATATGCTTATCTAGATTGAATAAAAATTAAATTTAGAATAGAGTTAATCATGTATATATAATCATTCTCAGGTGTAAGCGTTCTTATTTTTTTTATGCGAACGAACTATTAAACCGTATAATTTAATAAATTAATTTTTAATATACTATAAAATTGTATAATTTAATAATATTAAAAAGTAATTTTATTAAACCGCATGATTTAACTGTATTTCCGCATAAAAAAAATAAGAGCACCTACATTAAAAAATGACTAATATATAATTATTCTCAAATGTGAGTGTCTTAATTTTTTTAATGTTTTGACATGTTGTTAAATTGTATGATTTAATAGAGTTTTTCTAATAAAGTATAAAATCATACAGTTTAATAGCGTGACCTCATAAAAAAATAGGGCATTTATACTAGAAAATGACTCTATATATATATATATAATACTTTTTGAGAATAAAACTTATCCGGATTTTATGGTTTCTCACTTTATCTTATTTCAAATAAAACTAAAAAATAGAAAAAGACCCCGAAAATTGTAAAATATATTATTTTTATATTACAATTATAAATGTGGTTGTAGTTTTTTTTTCTAAATTTATATTTAGTATTTATTTAGTTTTGACTTTTCTACCAACAGGCAAAGCCTTAACGCATGCATGTATATATATATATTCCTGTCCTTGCCATTACACTCAAAACCAACCAACTTCCCAAAATCCAAACCAAACAACTCAACCATTGGCTCCTGAATCCTGAGTCCCATAAATTCTCACTACTCCAAGCTTTCCACACACAATCTGACAATCAACACTCCTTTCCCCGAACTCCCAAATTTTGACCAATTCTCGTTTTCTAATTTCTAGAAACACAACTCCTCCTATTTATTGACCACTTGACTTCACCCAAAAGTGCTTTTCCTTCTCCTTAATTATTAGCTTTTCCGTGTGGTGCACTCCCAACGATAATCACATTCCGAAGCCAAAAGCGAAAGCCAAAAGCAAAACAAAAACAAAACCCAGAACCAAACACCCTCCCCAGAAGCAACCGAGAACTCCAGATGCCCACGTCAATTTTTCACGCGACTATAAATTGCTAGCCACTCTCTTTATTGCGCAAGCTAGCGGAGCTTCAAAGCTTCTTCAAATATTAATTTAGTTGTTTCGTTTACGCGTTCGTTATCTCCAGCATGACTTGTATCATTAACTCTACTCAATCTTTAGTCTTGGCAACTGCCATGGTCGTCTCCAGCACTGTCCTCTTTCTTGCTTTCTCCAAGCAAAGACATGATTCTAAAGAACCTCAAGAGGAAACCCTTCGTTCTTGCTTGTATTCAGGTATGATACATCGAGCAGGATTCGAATCTCAGACTTCTTTATTCGTCGAATTTTTCTTTCGCAAAGAAAATTTTATGATCATTCTTTTAAATTTTGTTCTTTTGTTTTGTAAATTCTTTTGTAGAGGAGAAGAAGAGGGGGAGGAAGAAGAAGAGGGTGCAATTTGCGGAGAATGTGAAGGACACAGCTGGGAACGGAGAGGAGTACCGGAAAGAGTACAACAAGAAATTTACAAAACAATTTGATAGACCTTGCAGAAATGATCGAATTCAAGGGATGCCCGCTAATAGGGTTGCTTTGTACAATGGAATTCTTAGAGACAGAGTCCACGGAATGGAATACTCATATTGAAAGTTTTTGATTAGTCAAATGAATGTAAAGGTCGTAAATAGAGCTGAATTTCGTCCAATTAATGCTAGTTTTAAATGACAAAAATTGGACATAGATTTCGTGTTGTAAGTTCTCCATGTAAAATTTGACAAGTTAATAAATTAACCTGTATCTTTTTGACATTTTTGGTGCTCTGATGTCTTCCCACTGAAATCGTTTATATTTTAATTAGGCTTGAATTTCTTAAAATTGGAAATAGAAGAATCTAGTCACTTGGGCGTGAAGCACGATCTAACATGTATAGACTAACAAATAATAATAAAGTATGACTCCATGCAACAGTGGAAGATCTAGTCAACTCAGCTTAATCCAATAAAATCTGATAATTGCTTCTAATAGTTGTATCCATGTGAGAACCATTGCAACGTTTGAAGACGAAATTTAACATTGTTTCGGCAATAAAGATTGAATATGTATGTGGTCAGGAATATGTTTGTTCGCGTATGCATGAATGTGTGAATAAAAGAAGTCTCAGATGTTTACGGAGTGTTATTTTCTTTTTTCATTCATTTCTGGTTCATTATATGTTTCAATCAATCATAATTATGCATGTATCTACATAAATAAAAAGCATCAAAGACGTTTCTCGTGTAAGAGATAATCTTTTAACTTTCTAATTAATTACAAGATCATCATCGATACTTTATTTTTTCTTTTGAATGATTTTGATACTCATGTCCGCTCGATCAATTCAACCCACTTTCGGTGGCATGTCACACGCATCATGTGTAAATCTGGATACTGAAACTACACGAACAAAATGGAGCCCAGTGCGAGTGTGAAATCTTTTGCAAGTTGGTACTTGGTACACTTGGCAGAACTAAAAGGAATAGCGTTGATGATCGCTTTCAATTATTGAGTGCCAGAGTTGCATGAGGAAAAAAGAAAAAAAAAAAAAAAAGGGATACCAATCCAACAAGAAGCCTAACAATTTTGACCAAACAACTGGACCACTGGCAATGGGCCTTCTCTCTCTTTTTTATAAACTTTTTTTGGTTTATTTTCATTAACTCGTTTTATTGTTGCTACTTTTGGTTTTGGATATGTTCGAGAGGACAGATATTTTAGATTTATGGCTCTTAAGAATTTCTGAGTTTAATCAGCAGCAGCACGACAGGTGGGTGGCAGCGCGGGGGCAAAGGCCAAATCAGATAGCTAACAGTATGGACTGCATTTAATTTTTTAGAATTAAGGTTCAGTACTACGTTGAATTTTAACTTAGCGGCAAATTGTCGGTTAAAATTTATTTTTAATTTTATTTTTTTATATTACTTACAAATAAAAAAATCATCTTTAAAGTTTCATTTAATAAATCATTTCTTTTTTATTTTTTAAACAATAGTCTAAAATATTATTTCGCTAACTCACCATTAATTTTTTGTCATTAACTAGCAATTTATTAAGAGCAAAATATGATTTCTTAATATAAACTATATTAAAATAATTTTTTACACAATTAAATAACACTATAAAATATACAAAATTTATTAATTTTTTCTTAAATAAAATTAATGATGAAATAGTTTGATATACTGAATAATCATTATAAATAACAAACTGTAATTAACACAATATCTTTAAACTATTAGGAGAAAAACTAAAAAAATACAACTAGTTTTTCTATGCATGCATGTCTTCTTAACTTTCAACCAATTTTTATTTTAAACTTTACCACCACTCTTCTTTGACTATTATTATCTCCCTAAATCCTTACCACTGTCTGCTCCACTTATAGTGCAATTAGAGAGTATACTTATGCGAATATGAAAATTGTGATTTTTTTTATTATTTAGATTTACAGTTTATAAGGATTTCATGCCAACAAAATAGAGAGAGGTGTGAAACAATTGCTTGAAAAAGAAGTTTTTTTATATTTTCGGTATTTCTTGTTTAGTGGGATTAGATAAAAATCATTTTTAGTTAGATGTCAATTTTTTTTAATTTTCTCTTTAATGAAAAATTATTTTTTAACCTCAATGAATTACTAACAAATGACATTTAACTAACGGTGAGTTAACAAAATGATGTTTTGAGCTATTGTTTAAAAAGTATGAATGAAATGAACTATTATATGAAACTCTAAGAATGAGAAGTTTCTTTTACAAATAACTACCGATTTAATGCTTAAAAAAATAACTCAACACTAAATCTTTATCTAATTATTAAACCTCAAGAACCTATATCAATGGTTGACCTTGGACTATATAGTAGATCATATTGATTGTAATTTTTATAAAAAAATTATATTTAAAAATTATTACTCAGCTACCTAATTTTTAACCATTGGGCTCTAAAGTTCGGTGGGATAACTTACATTTTGAAAATTGAGAGACACATACTCGATTCCTGCCATCAATAAGAATTTTAGTATAATTCTAAAGAGTTAGGACATGTTTGTTAAATATTTAAAGTTTAAAATTTTATTAATTTTATATTTTTTAAATTAATTTTTTTTATTTTTATAATTTATGTTTGATTTTCACACACACAATATCACTTTTTATTTAAATGGAAACTAATTATTAATATCTATCTATTAAATATACTTATTTGCTAAACTAAAAAACTGAGCAAGAGACAAGAACTAATAAACAAAATTCTCTCTCCTCTAATAAATGTTTTGTGATTTGTTCTCCCCCACTTATCTCTAGAGATTTGTTCTCTAATTTATCTCTTCCGATTGTCTTCTTTCTCATCTTCTGTGTCTATCTCCTTGCTATAAAATGCCTTATCATGCCAAGATAAGCCGTGACCACCAAAACTCCTCCCTTGTTACAAATAAAAGACCTAGTGTAAGCTTTAAATTCTTATGTAAACTCTAACAACATGTAATAACATCGATACCTATTCAAGTGAAACTATTTTTTTATATTTATTTTAAAGCAAAATGAAACAATGATTTTGGTGGTTATGTCTTGTTTTTACTCTGGCTTTTCGTGGCCCGAAGGGTGCATGCACAGTAGAACGAGAAAGATGGGAGAGATGAGAGATAAAACATAAAAATCGACAAGTGAGGAGAGAGAGGTGAAAGATAAAACATTAACTTAACAAATATTAAAATTTGTATCTAAATTTGTGTTTGAAAGTTGTCTCTTGAACTTATTCCAAAGCTAAATATTATATGTGTCTATTACATATACATATTTTTTTAATTTTTTAATGTGTTTTGATTTAGAAGAATATAAATATTAAATAATTATATTTAAGATTTTTTTTACATATAAGAAAAAATAAGATGCCTCTTATATTCATTTATTAAATCAATCAAATGTTTATATTAAGACCTATTTAGACTTCTAAATTTCAGTTAAAAATACAAACATTACATTAAGTTATTGCTAATTGAAAATTTTGACACAAATCTTAATCTATTGATTTTTTAATATTTAATGGCGTATGATGAACTATCATTAAATATTATTTTGACTTTTAATATTCAATATTGAATTGTTAAAAATCAATAGTTTAAGATTTATATTGAAATTTTAAGTTAAAATAACCCCACTTAGTACTTAAATAACTAGTATTAATAGTAAAATGTTGTACACATAATTTTTTTAAATTCAGGGATAAAATACATAAAATAAATCTCTCTCATTCATAGACATTTTTGTGTCATGATGAACATATTATGGGGTGCAACTTACAAGTATAACCATATTCTTATATCTTTTTTAAATGACCATGGACATATTAGTTATTCAAATCACGGTTGTTTAATCAAAGCTAAAGAACTTGGATACAGTAGTAGTGATATTAATTTCCCGATAACATGGGTAGTTTTGAAAATGTTTTGATACTTCAAGCAGTTATTTCATACTAAGTAAAAGAATGGTGGGTGAATGAGAATTTCTACCGACAAGCACCAGTTGGGCTCCACTAATACAGGTTTGTCTTTGTCCTTTGCTTACGATATGAATCGAGCCTTGTTCCCTCTCAATGTTGAATTTTATCCCAAAAAAAAAATGTTTAACCAAAATTGTACAAAAAGTTGAAAATGCATCTTCTTGCATGTTCTAGGATTTCATCCAATTGGTTGGGGGCCCAAGAGTGTTCTCTAGGGAGTCAGTGGGTCGGGCCATAGAATTATTGCAATTTGGTTAATAAAGTCAGGACGCCTTTTGACACACCCTAAACATTTCAATAAAACCACTTTTCAATTGAAATGGCCTAAATAATCAAAATCAAATTAATTGATTTCTTATTTTGAATACAAATTCAATTTAAATTTAAATTTAAATAAATTATTATTTTACGCCATCCTATTTCATAATTTACATTTATATTTCAGATTTTAATTAAAAATAATTTTTTAAAAAAATTATAAGAGTTATTAAAATAGAAACTATATAGTAAGAAAATATTTTACGATTTTAGAATGTATATTATTTTTATAAATAAAAACTGAAAAGAAAATTTGTTTAGCGTGAGATTTTATGGGAAGACGGTTAATTTTAGAATAATTTGTATTTTATTAAAAAAAATTGTAGATCTTTTAGGAAATAAAATTTAAAAGGTGTGTTTTGAGAGAAGTTTTAGAATACCACTGATGTATTCCAATTAATTGATGCATGTGTAATTGAAATTAATATAGCCACTATGATGATTTTTTAAAATAAATGCATATATTTTATAACATCATTTACTTGTTATATGACTGACATAATATCTTCTAGAATTTCTGGTGTTTTGAAGTGTTTAGAGGGGTGATAAAAGGTCCACTTCATTGGTTGAGGCGCAAGGTCTAATAAGGACCAAGTAACCAATTTTAGGGAGAAACAATTAGTTAATTTATGCTTGAGAGATATCATATCATTCACATCACAATTGTGACGTAGGACATGGTGTGCTAGGGATCACTCTCGGTCAAAGTAAATTAGGTAAAAATAGTATAAGCCTTACAGTTGAAAGTTGTGATATTTACTTGTCCTGACGAAAGTTTTGAGACATAGGTGGCCAAAGTCGGACCAACCTAAAATCATGCCAAGCACAGCATGTCCTGTATTACATTCTTAATTTTTTTAAATTTTGATAATATTTGTGTTACATTAATTCATTGATATTTTGTCACCTTAAATCTATTGAGACTTCCCTGACCAACCCTGTGATGGTGGTGCAACTTCAATCGTCAAGTTCTAAGCAGATCAAATACACACATGTATGGGAAGGAGATATTAAAGGGTGATTGATTGATAATAAATTGAATTGATACCATTAATTTGAAAAATCATAGCCCTACTTTTGACCAGTCATTTTTTTTTTTTTTTCGAGAAGCTTGAAAGTTGAAGTTTAGAGAGAATAGAAGTCCTCAGATTATTGGATCAATAACCAAAATTCAAGGGGTGGTTCAAATAAGTCCTGGTTAGTTTCCAAAACGACAATGCACTAGCTTGAAATCTGCATCTCGCTCTTTGAAAAGTCGACCAGAAAATATGTGGGGGAGTTGGGAACTTGGGACCCTCCGTTAGGGGGTTATAGACTTCTAATTCCAATAATCGTTCAATCCAACTTATTATTATTATTATTATTACTATTTTGAATTAATCATTAATATAAAAGTTTTAAAGAGATGTTTTAAAATATTTTTGTAGAAGTCAATTTTACATCGTGCCTATTTAGTATAACGTATTTAACGGTTATATGTATTTATTTAATGACTTATTTATTGTTGTTTTTCTAATCGAGTTTTTAAAGATTAAATAAATTATTTTGTCTGTTAGCAAAAACTCAAATTTGAGATTTTTGAGGAAAATTTTTTTCTTAAAATATTCTTAAATTATTTGATAATATTGTTTTATTATTTTTATAATATGACTTTAAAAATTTAGCTCTTAAAGTAATTTCATAAATTTTAATAAAAACTATTATTGACAACCAAACAATTAACTTTTTTAGGTGAAAACACTATTTATAAAATATCTATTTAAATAAGTTTTACTTGAAAATTTGTACCAAACGAAACCTTAGTAAATAAACATATATTTTATATCTTGGGTTAATAATTTGGTTAAGAATGAGCATCTCTTGTTTATTTATTATTTTAAAATCTTTATTGATTAAGAGGTAGCTCTACACATCTTCGTTTTATTTTTTAGACAATTCTAATGGTTAATGAGACGTATGTAAGTAGACATAGTTTCATGTATATGTCTTTCATGTATATGTTCTTTGTAGCCAGAGCCCATAAATAGAATGATGGCGAGCCTAGGGCAACGAATGTGGCTCAAGGTGTCCATACAAAGCCCCTCTTCTTTTCATTCATAAGAGAAGAGGCGTGAGGCAGTGCACGAATGTTATTCTTCTCTTTCGGCACTTCGTCTCATTTTTTAAGATACGGGTTATTATCTTGTTGCGGTTGTGAGAATTTATTTATTTATTTCATATTTATTAAGTTTAGATTCAACTTTGATATATAAGATAAGAAAAAAAAATCATAATAAAAAAATGCTGTAAAATACCCTTATTATTTTTTTCTGAAATTAAAAGATTCCTATTATTCAAGATGCCGATTACTTCACGTTTTTTTAAGCAAACTTTAAAAGAATTAAATTTTAATTAAAATTCACCAAAACAACCCTAATAATAATAATGATAATAATTGAAAGAAGCATGACATCAGACCAAACTGAACTCCACTGTATATATAAGCCTCTCCAACCGCCTCTTTTCCCCGCAATAATTACCAGAGAAGGCCAATCAGCGAACCCATCTGAGCTTTTTTTTTTTTCCCAAAAATTTCAGGAAAAAGAGATACAGAGAGGCAATAAAAAAGGTATTTTTTTGGGTCAATTTATTTACAAGTTTGGATTTTTATTTTATGCAAAGCTTGTATTTTGATTTCAATTCACTTATTCTGTTTTGTGGTTTTCAGTTCTCTCTGATCCTTCTTTCCTGGAATTGGATACTTATTTTGAGGTTTTGTTTGCAAGATAAGTGTTTATCTGCAGATCTGTTTTGGAGCTTGTGAGAGGTTCTTGTATTGCATGCATGGGGTAAGCCTTTTGATTTCATGTTATGGATTTGTGATTTTGGAGGGTAATATGTTGATGGCTTCTTTGAGATTTGTGGGATTCTTTTGTTTTGTGAGCTGTCATCTCGTTTTGGTTGATTGTTTTGTTGTTTGGTTGCTGAGAAAACTAAGAAAAATATGAGATTTAAAATATTCAATTTTGCGGCTGCGTTTTGTCGCTTAGAAAGTTTTGGAATGAAATGGGCATGGGACTTGTTTTTAATCAATTTAGTCTTGAGAATATAGGATTTGTTTTTTTCATTCTAGGAGCTCTTTCAGTGTTGTCAATGGAGATAAGATATGGTAAAGCATTGCTCTATTTTGCTGGTTTTTTTATAGCTTGATTTTGCAACTTTGAGTATGTGTTTGCTGCAAAACGTTGGGAATGTCGATGGCTAATATTAGTTTATGGCTCTGGAATTCTTGCAATATGTTATGCTTTATTAGCAGTTTTTCAATTGTTAAAACTTGTCCTCAAACTCAATGTATCAAATAAAATCTTTCATTTTTTTTTGCTAGTTGTCACTGTGGAAGTCTTATGTCCGTCATCAGTTTAGGTTTCAAAAATAAGATTTGTTTCCTTGAGCAGAAGATATTGGATGCATAAATGGAAACCTATCTCCGTACCCTGCGAATATCCTTTATTTTTCTTTTCAAGGTTGATCTAAATGTTTCAAAATGTACCTGAAAACCATTTTTATCATTATCCCAAAGGAGTTCTTTGACTTTGATCAAACATTTTGATCTTCTAACAGTACATCCCGTGGCTGAGAATATTTAGGTACAACTTGTGTTTGATTTTAAAGTTTTGGTACAAGTTGAGGAAAATTTTTAGTAGTTCTTTGTCAGAAATGGTTTATATGAATGTCACCATTCTTACATATAAACTCATTGGTTTACAATGATGATATTACTGTGTAATTGTAAGTATTATGCGAGCAGTTATCCCAACTCTTGTTTCCAATTACAGAATTGGTGATAACTTCATTTCTTTTTTTCTTTTGTTTGAATTGGCAGTTAGATGCATATTCTAGTGATAGTACTGCTAATCATTTGGCAGTTTTTGACTATATAGAGCCTGCTAAGTTATGTCAGTTCATGATCTAGGCCTGCTAATTATGTGCTTTTTCAGATGCTTCTGTTCTCAATATATGGTAAATATTTTTGTGTCTTCTGTTAATATCATGATGTGTTGCACACATCAACATGTTTCCTACTTGTTAATAGCTTTTTTTTTACAGTTCACTCTTGCTGTCTCCTTAATTCTTTCTTCTTTATGCAAATAGTTATTTGAAATTTTCTTAGGAGTTGCAGACAAGATAGCTTTCACACACTAGTAAACTGTCATCATGGTTCCTTTTTGAGCATTTGGATAGAAATACTCAAGAATGTTAATTCTGTATAAAGTAATTAGGTATAAGCTTTGGTAGTTGAGTCTCTGGTGTTTTGTTTTAATCATTCATGATTTTATGTCATTTGCAACAGAGCAGTGGCTGTCTTGGATGCTTTATTAGGCCCCCAGTAAACACCTCTGCAAGTAACCTATCAAAAGAATTAGGAGTTCCAGGTCGTTCAGCAGGGAAACGTAGCATATCAGAAGATTTTTGGACCACCAGCACCTGTGATATGGACAACAGTGCAGTTCAGTCACAAGGAAGCATCTCATCACTTGGCACAAACAATCTGATCCCCGACACTAATGGTGGTTCTGGGAGTGCTAGTGCACCTTCAGAGTTTGTAAACCATGGCAAGTTTTTATTTCTCCTCAGATATATATGGAATTGATTATACATGCAGGTTAATATATTTGAGCAGGCTGTATACATTAGAAGATATAGTTTATACCACCATTTATTGGTCAGTGATGTCTCCCTATATTGAAAACCGATCAAGACTAAACTGTCTTTGCAGTACTTCATACAACCTCTTGGGTTGCAGGTTTTCTTCTCTGGAATCAGACCCGACAGCGTTGGATGGGAAATAAAAAGGCTGAGAACCGAACTCATCAAGTTCGTGAACCCAAGTTAAAGTGAGTTTCTTGAATTTCCCAAGTTAAATCAATCAAACATGCTTACTATGTAACAATCCGCTTGCAATACCTTTTGCACTTGTTTTTGACAAGGGAATTGGCATCAACGCATGTTCAAGATACAAATTCACAATCTTAACTGAGCAGGTGATTTATTTTAGTTATTTATAGAGAAACCTTCATGCTAGTGTAAATGCCAGTCCATATCTCTCACCACTGAGTGCCATTTGGATAGGGGTTCTATGTCAATATGCAATCTCCCTTCCTGGGGTTTCTAAGGTATATATGTTTGGTTGGTGATGATACCAAGACAACTAGAAAGGGCATTTAGAGGCAACAATTCAAAGAAGTCATTAGTGCATGTGGTGAGATATGGAGATGAACACCATTGATTTCAATTTTGGTTGGCCTTTTCACCAGGGGAGAGGAGATAATGACATTACTCATGAGAACAATTTTTGCTTGTAGAGAAACTAATATGTTGAAACAACTGTCAATTGTGCTAAATATTTCTAGGTAGCAGATTGCTAATTACAAATGATTCAAATTTATCAGAAATGGTTTCACTCTTTCAGTTTACACATGCTAATAGCTAAAGAAATTCACATCTTTTCAACTTCAACTCCTCTGCTAACAATCATTCCGTTTTCTGGCTTGCTTTATGAAAGAAACTGAAAAAAATGCAAAATCCTGAACTAATGTTTCTTTGAGACCAACGCAAATTGCAATTTCTCTGCCAAATTATGGAGAAGGGTAGCATCATTTCATCATGATTCCAGTGTTTCTATTTGCTATGAATATGAAACTAGTAAGAAAACAGAAAACAGTATTTCATTTTCATTCGCTGTAAACCAGCCATAGTTTCTGCGCTAGTGCAGTTTGTATGTATAGATGCTAAGCTCAGGACATAGTCATTTTAAAAGTGGCCAAACTATAGTCATTTTAAAAGTGACCAAGCTATTGGAGTTTAGATATGTTGGTCTACAGCCTTCGTGTGTAGGTTTTAGGAGTCATTTGTAGGTGTCCACGTATATAGTAGGAAACCATCTCTGGATTGCGTACTTCTTTAAGGTAAACATTGATCATTCATGAATTCCTTTTTTCTTATTTTGTCAGCACTCATTGTCTCTGCCTGGTTAAAAAATTCTGGCTTTGCAGTTGGAACGCAACATATGAAAGTTTGCTTGGGAGCAACAAACCATTTCCTCAACCTATTCCTCTTTCAGTAAGTTCCACTTCCATGACCCCTTTTTTTTGACCCCCTCTAGATTTAATACAGTTAAAATGATCATTCTTCGATCTCAATACTGGCAGGAAATGGTAGATTTTCTTGTGGACATTTGGGAGCAGGAGGGAATGTATGATTGACTGTAGAAGTATAAGGCGTGTAAAGGTTGGTCAAATATTAAAACACCGCCTTAGCGGCAGTAGCATTTGATTTGCTTCTATAGTTAGCATGGAGTATACATCAGTTGTAAACTGATCTGTCATAAGCACCAGGCAGATTTTTATTTTGCTTTACCGGCCTTTCTGGATGACCTTGTATGCACTGAAACTCATTGGAAAAAAATGAAAAAGAGAAAACACCTGCTGCTCTGTTTTTAGAGCAACATGTTATGCGTTGATTGAAAGTCACCATGATTCATATCTCTCTCCCTTCTGCGCGTGTGTGCGTGCGCATGTGTATGTATATGTGTTTGAACACTCTAAAACATGAAAATGTCCCGTAAGACATTGCCAACATTGCAAAATTCTCCTCATCATGCGAGGACTGGGAAGATTAATCCGCACTCATTGGATTCTTGAAATTGTTTCAAGGTTTCATATTGGTTAAGAGAATCTGTGTCAAATGGTTGAACTACATGGTTATTCTAAGATCTCTATTACTCAAACTCGAGTAAATGCATCTCTTCATTTTTTTTTCTGGGTCCTTTCATAATGTGTTTGTACTGGCTGTCTGTCATTTCTCAGGTGGATATGTAATATATTTGAAGATTTACTACTGAAGCAATAAATTCAACTCCATTTGGGGATTAAATTCAAAGTTAAATATGGATGAGTTTCTTCTAGATCCAGGCCAGGAAGGAGAAACTTCATAGGCTAAGAAATTAAAGAGGAGCACGTCTAGATTATGTAGAGCCTGTGGATAATTTTCAGTCATGAGCAAAAGCAACGTGAAGCATAATTTTAATTTTTATTCCATCTACTGGAGGGAAAAAAAGTGACCAAAAGCAAGTATAATTGGGTATCCGGTTCATTTTCCTCTGGATTGTGGAACACTCGCATTAAAAAAAATGTTAAAATAATCTCTATTTATTAAAAGTTTTCTCTTGAAAAATATATTAAAAAAAAAGGAAGGCAAGTGTGTTTGAGAAAGACCAAGAATCATCTATTGGTCATGACATCATTCATAGTCAGAAATGAACCTTTGCTTGATGCGTCTACTAGCCCCTAGAACATCTCAGAGACTTCTCAAATTATCCAAAGCTCATCTCACTGGCACCCTTAAATACTTTCATGTATCCTTTTAATAAGAGGCAAAAAAGACAAGAGGACTAAAGACGAACAACCCAAGTTCTCAAAAAACTCCTCTAGTTACCGAAAAAAAATGGCTTTGGCTCGTTTGGCTTTGAGGAACGTGCAGCAAAGGGTGTCAACTTCTTCAACTTCTCTGGCAAATTTGCATAATAATCTTGGTGAGAGAAGTGCTAGTACCATCGGTGGTGTACAAAGGCAAAAGTGGAGTAACGAGTTGTTGAAGAGGTTCATGGCAACAGCTGCCAATGATGAGAAAAAACAAGACAAAGAAGTCGCAGTGACGGAAAAAAGATCAAGGCTCTTTCCAAGGAGAAGAGGCAAGAGGGGGAGTCTTTGGAGGAACAATGACATTCCCGTACTTGCTGGTAACACTTCTTTCTGATCTTTCGTGTGTTCAAGTTTTACGTTTCATATTCCAAGTGAGTGGTAATTTTTTGTCTCTGTTATTGTCTCCTATAGAGTTCTTTCCTTCAGGGCTTGGAAATGCACTCATGCAAGCAACCGAAAACATTAACAGGATATTCGAAAACTTGAACTTTACACCATCACAACTCATGGGGCGGGTGAAAGAGCAAGACGACTGCTACAAGCTGCGGTATGACGTCCCCGGGCTAGGCAAAGATGATGTGAAGATCACCATTCATGATGGGGTTCTGACAATAAAGGGTGAGCACAAGGAAGAGGAAGAGGAAGGCTCTGACGACGAATACTGGTCAGCAAGGAGCTATGGTTACTACAACACAAGCCTCGCGCTGCCTGATGATGCGAAGGCTGACGAAATTAAGGCCGAGTTGAAAAACGGGGTTCTGAATATTGTAATTCCTAGGACTGAAAAGCCTAAACAGGATGTGAAGGAAGTGAATATCCATTAGTGAAGTGGCGTTTATGAATGATCTGTGATGTTTTTGTGGAGGGTTTTGGGTTGGTTTTGAAATGGAAATAAGTTTGTAACTTTGCTTTGTGATTAAAAGATAATTAACTTTGTGTTTAATTTCTGAAAGATCCTGCTGTGTTTCAGAAGCATCTTTATTTCCAAGTATATAATAAATATGTATACTTCTTGGAGTTGTATCAAAAACTTAGCATCCATTGAATTTAAGAGAATCCAAGAAAGTAGGAAGTTTTTGTATACCATGGAGGGATTGGACACAACATCATAAGGTGGTCTCACGATTCTTGATCTGAAAAATAATTACTATATGTTCTTGTGAAATGAGTTCTATATGACTCATCTTATTGGCTATATTTGATCTCTGTGTGTGCATTTCAATTAACAAAAAATAATAAAAATATTATGTACATAGGATAATGATCTACTAAACAAATCTTCAAATTATTTTACATCTGAAAATAGAAAATGGAAAGATTAGAAGTCTGAGATACGGACGTAGAGACGCACTGTCGGACCAACAGAGGCAGGGCTTGATCCTTTCGATTTAGTTTCATCATTCAACGCATGCGCGGAAAACGAAAGCAATATCATCAAATATCTATTGACTTGATTGAAGAGTTCTTATTAGATTTTACTCTAATACATGTATCAGTCACTTGGAGGCCAGGCCACAAATTATTAAGAGCTGGAAAATAATGTTAAAAATATATTCAGCAAAATTCTTTAGTTACTTAATCACAGAGAAATAAAAAGTCCGAGATTCATAGCTGGGTTGTCATAACTTAGCCATACATGTTCGTGGTGTTTGGTAAATGAAGTTGGGCTTTGGCTTCAAATTTTTTCATTTTATAATAATTATTAGATGTAAAAATTAACAAAAAAAACTATTGTTAATGATACAAACATAGGTTTTTTCTTTTATAAATAACAGTTTCTGTACATAACACCTCACTATCAAATAGGTTTTTAGTACCATACATAGTTAAGTTAATTAAATCTCTGATTGTAAATCATTATAAATACACACTTGGTATAATATCCTCAAAATATTAGCAGTCATCGGGTTCTGGCAGTAGATTATAATAATATATAATGGAAAAACAATTATTGTAAGTAGTAAAAGTCAAAAAGTATTTTGAAAGTTTCATCTCTGTTTGTTTGCTTTTACAAAGTGAAAAGAAAAGTTGATTTTGTTTTAACCATTGCATCTCTTAAAACTGTTTTCTTGTCTTGGGCAGACTGTAAGAACTGCTTTTACAATTCGATCACAGCTAAATTAGCTAGCCGACACTTTAAATTGACAAGCATTCGTAAAAGTGGCCTTTTCTGAACCCCACCTGACTTACTGGTTACTACTTATACACTGATCTCTCTCCACCTGCACACCTTTTATTTTATTACATGAGAATATTATTATTATTTAAATTATAATTTATATTATATAAGAATATAATTAATATTTTTAAATTAAATTATTATTAAAATTTATATCAATATTAATAAAGTTCTGTTAAAATTTTAACTCTCATAAATATTATAGGATATCAACTCTTCGAGTAAAAAAAAACTCTCTCCACCTGACTTGACTGGTTACTACTTATACATTGATCTCTCTCTTTTGTCCAAATTGACAATTTCCACTTCCTTCTTTCCTTTCCAATAAGTTTCCACGTTAAAGTTCTGCTTCTTTCGGTTGCTTTCACACACGCGCGCATACACACAAAAATAAACAAACAAACAAAATAGTTTTACCAGTAAATTTATTTATATTATGGGATTCGCTATGGATATCGTCGCACCTCGCACAGTTTAGACACCATCAGAAGATTAGAACGCTAATGAAAATTATTAAGATTCAATCATTTGACGATGTGTAAGCTGTCGAATATGAAACCTCCGGATACTATAATCACAGCCTTGTATACAAAGAGAAAAAAAAGTAGTAGGCTAATTAATTATAACAGATAAGAGAGAGGCAGCTAACTTCAGATTTTTATGAGTTAATAAAGACCTTATTTAGTTACTTGTGGGCGAAATATATATGTCTAACTTTCAGAGCGAGATACATCATATACGGATAAAGAATTTAATGCTGCCACCGACATGGATCTTTTACGTTTTACTTGACCCTACAGGAATTCAATAATGAAAAAGAGGATAATATCTTGATCTTTTTACCCCTCTCTATTTTTTTTTTCTTTGAAGGGGGTTTTTGATTCAGTGTGTTGACTTTTGATTTGTTAGATTTTTAACAGATCTACGTTTCAAATCTGGTCAGTTACAAGTATATTGACAATTGCATCAAAAGTTTACCCAGCTCGAATATGCTTGACTGGAGACCAATGACCAAATTCCATTCAAATCCAATGTCGGAATAAAAACTTTTTTCGCAAAACATACACAGGAAGGAACTCAGATTCTTTATGGAAACTATAAATCTAATAACGAAAACTAACACTCACTTATACATGATCTGACTTTGATATCATGAAAACTATCTTAAGGTAATAATCATCTTTGTATTAGGGTACAAGTTATTTATAGATATACAGTTAGAATAAAATGAGAAAGCCGTAAACATATATCATATATAAGATAAGAAGCAGTCGAAATTAGGGATTGTGGTATAACTACTAAAATATAAATAATATCCAATTTTAATGGATAATGATATACTTATAAAATTGGGAGACAACGTCTGTATCCAGAGTTATACGAAATTAATCGTGATTGTCTTGAGTTTTGTAATATATAATTAATTTTTTATATCATCATTATTAAGATAATTTTATAATATTAATGGATGAATAACATATCAAATACCACGCATATCAAATACTAGAGTTGGCAACAGTACCCGCGGGGCTCCAAAGCCGCGGGTCCCTGATTAATTTGGGGTGGGTATGGGGCCTCGAAAATTCTGAAAAAAAATATTCGGGTCTATTTGGGTATGGGTCTAAAATTTCAAAACTTTTCGGGTTCGGGTTTGGGAATTCTCCGGATCCCCTAACTCAACCCGAAAATAAAAGCAAAAAAAAATCTAATATCGAATCAAATTTTTTCCCTCAAAAGAAGCCCTAACAATTTTTCAGTCTCAGTTTCACTCTCACTCGCACGGTCTCACCGTCTCACTTTCTCAGTCCCACTGCTGTCATTTACGCACCATCCACTGCCGGCAATCGTGATTCAATTTTTTTTATCAGCTCGCGACAGATCGTGATCGTGATTCACAGTCTCACTAGCTCGCGGCAGTGATCGCCATTCATCCACTTCGTCGCAGCCTCGTTCAACCGTTACCATCGCGCCGGCCGCTGGAGACTGTGAGTTGTTGACTTCGTTTTTTTATATTCCTTAATTAAATTGTTTGAATGGCTTCAATGGGTGTCATGAGGCCGGAGCTTGTTATGAAATCGATTGTTCCAGTGGTTATGGCTGGAGTTTTGGGTATTTATGGGTTGATTATTGCTGTTATTATTAGTACTGGGATCAACCCTAAAGCTAAGTCTTATTATTTGTTTGATGGGTATGAACATTTGTCTTCGGGGCTTGATTGTGGTCTTGCTAGACTCTCTGCTGGGATGGCTAAAGCTTTTGTTTTATCTGTTTTTGTGCCACTGATGTTTCCTAGTCCATGGGTTTATGTAATGTGGGATGAACATTGTTAGTATAATGCATTGTTAGTTCTCATTCTATGCCGAGTTCGGGTTCCTATAAGGGTTCAACTGAATGGATTTTGGGGTTTACTAGTTTTGTTAATGTTGGTAATGAAGAAGTAAATGATGAACTAGATACTTATTTGAGTGAAAAGTTAATACCATTTAATGTTGAGGAAGAATTTGATGTTTTAGCTTGGTGGAAGGTGAATGGTGGTAACTATCCAATATTGTCTCAAATCGCAAGAGATATTTTGGCTATTCCAGTTACCACTGTTGCTTCTGAATCTGCTTTCAGTACCGGTGGTCGATTTGTAAGTCCATATCGCAATAGACTTCATCCAAGCACACTGGAGGCTTTGATGTGTAGTCAAAGTTGGATACGTGCTCTTTGTGGAGGTATATGGTTTGCATTTTAATTTTTGTATTTTTATTTATTTAAATTAACTAATAATTAACTTGATATTTATATTTATATTTTTTAAGTAGTTGTGGCACCGACCTCTCCAGCATATGCCAAGATTCTTGATGAGGAGACAGAGATTGAAACAGATACAGAGGCTGTAGAGGTATATAGTTTTAGTTTATATTATCTTGTCAAGAATTTATTAAGTTAAATTGTTAAAACATGTTTTTATTAATTTTTTATTTATTTATGTTGTTATAGGTTTTTGAAGAATCTTAGAATGTGCATCAATAGTGATGGCTACAAGTTTGTGTTGAAGACTCCAAATTAATTTGATTTGTCGTATAAAATTTAATCATTTGTAATTATGTTGAAGGCTTAAAATTATTATGTTTTTATTTATGTGGATGTTGTTAAAATTTGATCACTTGTAATTTTATTTCTAATATGAAATTTGATTATTTGTAATTTTGTTTCTAAATATGGAAGTTGTTAGAATTATTATTATTTAAGAAAAAAGGAAAACTGAAATATTTAGAAATTATTATTTAAAAAATGGGGATCGGGTCCCCGTTTTAATCCCCACTCAATTCGGGGATTTTCGGGGATATACCCAAACAATCCCCATTATAATTTTTCAGGTATGGGGCGGGTTCGGAGGATTGCTTCTAAATCGGGTTCGGGGATCATGATCCCCACCCGAACCCGCCCCATTGACATCCCTATCAAATACCACCTCTTTGAGATATAAAATTTTTAAGCATATCGTTAATCAATTTTAGACGAACACTTGAAGATATTTTTGTAATCTTCAATGATGAAGCGAGGAGGTTACTCTCGACTTTAATAATAAAACGAGGTGGTTGCAGTTGTTATGCTAAAAAATGAAATTTATCTTTTTGCGAAACTTAAACATCAAAAGTCTTCTTAAAATATTTATATGTATATCTTTAACATAAACTACTCTAAATAACAGATAAATATTCTGTAATTTTTAATGTGGAGCATCATTTTCATGATTTATTTTTTTATTTTTTATTCATTCTAATTATGAAGTTCGAATATTGTTCATCCTTGTGAATATTGCTATGGCTGGTGAAATAACTAGGACATCTGAATTTTGAAACTCACCCTGAATTTACTCTCCAGCTTCCATATTTTATCTCAAAGTTAAAAAAGAGAGGCTTACTTAGAAGTCCAAGGCATCATCCCAAGGTGTCCTGATTTGGTGCCGTATCAGACCAATACCGATATATCGAGACATTGGTGGTGGTCACAATTAATAGCATTAAATGCCTGTGTGACGATTGATAATTTGAAAGATGATAAAAGAACGGGCATGCCGCATGAATCATGATCAAAACTAGTAGTTCACGGGCCAAATTGTGACCACCACCAATGTCTTTAAGGGTTATTCAAATTTTACTCCATCCAACATATATGAGTTAATAATTTTAATATTAATATCATCCCTAAAACACTCTGATTGAAATTTGAAAGAATATCTCAGTGCTATAATAGAGAAAGCTAAGATATTTTTGAAAGACAACACAAGATTTGTTATACTTGGTGAGTTTTCACATAGAATAATTTCGAAAATCATTAAAGACGGCTAAAAATTCTGAAAAACATATTGGTTGTCAGGTATGAATATGTGCTAAAGAATGATATTATAAATTCAAAATTTGCGGTTTAATCCTTATTCCCTTGTTAAAACATGAAAACAAATGAAAAATTAGGGGACAACCTATGGATGAATACATAATGTCAAGTGTCATCAATAATGGGATTTAAATATATTTTTTGTTTGAGATGAATAGGATTTGAGTGAGTAATGGTAAGTATTTTTGCTAGCATAGTCAAGTCTTCTAACGGTTGATGAACCAATGTCTGATCAGTCATCAACTCACCAGTTTCCAAAGAAAGACTGTGGAAAAAGAAGAATTTATTGTTTGCCAACGCGGTAAAAACTGTTTAATTGGTTAACAAGCCATTGAATCAGAGACATGTCCCCTCTTCTACAGGCATCAGTCCTCAACAGTGTTAAAAATCACTGTATATATATCAAGCAATTTTTATCCATTCCTCATTTCCTCCCCCGCACATTACATCTCTTCTTGCTAACTTCTCTCCTCTCTCCCAACACACACCCCGTATGCCGATCATCATGGGCACAGCATCAAGATCATCAAATGATCATCGCCCACATGTCACTGTGGCTTTCATCATTTCTCTCATAATATTCCTGCTGCTGCCTCTCACATCAGCAGGTATAATAAAATTATTCTTTCCCACATATGCATCAGTTATATATAGTTGCTTTTTTTTTTTTTGAGTTTTAATGGTTTGGGTAGTTTTATTTTTAATTTTCAGGTGAAAAGGGTAATGAATATGAGAGTTTGTTTAAAAAGAAAATGGTGTTGGGATCAAAGCCACCCGCCTGCGTCAACAAGTGCTCGAGTTGCAGGCCTTGTGTGGCCACTCTTGTTGTGCCTTCTCACAAGAATCTTCTTAAAGCGTCATCTAATTCTCATGGAGATGATGATAGTTATTATCTGCTTTCGTGGAAATGCAGATGTGGGAATAAGCTCTTTCAACCTTGACTTGCTAGCTGCTAGCAGCTAATTAATTAATTAATTAAATCTCATCTGTGGTATTGTGCGTGTGTGTGCTTATGAAAAATATTATGTATTATATGTGACGAATTCATAATTAAGATGTTTAATGATTAATTAGTTATTTGCTTAAGATTTGATGCGTGCATACTTCGCTTTTCGATCTTTTCTTGATTTTATATGTATTTGTACAATAATACGATCAACAAGCTGTACAATCTAACATGAAGGTGATGAAAAGACTAATCTCTGGATGTGATAAAACGACAGGTCAATAATATTATATGTGATGTCATGTTTTCACATGATTCATGTAATACAAACAAAACGCAAGCACAGAGTGATGGTTTAATTTGGAACATTACCATTTCTAACGGTAATGAGTAGCTAGCAGTGCAAGTAAAGGACGAGAAAACATAAAGCATCAATTCATAATCATTATTTTGTGACTTTTTTTTAAAATAATAACTGTATTACTGGGGTTAAAAAAGACCAACAATACATCACTATATACATGTAAGGTCAGCATTAAATAAAATTTATAGGAGTTCAAGTTAGAGAACACCCAACCCCTAAGTAATTAAGGACTATAAATTTTAAAACAAAAAAAAAGACTAAATGGCTTCGCTGCATAGTAAAATCTCACGAAGTATTAGAGGAATTTTATGGCACTGACTTAATTGACCAAGCTCAACTATTAGAGGTGAAAACCACATCCTAATTGGAATAGTAGCAAAACTACATTGCAACAATATTACAACAATAACCAAACGGTTATAGCTCAGTTGGTAACGCGGGCTGGATAAATGGGAAGAACTCTTGGGTCCGATCCTCACTAAATACACTATTTGGGAGGGGTAAGGAGCCTTAGCTGTGACTACACTCTGAATTTAAATTAGTCGAGACCTAATGCGGTCGCCGAAAATTAGGTGGTTTAAAAAAAAAAATAATTGAAAAAATAACAAAACATACAGCCACCTTCAAGGCTATTCACTGGATGCCTCTCCATGAGCCCTTACCTTAGACTATCGGAATCTTGACTCACTCCTATTGGAGCCATTCACCGACCTCAATATAGGCATATCCTCCCGATCCGAACATTGTAGCGACATGGCCCTAGTACCCATGAACAGCCTCCATGGGTGGCATCACAACACCACCACCCGCAACTCCACCACCGCCAAGCAACAACAGCAGATACAATTGTCAGCAACAACAACAAAACAATCTAACAATAGAAACATAAACACAAAATAAAAATTAAAAAATAAAGAAAAAAGAAAAAATATTAAAAAACATAAAAGCCGCCCGGAGAAGGAAATGAGACTTTTGTCTCTAAGGTTAATTCCTTTGTAATATCCTTAAGTGAATTAATTAACTGCCGAATTATTTTCTGTGTTCTCTGAGCATGAGTAGTACTAGTAGGGACCATAATGGAGGAGGATGTAACATTATATCATTAAAATTGAGGAGGCCAAATAGTAGGGGCCAGAATGGAGAATTCATTAAATATGGTAGGCTCAAATACGTTTATATAAAAATGAGGGGGAGAGTGTAAAATCTACTTAAAAATTATGAAATTTCAACTGAGTCTTCATTTTCTTTATAACTTTTTTTTTTCCAGCTTGTACTTGGTTCCGTCCCTATCAATGTATGATTGTATATGCTACATAAATTGGAATACAAGGTTCTTAGTATATCAACTTCGTAAGTCCAATATAACTCCTATTCCTACTATTAAAATTAAAATATGGTACATTCATGCCATACCTAATAGATTTTGTCTTATTTAAACTGTTTTAATTGATTATTAGCTCTCTAAAATAAAATGTTCGAACTTTTTAAATTACAGACAAAATAACAATACTAAATAGAAGAATTAAGATCTCGTGTCAAGTTGAGTTTTTTATAATCTTCTACCGAGTAGTAATATAGTAAGCACCATCCTTTATGATAACGCCAAGTCACGTATGACGTGAAAGGTTCTGATTGAGAGAGTTGTGCAGTCAAGCGATGATGCTCATTTGATTAACCCCGATCCTCCGTTGTAGGCATATTATAACAAGGGTGCGATTTAGATTTAGTTATAAATTACTTGTTATCCAATAACCACCGATCAGAAATTATATAAAAGTCTAGTTAGTACGGAATTCAAATCCAATGAATTTGCATCGAGTAGAACTCTTATAGTGGGTGTACTTAGAGGCCCAAGCAGTGTTTACCCAAAGCCGGGCCCAATTCAAAGTCCCTTTATATATTCCACATCCAAAAATCTCAGACGAAAATAAACAAAACCAAAATGGAGATTCTTTCTCCGACACGCACACGCCTTAAACCACCATTGAAGTATTTCCACGCAAACCAATCTTCACCGACCATTTCCTCGCCGCTTTATCCCCACCGTCCGTCTCTCCTGCTCCTCCGTAAAACTCCCAGTAGGCCGCATCTCCGCAGCTGTCTCGCAGCTAGCCCCGGCCCGGCTCCCCAATCCAACCCGCCTCCCCCGGATGACCCAATTCAACCCGCAGGTCAGTTGTTTTAACAGAAATTTGAATCGTCAAATATTCTCATTTGGCAATTTAAGTTTGTTGATGAAATCGCTATGTGATTTTTGAAATTGAATTAATGGTTCATGCGTATTTATTAGCTCATTATGTTGATTTTTTTTCTTGCATATTATTGTTGCACAAAAAAAAAATTATTATAGAGTATTAGCACTGTTATATCAGTTGTAAATGTTCATATTTTGTTGAACCTTTATATTTTTCACTTATCCACTAAATTTATAACATGGGAAAGTTTGTATATGGTGGAAATGAGTTTTAAAAAAAAATATCCCATGGTTTTGCATAATATTACAAGGCTCTGATTTGCTGTTTTAGCGGCCGTGAAATAAAAGCTTTAGCTTAGTAAGCATGATTTTTAAATAATAAATAATTTTGAAAAAGATGGTAAAGGTAATCAAACAACTCAAGGGTAAAATCACCTTAACTTTTAAACTATTGTCGCAGGTGTTTATTGAATACTTTAGAGTTGTAGCTGTAAAAGTCACAGCTGCTAGTTAGCATACCAAACAGAGCCTAAATGTATAATACTCAATATATTTAGGATGCGTTTGGTATTGATATTGCTACAGCTCTACAGTGTTTGGTAAACACTTATAGCTCTGGATTGGAAGCTAAGATGAAGTTATCCCTCACTTGTATGATGTAGAATGTATATTATCTTAATAATTTTTGTCAAAATTATTATTGAAAAAATCATATTTACTAAAAACTTTCTACTTTTATTTCACTATTACAATTTTATTTTATTTTATTTTCTCTATACAATACCAAATGGACCCTTAAGAGTTCTGTTTTTGGAGACAAGGGATGTTCTCTAGTTTCTTGTTTTGCTGTGAGGGGCTGTTGTGATGGCAATAACCCAGGAGTGTTAATTTGATAAGAAGAGTCTTTGAAGTTCTTAATTCATAATATTGCATAACTTCTTGTTTGGGAGTCTGGATTAATTTAGTTTCTCCGTTGGTAGTCTAATTCAATAATAAGTGGAAGAAGTCAAGCTACTAATACATAGTCTTCTAAAGTTGTCATTTCGACATCCACTGTCTTCATTTCAGTTTGTAACTCTGAAGCAAAATGAATCTAGTTAGATTCATTTTAGGCCTAAAATCTAAGGTGTTGTCTGAATAAGATTATGTATCATCAAAGGAAGGCAAACATTGTAAATGACCTTTTATGTCATCAAGGAATATAACTTGTTTCATGAACTAGAACGGAATACAGTGAATTACACTGATTTTATAAAGAATAAATATGCTTTTTCACTTCCTGTTTTCTGAAGTTGAGTTTTGTAAACTGACCCAAGATTAAATAGTACCACATAATGGTAATTTTCTCACCAGAGGAAATCTCTGACATCACCCAATGATTTTAGTTGTTAGACCTGGTCAAGCTATAAAATGTATGCGTTTTTGTCATCAGAATAAATAATCTCATATTTTATATTCCACAAAGTGGTTGCTAAGTGATGCATATGCTATTTGACTGGTAATAAACTTATACATGCACTAGTGTACCATTACCTTTCTATACCGATCTGGTGGAAGAGCATAACACGAGGAATAGAAAAGAAAATAGAAAATAAAAAAAGAAAAAGACATGAATTAATATTTACGGTATGTTAGAAAGTAAAGTATGATGTCGGTGTAGGAAATAGTGGGTTTTTAAAGCCCTTAGCTGAGATGTTAACGGTGAGGTTTCCTAGAGTTTCCTATCAAAGATATATACGTCATAAGAAAGATATAAGCAAACTTTTGTAGCAGGAGATTTAGTTTCTCGACCTGGTGCCTAGTGCTATACTTCGCAATATGTAATCCTTGCTTTGGCCCTAATTTGGCTCTTCTCTTTCTTTATTCCATTTTAAATTTTAAAATCACTACTGAAGTGCTTTGAAATTACATGTTTTGATTATGGAACAGGTTTCTCTAAACTCCAAGACCGCATTCGCATCTTCATTGCAGTTCTTTTCTGGATGTCTCTGTTCTTCTGGGCATCCGCATTTGATAACAGAAATAATGGTACACCGAACAAGGGATCAAGATTTAGAAAGTAACTGAGAAACATTATCGCGTATATATGTAAGACTTGGAGTAGGTTTAGAAATACACGAAGAAAATTCAATGTTGTTTAGAGGCATAGTTTTCAGAAACTTGTATGAATCATCATCTGTTAGTTCATTGAAGTTACATATCCCCTTTTGTGTATCATGTGAAGAAACAAACTTCAAAATGGAAATAAAATTCCGGGTTTTTTTCAATACTTTGCTTGTGAGAGATTTCCTTTACCAGGTAATATTTGCTCTTTTCAGCAACGATACGTCTGGTTTCAGACTAGGTTATCAATGTGCTATACTTCTCGATTGTTGGCCATTTGTATTAAATTTCTTGTATGGCTGATAATTATTTCAAAATGCTCCCGTCAACTTATGGTATTCGAGGATTCATTTGCTTGCATATCTTCAGATTTGAGTGGTCCTAGATTAATCAAAGGCAGCCCATTGACAGATTTTCGACCGATTGTCTCCAGGGTTTTCCTAGAAAATATCTTGGCTGGGCATAGTACACCCCTTTAGTAGTTCCTTGAGCCACTCATGACTTGATGCTTAAGCTTGTCTCATTTGAAACATCAGTGATCTTGGAATTAACGGTCCAAAATTATCTGGAAGATTTAGGCCCCGTTTGAGATTGCCTTTTGGGAGAGTTAAAAATGATTTTAAAAAATTAAAAGTTAATTTTAGTGTTTGGTAAAAAAAAATTAAAATCACTTGTGCCAAAATCAATTTCTCTTATAGTTAATTTTAAAAAGTAGGGAAGGAGTAGCTTTTAAATTTTGATTTTGAAAATTAATTTTATTTTTTAATATAATTTCATAAATATCCTTACTATTATTACTTAAATCCAAAATTATCCTTCTAAGAAATAATATTGCTGCAAGTTTAATGTGAATATGATATTGACAATCTATTATTTGTTTTTGTTTTGAGTGTTTGTAGCTAATTACATTTTTTTATGTTTATTTTTGGAATACTTAGTTATACTTTACTTGATGTTATTTAATAAAAATTGTAGTTGATTTTTTAATTATCAATTGTTTTAAGATAAAAAAAAGAGATAAAATCACTATAGTATAAATTTTATTTTTTGTTAAAATTATTATAACACACAATTAAAGATATTGTATGTGTACATTTTTATATGTGTAAGTAAATTTCATCATACCTTATGTATATTTTAGTTATTTATTTTTTTACAGTAGTTTAACAGTAAGATTTACCAAACACCCATAACTGTTTTTAAAAGTTATAGTACTTTTGAAAATAAAATTTACTAAACACTTAACTGATTCTCTTCACAGTTGATTATTTCTACAGCACATCTAACAATAATTAATTTAAAGGCTACATCATTACCAAATTGGCCCTTAAGGTATTATCCCAACTTGGTTGCCATAGAATGGAGTGTGATTTAGGTCGCACCTAGCTTAGTTGCTGTGAAACGAAGGAGTGTGATTTGACGTGCGACTGTGTGCATGTCAAGTTTTCATCATGCGGAGCTGAGTTGCATACACACAGTTCCTCGATGGGAGCATGACCGGCACTGAACGCGTGATCAGCCCCGTAAAATGGAAATTACCAATTTTAGCATATAAGTTAATGAAAATTCCGATGAATATTAGGCGGATCCCCCTAAGTTACATGTATATAATTTACAACCCTCTCACATGAATAGTGAGTGAGCCCACACCATTCACTATTCATATGAGATGGTTATAAGTTACATGTATGTAACTTAATATTAGCCACATTAGATACGAGTACAAGTTGACATATATTAGGCATTTTTAGCCCGTTGTGCCATTGAATTAAATAATTCAATCAGAAGCTTAGTAGATGCAAATATGCTCGGTAGTCGGTGATGGAATGATGCGTAAAATCAAACATAGAACATAACATTAAACACCAATCTATCTATTAGCATGTTATCATTCACGTTTGATAGCAAATATTGGTTTGGTAATAATTGGAATTCCGTGTGAACAACACATGATCTGGTGTGAATGAAGATAATAATTGATGGTACGTGAAAATAACCCAATATAGTGAGTTAGCTAAAGATGCCATTTTCAGACCCACAAACAAAAAGCCAATTTCTTCTTCTTCATCTTCAAACTGGCCGATGATAATCTTCTATCAATAGGTGACCGTGATTGTGACTATAATAATGTTTATTAATGTATAATCTTCGTACCAAACACAAGACCAATGAACCGTCTATCTTATCAATGTTTATTAATGTATAATCTTCGTACCTAACACAAGACCAATGAACCGTCTATCTTATCAGAAGGAGCAAAAAGGTAAATTAATCTTATCCCAAGCGTTAAATTCTAGAATATATGTATTTGCTATACGTCATTCGACGTATTACATGCATACATACATCACAAATTTTACAAGTGCAACGAGTTTTAACACTCATATTAAGCTCATTAATAAATTATCAAACCACCGGGGTTGATACGATCTCTATAGTGGTTAAATAGTAATGAGCTGCCATCTTGGACTCAAAATTGACAAATAGTTGAAAAACATAATTTATTATTATGCCATCGTCTTTCAATAAAAATCAAATCTTCAAAACATCAATTTCGGCTCTGTCAGGAGTCCGCATATGAAGCCAAAAAAAAAAAAATCTTAATAATGAGATATAAGTACAAGCCATGGCTTGTCCGCATTCTCATCTTTCGACATCGAGCAGTTCATAATGATCAAATTTATGTTTTATATATATATATATATATATATTTTAATTTACTGCACAAGTGAAAAATCCCAAATGGATACCAGCTGCATGAGATGTAATGGAACAATTGTTAAATGATGATAAGACGGATGGCTTTTTGTTTGCTCTGTTTTTGTTTTTACTATCATTTCTTTGTTTTTTTTATTACCAAACATTATTGAATTTTCCTCGTTGGCAAGTCGTTTTGTGATCGAGTAATGACCATCTCCTTGTCTCACTCGAGATTTAAGTCCTCTCGTATGTATTGAGAAGATTATTTTTATTTTAATTTTTTTAAAAGTATATATGTGTTATTGTTACATTTAAATATCTAAATTGTACTATCACTTAATAACATTAAGAGTCTTCGATATATTTTTTTATTGTGAATATTAATACATTGCGAGCTGATAAAAATTGTTTATCATGATCGAGAACCCAATTTTAGGCCAATTTGATAAATTTTCTTACTCTCTTTCTCCTTCCATCGAAGCACTATTGTTGGCTCAATAATTCTAAATAATTGACACTTTGTGAACAAGTAGGCACAATTTCACTTCACTAGTATTAAAGTGAAAAATCCTGTCAAGTCGTTTTCTAATTTATCTATTAAAAAAACTTGACACGTGTCGATCATCTTTTCGTCGAAACATTCAGCAAAGCTAAACTACAGTAATGTCCACTTCAGTCACTCCCTAAGCTTAATTCTCGACCGTCAATTCCCCCGCAATAACAAAATAAACAAATGCGGCCGGTGGGTCCCAATATAAACAACCAGTCAACGTGTCGTTTGATCAGAGGCCGTAGCCGCTTTCCAAGTGAATGTCTCACCTCGTGGGCTTATATGCCATAGACACCGCATGGTAATCATGAGCTCTCTGCCAGTCCGTTTGATTCTTATCATCAACTAAACTCAACGGCGGATATTTCATCACGCCCAGTTTCTTAATTCTTCTACGAAAGCATTCTCCAACAATACTTTGCAGCTCCAAACGGAGGAGTTTGTTCCTGTGCTTATTTACCTAAAGGAAAGCACTTCTTCGAAAAGCACTTTATCAAAAAGCCTTTTTGTTTTTCTCAGTCTACTACATTCAGCAAACATGCTGCTAAGAAGCTCATCAACGCCAATATTGCACTCATGGCTGCCCCAGTACAGCAAAGACTCATCGTCGTCGTCATCATCAAATTCATCAACAGAGCCAGAGCTTCAAGTTCTCCAAAGAACAAGATCAGTTTCATTATACGATGATCATGATCATCATCATCATCATCAGTCAAGAAAGCAGAAGCTTTTAACTACAATTTACCAAAGAAAAGAAATAAGGGACTCACAAATGAACAAGAAAGGCAATATCAGAGCTTTAAAGCCACCACCAGCAAGTCATTCTCATGATCATCATCAAGCAAGAGAATCAAGTTCAAGGATTCAAAGACTGTTTTCAAGTTCTGGGTTGGGGGAGAAATTACTGAAGAAGGATGATGATGATGAAAAAGAAGGCTGTGAAGTTGAAGACGGTGGTGGTAGTTATGTGCAAACAATGGTCATGGGTGGCGGTTTGGGAAATAATGGCGGGAAAATATGCGACGGCCGTGGCGGCGGAGATGCTGGTGGTGGGGGTGGGGGGTCAGGGTTTTCTGGGAGTAATAATAATTATAGTAATAACAATCATGGGAGTAGTAGCACTGATGCTTATTATGAGAAGATGATAGAAGCAAATCCTGGAAACGCTTTGTTGCTTGGAAATTATGCCAGGTTCTTGAAAGAGGTAATGTTATTACTTTTGTGGATATATATATATATATATATATATATATTTTTAAAAAAAAAGAATTCTGCTGAGATTTTTTTGGTTATGAATGGACAGGTCAGAGGAAATTTTGCAAAAGCAGAGGAGTTATGTGGAAGAGCAATTTTGGCTAACCCAGGTGATGGTAATATCTTGTCACTCTATGCGGATCTAATATGGCAAGCTCATAAAGATGCTTCAAGGGCTGAGAGTTACTTTGATCAAGCTGTTAAATCTGCCCCTGATGATTGGTAAGGGATCAAACCCATATGAATGTACGCATTGATTGAATTTTATTAAATTGTACCTTTCATTGTTACTTAGGCGCTGACTTTGTTAATTATAGTGACTGCATGACAACTTATCGAGCTTTTACTTGATAGTTAGTGATTCTGAAAGCCACGGCACATCAATGCCTAGCGGGCAAGTAGTAACTTTATAACTCCATGTAGGTTCTTTGAAGTGGAATTTGATCAAAACAAATTTGGGATCTTTTGGAACTTGGAGTGTCTAGATATTCAGAAGTTTGTTTGTGCTTTCCCGTTTGTGATATGGCTTGTTAAATACTCACTGAAGAAGTCTTACGTTGAAAATTGAATTTTTTGTGCAGTTATGTGCTTGCATCATATGCTAAATTTCTGTGGGATGCTGGGGATGAAGAAGAAGAAGAACAAGACAATGAAGAGAGCCAACATCAAACTGATCACAGTCATACGTCACCACCTAATTTCTTCCACGGGGCTTCTCATCATTCTCCTTTAACTGCTGCATCATAAGAAGCATAAAAGAGTTAAAACCAATGATAGCTGCGATGAGTTGTAAGATAGCCAAGCCAACATATTACTAATGCGTAGCCTACAAGAATATTAACATAGTTACTTTCTCACTGTAATAGCCTAACAATAACTATGCCTAAATATGTAAAATGTAGGGAGCGAACCATGTATCATATATGTATCTTTCTATCTTTCTACATGATGAGCCCATGTACCATGTAACTTGCCCTTTTTTCTGTATTATGGAGACACTTTTCAGGATCTTCATTCTTTCCAATAATTTTAAGTTAGAAGTCCAACCATCTCTAAGTCTTAAAATAATCTAGAACAGACTGGGGAGAGTGGGTAAATGAATTGCCAACAGAATCAGTCCTCTCATTTCTTGCTTTTTGTGGCTCAAAATTCTTTGTTACATTCTAACCAATTTAGGTGGGTCACTATATTTCATTTTCCTTCATATACGTTAAGAGGATAAGTTGATATGCTCTGATTATTAATTATTAGTTATGGAGTTGCAGAGACTCCTTTGTCATTTTTTTTTTGGTGATTATGAGATATATACATGGTGGCCTCGGTGGACAAATTACATCTCTTCCCAAGTTATTTTTTTCATAACATCACCAAGAAAGTGATTGGAAGATAGATATCAAGCTGAGGATCCAAGAACATTTTAGCAGATGAAAAATCTCAATCATTGAACTTAGAATTGGCTTTGGTAGCAGGGAAACAGAACCAATATTAACCATTTGAGATTAGGTGGTTTTGAATAGTTTCCAAATTCAATAGATATTTCTTCAATAAAAATAATTTAAAATACATTAAAAATCTATCTTGAGATTAACCAGAATCCTCCATCAGAAGAGCTTATGAATGGTCTCATTGTGAAAGCGTGGGGACAATTTTCCCGGGGTAATGAAGCCAAAAGCAAAAAACGATAACATATTATTTTATGTTATCACAACTCAATATGCAAAGACTATCTATGAAAGCAACAAGAAGAAAATCTCATACTCGCAAATTGAGAATTTTTTAATATGTTGGTCATAGATATTAAGAGGGGCGGATCTCTTATTTTAATTTAAGTGTTTGTTTACTTGTTACCTTTTTAAAAATATATTTCTGTTATTAATTATGTTTCATTCTTATTTTTATTTTTCTTTTATTTTTACAATAATATCCTAACAATAATACTTTTAACATTAATTAATTTATTTATAAAAAATTTAATTAGTAGATGAACCAATAAATATTTATTAACAAATTAACTAATAAGTATCAATATAACAGAAAAAAAATTCTGTACCTTTACAACAATCTTACTAATAATTATTCATAAATAAATTAATATTGGCTAATTTAAAGTAATATTTTATATCCTTTCAATAATCTTACTAACAATTATATATAAAATTTTAATTTACCAAATTAATAAAGTAAAATAATAACATAAAAATTTACATTAATTTTTATTTTTTAAGATTAATTTGATAAATTAATATTTTTTTTAGTAATATCTGAAAAATATTACTGCAAGAGTATTATTATAAAAAAAAAGAAAAATTAAGGGTAGGAACATAATAATTTTAATAGTAGAGGTTTTTTGAGGTATTATTTAAAATATAAAGACTAAATGACCTATTATGTTAAAATATAAAGACTTAACATGCATTTATCCCATTAAAAGAAAATGTTTTCTAGCTACCATAAATTACAACATAAACGCTAGATCTATCCTGAATCCTCCTGATTGAATTTACAGTGTGTGATATTAAGCAAATGGCAAATGGTTTTAGTAGCAATCGTCTTGCTTTTGAATCTCTGATGTGATATGTCTTCTCAATTGATTACTTACTTGAAAGTTGATTAAATATCTCTATATAATAATCATAAAAATATTTTCTGCATATGTTATATATGGGATTGTCACAAAAAACTAGAAACGCATCGAATAACAAGATCAATTTTAGATGTAATAGAATACTAGTATGAACAATCGTTTTATAATCCGAGAGACGTTGATACCAAACATTAATAAACTTGAAGCTGGGCTGGAGGAAGGAAATTTATAGAAGCTAATATTAATCACCTCAAGTTCTAAATGAATCTAAGATTAAATGGGAGATTTCCATTTCATCTGTCGCAAACAGTCCAAACTACTACCGGTACCTTAAATCAGAGATCATTGGCCTTTTTTCGAAACCAGAAGTAGAACAAGGATAACATATAGTAATGATATTGAGATCGGAATTCGGAAACTTCACCAAAAGGCAAGACTAAAAGCTCATATTCACAAAAGCTAATTTGTAAGAACTTGTAAGCATATTTAAGAATTGGCACATAACGGATCAGAAAACTAGAAAGTTTCTTCTATGGGCGCAAAAGCTAACCTTCCACAGTTGAGTGAAGATACTTCCATTTGTTGTCTATAGTTATTGTTTCTATCATCTTGGGCCTGATAATTGAATTTCTGACAAAAATGCACTACTATTGTCATCAACTACTCCTGAAGAAGTACCCTCTTCACTGCTCCACTTAAAGAAACTTGAGTAAGCCCATGAATTCAACTGAGAAGGGGTTGGAGGCTGAGGTACCGAACAAAGACCTTCAAGCATTTGGACAACTTTAGTCATCGGTGGTCTCAACTGCATCTCATTTTGTATGCACCACAATGCAACTTTAATGGCACTAGCAATACTCTCATCATTTTCATTCATATCTAGCCTCGGATCAAGGATTTCTCTTTGGTTACCTTCTTCTAGCATCTTGAAGGCATAGGAAGGAAATCGAGCTTTCTCTGAATCATCCCCCACAGAAAAACTCCTCCTGCCCCCAATGATCTCTAGCAAGACCATGCCGTAGCTGTATACATCACTCTTCTCTGAAATAGGATTGTTTGTTATCCATTCTGGTGCAAGGTACCCCCGTGTACCCCTCAGTGTCGTGTATACAAGGCTTTCTTCACGGTTCATCAGCTTAGCCAAACCAAAATCTGAAACTTTGGCAGTGAAATTATCATCAAGAAGAACATTCTCAGGTTTTATGTCACAATGAACAATCTTTACCTCACACTCCTCATGAAGATAAGCTAATCCCTTTGCCATGCCTAATGCAATATTAAGTCTTGTATTCCAACTCAAAAACTGACTTTCCTCAGTACTATTGAAGATCCATTTATCCAAAGACCCGTTTACCAAGTACTCATAAGCAAGAAGCCTGTGAGCTCCCTCTATGCAGAAGCCTTTGAGTTTGACCAGATGAACATGATGTACATTCCCAATTGTTGTGACTTCAGCGCTAAATTCCTTCTTCCCCTGCCCAATGCTCTCCAGCTTTTTGACTGCCACTTGGATACCATCTGGTAGCATGCCTAGATACACTGAGCCAAACCCTCCTTGTCCGAGCTTTGTCGAGAAGTTTTTAGTTGCTTTACAAAGATCATCGTAACTGAAACGAGTAGGCATACCTGAAATTTTTTCCAAAAAGTAATCCTCTTCCAAGTCTTCTTGAGAAAATTTTGTTAATCTCTTCCTTTTGTTGTGGTGCCAGAGTCCTGCATAAAGTAGACTGGCAATTACAAGTATCGTTGCAACAACTATGAAAACAATTAGTACGATGGTTTTCCCTCCATCACTTTCTTGACTTTTAGAGTTTAAGACCTCATTTCCCCTTGATATTTTCATATATGAAACATAACCGGTAGAACCCTGCTGAGAGCGTTGCAAACTACCTATCTGATCAAACAAGAAGCAATTTTTTGTACTATTTTCAAAGAACAGCACAGAGCAGGAGCAGTTATGTAGGCAAGCTTCTTTGCATGTATTAATATCATATTTCGGAAAGGGTGATACAAAACCAAGTGCAAAATAATCAAGCCTTTCACCCAGATAGAAAAGCTTTGCCGAATTCATGGATTGATTGCATGTTGAAGCAACTGGAGGTCTGCAGTCGAATTGAGATCTGAGGGCAGGAGGGCACTGGCACCGATTGTCAAAATAGCACACAAAATACGGGTTACAAGGCTCAGGAACGCTGCAAGAATTTTGCGGGATCTTGATTGCCTCAGAAGTAGCTGCCTTTCCGTTACGAAGATTAGAAAACGTAATGTCCCCATTAGAGCCTAAAATGGCCGCCCAGGTAGCATTCTCATCATTGTTTTCTGAGAAGATGAATTGCCAAAGCAATGCCTTTTTAATATCATAAAAATTCCACGCATTGGACACCAAAGAAGCAGAATGGACCTTGGCAGCTACACTGCTATTGGTTTTCCGGCCATCGTTAGCCAAGGACCAATACGTTTGTGGAGTTTGATACCCTGCATACAAGACTAAATCGCCCGACTTGAATTCAAGATAAACACTCATGTTATTGCTATTGGGAAAACTTTTAAGCCTCATCCCTTCCACAAACTGTTGGCCAGGTAAAAGGGTATCAGTTGGATGGCTAAAACTCTGCCAAAGAATACTTCCATTTACCCCGAGCAATACCAAGTTGCCCGAGTCCTGCAATTCCATGCATTCAACTTTCTGTCCTGAAGTATTTGCAGACCAAGCTTCACCATTTCCTCTTTGTAAATATGCATTCCCATTTTTCTCAAACACAAACTTATCGGAATCTCTAATCAACAAGCCTCTATTGGCAGTCCAAACTACTTTTGCACTACTAATATGAATAACAACCAGCAAAAAGAATTGAACATCCAAAGCAGTATAAAAGCCAAAACCAAAAACCGAGTTATTAGAGATTAGAAATAGCCCATTGTTATTGATCCACTCCATCTGGGTTGCTTCAAACCCAGGATAAAGCTTTCCAATACGTTGGGAGCCAGCAATGCAGGTTTTGAACACAAGGAGTAGACAAAAACACAAGGCCCCAGTGTATCTAAATAAACCCATAATTTCTTTAACTGCAAAAACGCACTCAACTTTCCCAAATAGACACAAGAGCAACTTACAACAAAAATTAGCTCAAAATAATTTTAAAAATTACAGATTTTGCTATATTTCTTAAAATTTAAACATTTGCAGGAGAACTTCGAGATAGAACAAAGTGTATTGAAATTAAATCACAAAAAAAATCATAAAAAGACTGATAAAATATATGAAGAGCAATTGTTCTGCAGACCCTCTAAATAAAGAATCAGTCAAATTACAAGCTGCGTGAATCAAAGAGTCAAAAATCTTTTCTTTAAGCAAAATGGTGCAAAAGCAAAATGATTTAAAAGAAACTTGGAAACATGGTAACTGACCTCAATTGTGTTGCAGAAACAAATGCGTCTGCATAGCTGGGGTCTTTGGCTTTTCCCCTATTTTGGGGAAATAGAAGCCAATCCTTTCGCTTTCTCTGGATAGAAAAAAGGAAGCGAAAGTTGGAAAAGCAGGTAATGCAGTTTATTGTGCAACTGCAACCAAGACTTTAATTACAACGATGTTAATCCAGGTGTGGTTGCGTTTTGTCCTTTCTAGTTTCTTTCACTTTCTTTGTTTCTTATCCATGGCGTTACATGTGATTGACTCCGAATACCAAATTTACTACGGTAGTTTCCACCAACTTCAGTGTTTCGTGTGTCCTTTCTTGCATGCCTTTCCCAGTTTACATTTTGAATTTTCAGACTTTCGTTATCTTTTATTGGAAATATTTTTGGGTGAGATGAGCTCTTACTCATGATCTTCATTTTATTTGAATTGCATCACTAAGATAAAGCCAAATTAATAATACGATCAGCTATTTTATAAATTAGTGGCTCAATCAATTATTTAATCATACAATTTGCTCAACTGAGATTTGCATGATCATAATAAATTAATACCAAGGTGTTGCATCTAATCATAAAACCACTAATGAAAGCTTCCCCCAATCTAGTCTTCTTCGCTGGAACGAGTTTTAGAGGACGATGGCTGTCCGTGAAATTAAGACTTCATGATAAGGGTCAAGATCCCACAACCAAAACGCATCTGATTTCACTTTGCAGTTTGGTGATATTTTTTAATGCTAAAAAAAGAAATAGAATATTTTATTGGTTGGGATTCGATAAATATTTTTTTCTATAAAATGATTGAAGCTGTCACGTTGTAATAACCTTTTGTAATAACAAGAGTTTGTTGATCAAAGTATAAATTTGGTTACCTTAGATTGTTGCAATAAAAATTAGTTTGTCTTTAAGGTCGTCGATTTAGCATTGTTGCGCGCTCTATATTCAGCAACAAAACAAAAGTTTTTTTGCTTTAAATATTTTTTTGCAACAAAATAGATTCTTAGTAAAAAGTTATCCAATTAATTTACGAAATTGTTTTGCAACAAACTCATTTATTGCCCTTACACTAAATATTTTTTACAGCAAAATTAATTTATTGCTAAGAAATTAGATAAATAATTTTACTACAAAACAATTGTGTAGAAATAAAATTTTTTCAACAAAATTATTATATTAAAATTTCTTAAATTTAATACAATGATAATTAATACCATTATAAGAAAAAAGAATTACTATTATTGATGACAAATACATAAAACTTATTGCAAGATGTAATATCTATTTTTTTAAATTACAAATGAATATAACTTTATTGATTTTCTTCATCTCATGGTATGATTGAACTTCAATATTCCCTAAAAAAAATACAAACAATAATTAGTTTAATTGTAAATGTAATAATCATGTAATATTGTAATAAAAAAAGATATTACACCATATTGAAGAACAATAGAAGAGATAAGAAAATAGAGATTGAGTTAGAGAATGAAAGAATGAGAATTATACATTTGAGACGAGGGAATGAAAGTTAAAGAAATTTATAGATGAGACAATTTAGAATAAAAGTCAGAGAATAAAAGAATAAAAAGTGAAAGAAATAAAGTGTATGAGATATAAATAGAGAGATGGAGTTTTTAGCAATAAAATTGAAATTTTTTCATTAAAACTTATTTTGGCGGCCAACCACCCGCCTTTTATTTTAAAAATTTTCAATTTGTTTAGAGACAAAATTCAACATTTGTTGCTAAATGTATACATTCGTGACAAACTTTATCTTTTGTCTCAAAAATAAAAATTTTTGGCAGAAATAAAATGATTTAATCTTTAATCTTTGACTTTTAGTGACAAAATTAGAATATGTTGCTATAAATACACATTTAACAATAAAACTCAAATTTTGTCATAAAAATTCAAGAAGTCAAATATTTAAATTCATAATTTTAACTACATAGACTGCCATTGGTCACTCTCTTGCGACAAAACTATTTGACAATGAAGATTCTCTTACTAAATGTTTTGGTACCAAAATATTTAGTTTGGTGCTAAAACTTTTAGCAACAAAAAGCTGATTCGTTGCTAGTGTATGTCTTTAGCTACGAAATATTTGTCATTAAAAATGTTAATTAAATATTAATCTGTTTCTTAAGTATTTGGCAACTAAATATTTTTTATGTTGCTATTAGGGGTGTTAATCCGATTTGTGGATTGGATGTGGATTAAAAATTTAAAAATCCGCAGTCGATGGATTGGATATAGATTTGCTTCTGTAAATCCGTAAAAATCCGCAAATCCTCAAAAAAAATATTTAGTTAAAAAATATTATAAATGTGACATTATATAATTACATAAGCACTATAACATATTTTAGCCATTACCCAATCATAAAAAATAATCAAATATACGAATATAACTTAAAAAACAAAATAAAAGTAAAGTCACACGCACTAAGAAAAGCAAAATAACATAACGCCAAGTTACCAACAATTTGCAAAGTCACTTGAAAGTAAAGTAACATAACGCCAAGTCACCAACAATTTATAAACAAAAAACCCTAAGCTTTCCCGCCGTCACATGCACTAGCGGCACCCAATATTAGTTCGATATAGTACTCTCGACACCAATTTGAAGGACGTCGGCTGCACGATTCCAGTAAGAGCAAGCCATCTTCTTCCTGGAGTCCATCGAGCCACTTTACAATCACTGGTTCTTGTCAAACAATTGCACTATCACAACCTTCCAGATCGCCACCTGTACTTCTCCTGGTTCCCATCATTGACGGCTCTGTAATCGCCACTTTTTGATAAGTACAACAGCTCTGGTTAAAGATTAGACTATGTTTGGTTTCAGAAATTTCGCCATTTCAATTAATTGTGGCTTTATTTGAACAATTAATTTCGGTGTTATATTAATGTATTATTGTAACTTTATTTAAACAATCAATCTTAGTGTGTTATATTCTTAAACTTTTAAACATATTTTTGTAGCTTTATTTGAACAATTAATCTCAATGTGCTATATTTTGAAACTTTGAATGTATTATTTCAGTTTTATTTAAACAATTAATTTGTTTAAATATTATTTAATTTTAAATTTAATTGGTAGTAAAATTATTTTTATATTAGTTTTTTTTATTTCATTAGTTCATGGATTGTGGAGAACTAAAAATTTTAATTCGGAAACTAATGTATAAAATGGTGAATTGGATACGAATTAAGTTAAATCTGTATCTGATCCACAGACGTATGGATTTAATATAGATTGAGTAAAATCTACATCCGATCCATAGATATTTAAATTTGATTTAAATTGAGTTTAATCAATTCGTGGATTGGATTGGAAGATAGAGATCAAGCTGAGGATCTAAGAACATTTTAGCAGAACAAAAATCACAATCATTGAACTTAGAATTGGCTTTGGTAGCGGGGAAACAGAACCAATATCAACCATTTGAGATTTGGTGGATGTGAATAGTTTCCAATTCAATTGATATTTCTTCAATAAATATAATTTAAAATACATTAAAAATCTATCTTGAGATTAACTAGAATCCTCCATCAGAAGAGCTTGTGAATGGTCTCATTGTGAAAGCGTGGGGACAATTTTCCCCGGGCAATGAAAGCCAAAAGCAAAAAATGATTTGTGATGTAATCTGGCATTATTTTATGTTACCACAACTCAATCGGCAAAGACTATCTATGAAAGCAACAAGAAGAAAATCTCATACTCTGCACGCAAATTGAGAATTTTATAATATGTTGGTAATAGATATTAAAAGAGACGGATCTTTATATTTTGATTTAAGTGTTTGTTTAGTTGTTACATTTTAAAAATATATTTTTGTTATTAATTATGTTACATTCTCATCTTTATTTTTCTTTTTATTTTTACAATAATATCCTAACAACAATACTTTTAACATTAATTAGTTTATTTATAAAAAATTTAATTAGCAGATGAACCAATAAATATTTATTAACAAATTAACTAATAAGTATCAATATAACAAAAATAAGATTTTGTGTACCTTCAGAACAATCTTACTAATAATTATTTATAAATAAATTAATATTGACTAACTTAAAGTAATATTTGATATCCTTTCAATAATCTTACTAACAATTATATATAAAATTTTAATTTACCAAATTAATAAAGTGAAATAATAACATAAAAATTTACATTAGTTTTTATTTTGTGTTTAAGATTAATTTGATAAATTAATATTTTTTCCGTAATATCTGAAAATATTATTGTACGAGTATTATTATAAAAAGAAAGAAAAATTAAGGTAGGAACATAATATTTTTAACAGTAAAGGTTTTTTGAGATATTATTTAAAATATAAAGACTAAATGGCCTATTAAGCTAAAACATAAGGACTTAACATGCAATTACCCCATCAAAAGATAATGTTCACTAGCTACCATAAATTGCAACAGAAACACTAGATCTATCTTGAATCCTCCTGATTGAATTTACAGTGTGTGATATTGAGCAAATGGCAAATGGTTTTAGCAGTCTTGCTTTTGAATCTCTGATGTGATATGTCTTCTCAATTGATTGCTCACTTGAAAGTTGATTAAATATCTCTATATAATAATCATAAAAATATTTTCTGCATATGTTATATATGGGATTGTCACAAAATAGTAGAAACGCATCAAATAGCAAGATCAATTTTAGATGTAATAGAATACTAGTATGAACAATCTTTTTATAATCTGAGAGACGTTGATACCAAACATTAAAAAACTTGAAGCTGGACTGGAGGAAGGAAAATTATAGAAGCTAATTTTAATCTCCTCTGGTTTAAATGAATCTAACTAAGATTAAATGGGACAGTTTCCATTTCATCTTTAGCAAAAAATCCAAACTACTACCGGTACCTTGAATCAGGGATCATTAGCCTTTTTTCGAAACCAGAAGTAGAACAAGGATAACATATAGTAATGATATTGTGATCGGAATTTGGAAACTCGACCAAAAGGCAAGACTAAAAGCTCATATTCACTAAAGCTAATTTGTAAGAACTTGTAAGCATATTTAAGAATTTGCACATAAAGGACCAGAAAACTATAAAGTTTCTTCTATGAACGCAAAAGCTAACCTTCCGCAGGTGAGTGAAGATACTACCATTTGCTGTCTATAGTATTTGTTTCTATCTTGGGCCTGATAATTGAATTTCTGACAAAAATGCACCACTATTGTCATCAATTACTCCCGAAGAAGTACCCTTTTCCCTGCTCCACTTAGAGAAACTTGAGTAAGCCCATGAATTCAACTGAGAAGGGGTTGGAGGCTGAGGTACTGGACAGAGACCTTCAAGCATTTGGACAACTTTAGTCATCGGTGGTCTCAACTGCATCTCATTTTGTATGCACCACAATGCAACTTTAATTGCAGTAGCAATACTCTCATCATTCTCATCCATATCTAGCCTCGGATCAAGGATTTCTCTTTGTTTACCTTCTTCTAGCATCTTGAAGGCGTAGGAAGGAAATTGAGCTTTCTCTGAATCGTCCCCTACAGAAAAACTCTTCCTGCCCCCGATGATCTCTAGCAAGACCATACCGTAGCTGTATACATCACTCTTCTCTGAAATAGGATTGTTTGTTATCCATTCTGGTGCAAGGTACCCCCGTGTACCCCTCAGTGTTGTGTATACAAGGCTTTCTTCACGGTTCATCAGCTTAGCCAAACCAAAATCTGAAACTTTGGCAGTGAAATTATCATCGAGAAGAACGTTCTCAGGTTTTATGTCGCAATGAACAATCTTTACCTCACACTCCTCATGAAGATAAGCTAATCCCTTTGCCATACCTAATGCAATATTAAATCTTGTATTCCAACTCAAAAACCGGCTTTCCTCAGTACTATTGAAGATCCATTTATCCAAAGACCCGTTTACCAAGTACTCATAAGCAAGAAGCCTGTGAGCTCCCTCTATGCAGAAGCCTTTGAGTTTGACCAGATGAACATGATGTACATTCCCAATTGTTGTGACTTCAGCGCTAAATTCCTTCTTCCCCTGCCCAATGCTCTCCAGCTTTTTGACTGCCACTTGGATACCATCTGGTAGCATGCCTAGATACACTGAGCCAAACCCTCCTTGTCCAAGCTTTGTAGAGAAGTTTTTAGTTGCTTTACAAAGGTCATCGTAACTGAAACGAGTAGGCATACCTGAAAAACTTTCCACGAAATAATCCTCTTCCAAGTATTCTTGAGAAAATTTTGTTAATCTCTTCCTTTTGTTGTGGTGCCAGAGTCCTGCATAAAGTAGACTGGCAATTACAAGTATAGTTGCAACAACTATGACAACAATTAGTACGACGGTTTTCCCTCCATCACTTTCTCGAATTTTGGGGTTTAAGACCTCATTTCCCCTTGATATTTTCATATATGAAACATAACCGGTAGAACCCTGCTGAGAGCGTTGCAAACTACCTATCTGATCAAACAAGAAGCAATTTTTTGTACTATTTTCGAAGAACAGCACAGAGCAGGAGCAGTTATGTAGGCAAGCTTCTTTGCATGTATTAATATCATATTTCGGAAAGGGTGATACAAAACCAAGTGCAAAATAATCAAGCCTTTCACCCAGATAGAAAAGCTTTGCCGAATTCATGGATTGATTGCATGTTGAAGCAACTGGAGGTCTGCAGTCGAATTGAGATCTGAGGGAAGGAGGGCATTGGCACCGATTGTCAAAATAGCACACAAAATACGGGTTACAAGGCTCAGGAACGCTGCAAGAATTTTGCGGGATCTTGATTGCCTCAGAAGTAGCTGCTTTTCCGTTACGAAGATTAGAAAACGTAATTTCCCCATTAGAGCCTAAAATGGCAGCCCAGGTAGCATTCTCATCATTGTTTTCTGAGAAGATGAATTGCCAAAGCAATGACTTTTTAATATCATAAAAATTCCACGCATTGGACACCAAAGAAGCAGAATGGACTTTGGCAGCTACACTGCTATTGGTTTTCCGGCTGTCGTTAGCCAAGGACCAATACGTTTGTGGAGTTTGATACCCTGCATACAAGACTAAATCGCCCGACTTGAATTCAAGATAAACACTCATGTTATTGCTATTGGGAAAACTTTTAAGCCTCATCCCTTCCACAAACTGTTGGCCAGGTAAAAGGGTATCAGTTGGATGGCTAAAACTCTGCCAAAGAATACTTCCATTTACCCCGAGCACTGCCAAGTTGCCCGAGTCCTGCAATTCCATGCATTCAACTTTCTGTCCTGAAGTATTTGCAGACCAAGCTTCGCCATTTCCTCTTTGTAAATATGCATTCCCATTTTTCTCAAACACAAACTTATCGGAATCTCTAATCAACAAGCCTCTATTGGCAGTCCAAACTACTTTTGCGCTACTAATATGAATAACAACCAGCAAAAAGGATTGAACATCTAAAGCAGTATAAAAGCCAAAACCAAAGACCGAGTTATTAGAGATTAGAAATAGCCCATTGTTATTGATCCACTCCATCTGGGTTGCTTCAAACCCAGGATAAAGCTTGCCAATACGTTGGGAGCCAGCAATGCAGGTTTTGAACACAAGGAGTAGACAAAAACACAAGGCCCCAGTGCATCTAAATAAACCCATAATTTCTTTAACTGCAAAAACGCGCTCAACTTTCCCAAATAAACACAAGTATTTTTGGAGCCTCCCATAGCGTGGCCAGATTTAGGGAGACAAAATCAATGCCCTCGTAAAATTGGAAAAAACGTGATACAAAATAAAAAATACCCACCATGTCCCGTAATCAGATATTATTGCATTTCGCATATACCTCATGCGCAGGCTACACTGACCCCATTTTAAGTCCGCGTCGCTTTTCTCCTTTCTCTCTCTGTAAAATCCTCCCGGTAATCAATCTTCACTTCAACGTCAGTACGTCACCGTTAACTGGAATCTTTACACCTTTTAAAGTTCCAATCTTGGAGTGAAAGGCTCAGACTTTTCCGATCAGTTCGGTCATTCATTTGAAGGTCAAAGATCACAAATAACAATGAAAGCTGATCAGGCTGCGGTGCTCGTGGCCGACGAGTATATATACAAACAAGAAATCCATCTCACCGTTTTTAAAACCTCTCTGTTTTTCCAAAACGACGGCTTCACTGTTTATAACTGCAGAGGTGAGTTGGTCTTCCGTGTTGACTCGTACGGCCCCGACACCCGTGACAAGGATGAACACGTTCTTATGGACGCCCACGGCAAGTGCCTCCTCACTGTCAGACGAAAGGTACAATTTCAACTAATGGTATTTTTCATTTTTCGTTATTTGTATTTATGGGAATTGATTTTTTAATTTTAATTTTCTTATTTGAATGAACTGAGTTTACTCAGTGAGTTTGACGATGCTGGATTTTTTTCTTGGCTTGAGCAGAGGCCGAGCTTGCATCACCGGTGGGAGGGATATTCTGGGGAGAGAACGGACGGTCAAAAGCCGATTTTTAGCGTGCGTAGATCCTCGATAATCGGACGGTCCAGCGTGACTGTCGAGATGTACGAGAATCCAGGAGAGGAGTACCAGATCGAGGGCAATTTCGGGCAAAGGAGTTGCACGATTTTCAACGCGATGAAGGAATCGGTGGCTGAGATTAGACGCAAAGTGGATGCATCAACGCAGGTGCTGCTGGGCAAAGACGTCTTTTTACTCAGCGTGAAGCCTGGGTTCGATGGCGCCTTTGCGATGGGATTGGTTCTGGTCCTTGATCAGATCAACGGTGATAATTATGTTGAAAGTAACGGTGGTCGGGTGGACCCGGTCACAGAGGATTAGGTCGGCTGGCGGTCGCTTGGTGGGGAACTTTCTTCTTTGTCTGGGGTTTGAGATATTTTGTTGTATTTTATAGTCTCACTTTTTTAATTGAAAATCATATAGCAATAGCTATTAGTGCAGTTTATTATGTATTTTGTTGTATGATTAACAAGATATTTTATCATACGAGTTATATGTATATATCATAATTGCGGATCTTGGCCTCATGGCTTGATTGCTATCTTTCATTATTAATTTTTCTATTTTAGGACCCTTATTTTGTTTTTTTTTTTTTAATTAATGGTATGGTTGCTTGGATCTTTTCTAGCATGCAGGAGGTTCATTTAAAATTATTTTGTTTACTTCTTTTTTCGTTTTTTAATTATGTTTGTTAATATTACATTGCAAGCCAGTTGATATTTACAATAAAAAACTTCTCAAGACTTTATATATCAGTTAGGTGGTACTTTAGTATGAATTTTTGAACTTCTAATGGGTTAAATCTAATTTAAGATAATTGGAAAAAAATTAATTTCTAGTAATACACATAAAGAACTACGATAGCATAGTTTGAATATTTGAACTCTAAATTTGTATAATTTGATGTTAAATATCAATAATTCCTTGATTAAGATGGTTGGCACCTCTTCGCTCTAATTTTAAGATAGAGGGTCCAAGTCTTCCCAATGAGCCATATAAATTTATTATCAGTTGCATGATCTGTTATATAATATTAAAAAAACTTGATCTTTAAATAATTGAAAAAAACTAATTCTTAATTAATAAATATAAACCTCTCTCCATGTGGTTAGGAGTATTACTCGTAAGAGTGACGAGCGGCTTACATGTGGTTGCAATTTATTTAGTACTGCATTTGTTTGTAAAGTCACCAATCAACTCTTGAGAGATGATAATCGAAGGAGAGAGTTGATAAGAGAGAATTTAACGGTCAGAATTCAAAATTTTCATACTTGAAAAAGAAAAATGGAAATTGTTACATATTTGACTCTTAGAGGTTTTCTCGTGGCTATAATCCCATAAAGTTAGTACATTTTCAATACCACTAGTCCACTAGAACCTCTTTTTTTTTTGAAGCATTACGTATATATTTTTTATGTGGCTGTAAAATGAAGTTGATTAATTTTGTTTCATATTTTCAATTTCATGTTAGGTGGTTAGGCAGACAAAAAATCCCTAACTTTGAAGCTGAAAAAACTGCGGAGAAATCATAAATTAATGCACACCAAAATTGAGACTTTGAGAGAATGGCAAAACTTTTTGAAATTTTGATCATGTTGATATTGACGTCCCAATTCCCATGGCAAATTCTTTAACCTAACCTTGTATCAAAACCATAATTTGTGAATTTTGATCTATCTTATGGCAAATTCGAGAACCTCTGTAAACATATTTCGTAAAGAATTTCTATTCGTATGAAACTTGAAGTCTAGAGACTCCTGGCCGAAATTTTGGCATCTATACTATACACCAAATTTGTTATATTTAGTATTTTGTCATATTTATTATTATTATTATTATATATAATTTTTCAAAGGGGTGTAAGTCTACTTGTTAAGATCATTTTGCAATCCAAAAATATGTGGGGAGGTGTTTTGCCCATCACTTCATTAATAATTGATTAAGTGGTTTTTTATTACAACTATTTGTAGTTATTAGAAATTAAAATTCTTTGTAAATTTTTATTTACTTATCTCACCAAATTCAATATCAAATTGGAATAACTAATTGACAAGATTCAAATTTCAAAGGAATGGCTTCGTTTTTTGTTGCATGACACTTAAAAAGAAGACTATTAAATAAAATCAAGGATTGACAATATCGTAAGTCAAACTGGGGGTTGACTCCATAACTTTCACCCACCAGCTTGAAGGAGGATTAACAAGAATGAAAACAAAGATAAGGACAAAGACGATTAGTTACCAAAAGTGATCGTCTAAATTTTTACCAATTAATTCTAAGATTGATTGAATCAATCTTTGTGTATCAATAAAATATCCAATTTATTACAATTTGTAACTTTTGTTTTTTTATTTTATTCTTTATAAAATGTGACGAGAATTAGTTTGTATATCACAAATCAAATAAAAGTGAAATGAATCTGATTATATTAGAATTACTTGTAAATAAAATACATCTTCATTACTATTCAATTAAAATTATAATATATTTTTAATTATTTATTATTTTATATATGTGTTGTGATTTGCCAAGTTTTTCTACTAATTGTTATCAATTCCCACATCACATCATCTTTTAATTACTCAAGATAGGAAAGTGCAATCTAGAAACAAGGTATAAATCTTAAAAAGTACATAAAGAGTTAAATCAAGCGACCTGACAAGCAATTCGATCGTTGCGCTTAAAGTAATGAAAGTCTCTTTCCCATTACGCCATATTTTCAAGATTAAAGCGACACAAGTCACTCAATCATTAGTTGGACTGCTAAAGTTAATCTGTTTGTAATCGATTCACCTTTTGTAATTTGTGGTGCCGCCAGTTGAAGCAGAATTAACTCATCCGAATCTTTGTCGGTTATACGGTCTTTTCTACACTTGCCTTTCTTTCAATGGCATGCAAAATTTGCTAAATTTCAAAAAGTGTGCTACTCTTCCCCTAGACTGAAAAAGAGAAAAAAAAAAGGATAAAATAACATTACTTTTTAAAAAGAAGTTTGCTAATTAAATTGGAATCTTTGGTTGGGTGTTTAGTAATACTTTTTGTTTGTGTGGTCGAATTTTAATTGCCTCAGAGAGAACCAAAAATTAGAAGACGTGTGTTCCACGGAACTCATTATTAAGCTTGATGGAATTGTGGCTGAGTGTCTGTAATTTCGTTTAAAACATTCCCTATTATTTTGTGGGTTCATTTTTCCTTTTAACAAATTTTAAGGTCATTTTAAAAGAATTGACCCTCTATAAAAAAAAATACTCAAAAAAAAGAAAAGAAAAGTGGATTTTTTAAAATTATAAATTCTTTCCGTTAGAACCGTTGAATGCCGACCTAAATTAAAAACCTTGTTATTTTAGTGATTCAAAGAAAATAAATATATTATCTTGCATATATTACCGTCTATCAAGATCTACCTTGACAGATATAGCCAATTTGAAGCTCATTTCAAAAGTTTGAAAAAGAGAAACGGACCAAAAAAATACCATCACGACATACATAAGGAGACTTGCTAGTGATTGTTGATTAAGAAAAGAAGCTTCCACTTTACAATACTGGTTTGAATGAAAAAAAAGAAAAGGAAAGGAAAATAAAAAGCTTATCGTTTATCTGAAATGGATAATTTATCATTTTTTTCTTATATTGAGAACTTGTAAATCAGTTTCAAGGAGAGAAAAATACTCTTCGCATCTTGATATTTCTCAATTCTAAAGATTTGTTGCATGCGTTATGTGTACACTGTTGCTCATATATGATTAAAATTTATTTTATTTTATTATTTCCTCTTTTATTCAACCTAATCATATCAATTTAATTATATCCTTTTAGAAGTAAACTAAGCTATCATATGATAGACGAAAAGTCATTCGCTGATAATCAATGGCACAAAATCAGATAGCTGATGGGCTTTAGGTGGTTGAGATGACTTCAAAAGCAAAGAAAAATAAAAAGGTAAATTATCATTGCACCATTTTTTTTTTATCTTATCTTCATCTAACCACTATAAAATTCTAACATATTCTCTACACTATCTTTCTTTTTAAATTTATATTAATTAGTCATTTTTACACTAATAACGTTAAATAATTTAAACAAAATAATAATTTTACCCCTAAATAAATTAAAAGGCCATAAGTTTTGAAAATAAGAAAATTATAATTATAAAAATACCCCTATATTTAATAAAGAAATAAATCCAAAAATTAGAATTTTATTTTTAATAAAAATTATTTTAAGAACAAATTGTAATTATAAAAATAATTACAAAATCTTGGGATTTAATAAAAATCCCCTAAATTATTAAAATTTTGGGATTTATTTTTAATAAATAAATTTAGTCATTTTAATAAAATTTTGCAAAATTATAATTTTTAATAAATAAATTCAGTTATTTTTATTAAAATTTTGCAAAATTATAATTTTTAATTAAAATGATTATGAGCACCTCTATTTTGGATTTATTTTTTTAAATTTAGGGGTATTTTTATAATTAAAATTTTTTTCAAAGCTTTTATAAGATAAAATGGTCTTTTAATTTATTTAGGGGTAAAATTATCATTGCGTTTAAATTATTGAACGGTGTTAGTGAAAAAAGTGGTTAATTGATACAAATTTAAAAAAAAAAGGTGTTGCAAATAACATATTAAAATTTTGTGGTTGTTAGATGAATATAAGGTAAAAGAAAAGTGGTGCAATGATAATTTTCCAAATAAAAAAGAAGCATGTTGTATTGTAACTTGAAGTCTAAGGGTTTGTTTGCTTCTTAATTAAGAATTGGAATCTAAAATTGAAATTATTAATAACATTTACTTCACATAATTTATATAAGCATGAATAGGAATAAAAATTATGGAGCCCACCTTCAATTGAGAATGGAGAATGGGAAACTAATTTAGAAGGGGATCAGAAATCAGTTTCTCATTCTCGATAATTTTGGATTTTACCCTATTAGCATTTTAATATTTTCAAATTAAATGCCCTCCCTTTAAATGAAACATATAAATACCAAAAAATGAAAAAAAAAAAAAGCCTAAAAGCCTAAACTCTCTTGCCCAAAGCTCCCAGTTGAATGCCAGCGCGACTACTTCCATCACTGCAGCTGAAAAAATCAGCCACCGTCTTTGTCGTTGTTGGTCCATCAACTGTGAAGAAGCAACTGTTGCTATTTTCGTCTCTGCCTCAGTTTCATCTCCATTTGATCTGGCTTGATTTCATCTCTGATGATGATGATGATGATGATGATGTCATCTCTAGTTTCATCTCCGATGGACACGGTTCTACTTCGATGACGAAGATGATTTTTGGTTTTGATTTTGATAATTTTTTAAATTGATTATTATTATTATAATAAAAAATTATAAAAATAATTAATATATTAAAAAAATGTAAATAACAATATTATTATAAACAATAATTAATAATAATAATAACATTTTTTGAATAATAATAATCATGATAATTAAAAGAAAAATAATAACTACGACAATAGTTAACCAAAGACTTTTTAATAATTTGTAATGATCGAACTCACTCCAATTTCAATTACAAAATAAAGTAAACACATTAATGGGAATAAAGTTCATTCTGATTTCGATTCCTATGGTTTAAGTAATCAACTTATTTTGATTGTAATTTTTCATTTTTATTTTAGCTTATTCTCATTCCAGTTCATTTTGATTTTAATCCATTCTCATTCCCATTCCCATTTAGTAAATGCACCATAAGATCATTACATTACACATCGAGCAAGTTAGGTATTTTACATAAAGTTGGCGTACCATATAATGAAAAATCCTGGCCGTTTAATCTTCATTTCTTGTAGGATCCATTTTTCATCACAACGAAACTTTAGAAGCAAGAAACCTTGCGTTCAATTAATTGTATCTAGTTTGAAATTCAGACAAATTTTTCATTATTTCTTGCTAAATCCCTAGGAAGTTTATTGATTTTAAACATGTGGCTACAACCAATGCATATTTTTATCAATCAAATACAGAATTAAATCACGTAAAAATGACTCACGAACATTTATTCTCTAAAACATGCTGTAAATTAAATGTAAGTATTGAACAACTATAATAAATAACCCTCTCTATATGTGTCTAGAAGAACAAATCCTGCATGACAATAGCCAACAAGGGGACCAAAACACTAGCCAAAACAAGAGATGACGAAGAATCGGGAATGCCGGTGGTGGTGGGAATATTATTCGTTCGTGTAGTAGGACCTGTAGGGCCGCCGGCCACGGGGCCCGAAGTTGGAGCCGGAGTGAAATCGGCCGGGGTGCTCCAATTGGGAGAAGGGGCTGTGGGAGTACTTCTTGTTGGTGGAGTAGGATTGCCAGTTGGGGATGGTGAGGATCCTGGAGTAGCAGAGACTGTAATGGCTAGCTTCTGGCCAGCCTGGCAGTGCCAGCCGAATGTGCAAATGTAGTAGTGTTCGCCGGCGGAGTCGAGGGTGATGTTTGCAGGGCCGGTGGCGATTGGGTTTCCGATAGGATTCGAGGAAGTGCATCCATCGTATGATGCTTTTGGTACTCGTAGCACGTGATGCTCATTTGTCACAAAGTTGAAAGCTATTAAAAGAAAAAAGAAAAAAAAATATGTAAGAGAGAATGATGGTGTAATTTGATTAACTTAATATAAAATTAATAGAACTTGCTGTCCGTTTATATGTAATATTGTTTCTTTCAAAATATTTCGACAGAGCGTCCAAACCTCATCCACAAAACATTAACATTTATTCTATTATCACTCAAATTAAATCACTGTAGGCGTAAAGTGCATTAACATCCGGTCGACCTAACCCTCAAAGACTAATATCTAAATAGTGTCGTGGATATAAAATTAATAGTGAAAATAAACATTGAATCAGATGTGAAACACTTACTTAGAACATCACCAACAACAAAATTCTTGGTAGCTGCCCAAGTGACATAAGCCCCAGCACCACCACTCATCGGAATAGACCATACCATGCTGTCTCCCACCACATGCACCGTCTGCGCCGCTGCGCATTCCATTAATAAAACCGCCACAATCAAACCAACAAAAGCCATGGATACAAACTTCTCCATCCCTCTTCCTCTAGCTAGCTTCGATAATGAACAATAAATTAATGTTGTGAACGATGAGATCAATGTGAAGTTTTGCAAGTGTATGTATAGTATATTAAGTGTAGTTGTGTTTGAATTAAAGAAACGCGGGCTTGATGGGAAGAAGAGACGGGACCGGGCAACTATGTGAAAAATAAGCCTTGATGCCGGTCCTGTTTAATTTGTACAACAGGCTACGTGCATGCAAGAGAAGGCCGCTAAGTGAGACCTTTGTCTTAGTTGACTTTTAACCCCAATTTGAAAGTGTCAACTTAGAGACTATTTATGCATGTAAATTGATTCGATTTCTTCATGGCGGCCATGAATATTCTGCATGTCATTCAATGCGAATTTGACTCCGTCCTTTATAGGTACGTAACTGGAAACCAGCCCCGTACCATTTCATCATTTGTTTGACTCTTGATCATCCCCACACATGAGGAAGACTTGGCAGAAAGTGCGAGACACATAACATAAAATAACTAATGCGCGTTATCATTATTACAATCAATATTGATGAATTAATTAATTTCAAACTTATGTAATGTGTACTTGCAAAGAGAGTGGGCGTAAGGATGACGTGATATGCATGCTCTCAGTTAAAACTTTGTCCATTGGTACTTTTAGGTTCTGATTAGGATTGAGATACAGTATCTGTTAAGTTACAGTTGTTGAAAAAAAATCTGTAATTATGAAACAAAAATTAATTATATGTAATAAATATAAATTTTAAAAAATAATTTTGACAGAATTATTAGAAATATAATAAATTTTCTATCATACAAATAAAAAAATCATATCAATATATCTTTTAAGTTACAACAATTAATATTTATTAAACACTTTAATACTATAACTTTTAATATATAGTTGCCCAACCTCAATTCCTAACGCACCCTTACATTACGTACATAATATTCTCTTTGCTAGTGTATTCATGAGTGTAATATATATTTCAACAATTGATCAATTTCATTTTTAAAGAAATTGAGTCATATGTGCATTATTGCTCATGCACGTTAAAATGTATTCGTTTGATTATTGTCTTTAGCCGTATTAAAAGCGAATCACTTAGGTGTATTTTCATAAAATATTGTGTCATGAGATGAGAGGACACCGACTTGAGATTAAAATTATTTACCGATCTAACACCGGTGAAGCTAGAAGCATTTTTTGGGTGGATAAGATTATTTTCTACTTCAATGCTCTTCTATTGTATGAGAGAATTTATTAATATGAAATTTAAAAGTACTCTTAGAGCATGTCTGGAATTGGTTTAGGCTGTTTTGGTAAACACTTTTTAAAATGGATTATTTAAAGATCTAATTTCAAACAATTTGTTCTTGTACCAAACGTTAGAAGCTTTTGAAAATCAAAATTTTTAAAAATCTGATATTATTAAAATCTGATAGATAAGCGAGAAATTAATACTAATAATTACCGTTACTGGCTAGGTCGTGGCTAGGCATGCCTTTGGTTTGGACGGATTGGAATGATTTGTATTTGAGTTTTGTGATCTAAAGATATTGGATCGACAAATTAGGTTGCTTGTTTGAATTTTTTATTTTTACTTTTACTTTTCGGTATGGGTTTTAATGAGGGCAATTTGTACTTACCTATTTTTTTTTCCTCAAAAACATACCCGGGTTGCAGCCTGAGTTAGTCCACTCATAGCTTTGCCATAGTGATCTAAGTTTTATACGCTCTTTTTTCATGCGGCTAAAATTTATCCCTCTATAGTAATAATAAAACATCAGCATTGAATCCCAAATAGGAAGATTTTAGTAATTATTTTAATGTTTTCTTTGTTTGATGATGGCATAGATTAAGTCATAATGTCATATCACTGGAGCTGGTCCAAAAAACTTAGTCTATCTTATTCATACTTCCTGTCGGTCTCGTTTTAGAATTCGTACCGTACTGGGTTTTGGGCTTCTTTCTCAATTTCTCATTTTAATTTTTTAAACAATTGCTATATACAAAATAAAATTAATTAATGAAAAAAGTAAAATTCATTTTTCACTGTCAATATTATTCGGTGTAGCGTCACAGTACGACATGAACCCGTCACCAAAAATTACTCAAAATACTAAATTAGATTACTATTGATAATATGAATCGATGAAAATTAATTGGAAACTTTATTAATGTCTCATATATAAATGTGCTCAAAACAATACATACCTCAAATCCTCAATAAAATAAAAAATTCAATAACGTACAAATGAATAATCATAACATTTATTCTATAAAAAAATAAGTGTAACAACAATATATAGTCCTGTAGAGGATTCTAAAAGAGTAAACCCTGCCCAAGAATGGCTAACATGGGGGCTAAAATACTAGCCAAAACAAGAGATGATGAAGAATCAGGAATGGCGGTAGGATTATTATTCGATGGTATGGTGGATCCTGCGGGGCCGCCAGCGGTGGGCCCAGATGTTGGAACCGGAGTACAATCGTCCGGTGTACCGGAATTGGGGGAAGGAGCAGCGGGAGTAGTTGTTGTTGGTGGAGTAGGATTGCCAGTGGGAGATGGTGACGGTCCTGGAGTAGCATAGACTGTAATGGCTAGCTTCTGGCCAGCCTGGCAGTGCCGGCCGAATGTGCAAATGTAGTAGTGTTCGCCGGCGGAGTCGAGGGTGATGTTTGCAGGGCCGGTGGTGATTGGGTTTCCGATAGGGTTCGAGGAAGTGCATCCATCGTATGATGCTTTTGGTACTCGTAGCACGTCATGCTCATTTGTCACAAAGTTGAAAGCTATAGAAACAAAGGAAATAATATTAGTTTTAGGTAGGAGAGTCATCAATGTCTATAAAATCATTATATACAGGATATAATAGTTCGAAAATGAGTTTAGAAGTTGAAGAAATGGGTTGAAAAGCAAGAGCCCAAAAGTGAGCCAATATTTTTGTAATTATGACATTAGATAGAAGCTCTTCCCGGATTGAAAGATAAATCTCTAAAATGTGAGACAAGAAATAATCGACAGAGTTTACACATAGAAAGAATCAAATTTTAGACCTTAGCTTTGATAGTTTATTAAAATAAACAGCTTGATCCAAAAACTTAGAATTATTAGGTGAGGGTTTAAAAATAGTAGTTAAGACAATCTTAATAATATGGATTCTTTTTTTGTCAATTCATCCTATGATTTAATTGGTTTCGTTTGCATAGCACGGAGGACAGAAACACCTGAATACCACAAAGTTCTTGCTAACGATAATAAAGATGGAAAAAATGTGAATGACACACTTACTTAGAACATCACCAACAACAAAATTCTTGGTAGCAGCCCAATTGTTATATGCCCCAGCACCACCACTCGTCGGAATACTCCATCCCATGCTATCTCCCACTACATGCACCGTCTGTGCCGCCGCGCATTCCATTAATAAAGCCACCGCAATAACTCCAACAAAAGCCATGGAAGCAAACTTCTCCATCTCTGTTTCTCTTGGTAATACGGTCGCTCTCTTTGATGATGAATAATAATATATAACTAATTAGTGTTCTTTTGGTTGTCTATTTGAATGATGAGATGATCATTGTGAAGATTTTGAAGTGTATATTTATAGTGGTGTAGTACCTGTATTTTGAGTTGAAAGAAACGCGGGCTCGACAGGAAGAGGAGACGGGACCGGTCACCGATGTAGAAGGTAAGCATGGACGCCGCTCTTCATTGCAATTGGCTTGTGGGGACCAGTAACCTAAAGTTCAAAGTGTCAACTTGAAGACTAACATGCATTAATTTTCTACGTGGCATGCAAATTCTGCATTTCATTCAATGAGAGGTTGACTCTTTGTTCACACGCAATCGGAAGCTAATTATTCAAAAAATTTGAAAATAAGATATTGATATTTAATTTGGATCGAAAAAATCTAACACGATATATGATGATAAAACAACTGTATGATTATATAGTGTTGTGATATTAAGTAAAATTAACACTATAAATCACATCATTTTACAATTATTTTTATCGTTACTGTGTCACTGTTAAGTTTTTTTTTAATCAATTTTGCTTCTGATATATATAAATAAACACACACACACATCTTAAAAAATCTTATGTGATATGCTGAATAGGTACTCATGCTATGGTGAAAATTTATCTCTTTGTTATGTTTATTTTACTAACAATTAATTATTTACATCAAGAGAGAATTCAATTCCTTATATGTTGGTATCAATGAAAAAGTAAGTAAACAATGACTGGTTTGATAAATGGAAAATACATTGGTTAAAATTTTCAGATTGAGAGTTCAACTTGTGATGGCAGTAGAATTAATTTTAAGCTTAATTTAATGAAGAGAAAAGATCGGCATTCTATACTCTATATCTTTAGTATATCCGTTGTATTTTAGAATTTATAGCATATGTACTTGATTTTTTTTTTTAAGTTACGTCAAGACTCTACTAATTGATTGTATATGCAACTGATCTACATATGTAATGTACATTTTTATCGTCTTATTTAGACTTTATGTTTGGGTTGGTGAATATTAACTGAATGGAAAAAAAGGTTTTTAGAGATGTTGCCATTATTTTACATAAAAAATGATTGCTAACTGCTTCAACTATTTGTATTTCAAACTCTATTTATACATAAATTTGTTATTATTACAAACATTTTTTTTAAAGAAAGAAGGTTATGAGATAATTATTTTAATTCATTTTTGTAAATTTTAATAAAAATATGAGATTATTTATAAACTCAAAGTAATTAAGATCTGTAAAAGAGAAAAAATTACTCTATCGAGAAGAAGATTGAGGACAAAAAGAACTGCAGAAGAATGGAGATCGACACTTCTCTTTCTACAGATTTTGGATTTTACGATTTAGAAATTTTAAATATAATATTTCGTTACCCTCTTCACGTCAAAAATTTTGACGACAACAAGTCGTCATTTGTGACCGAGACGAGTTTTATGTGAAAAGGCAAACTCTTATTAAACAAAAAACGAGGGGGTATTAGAGTATTATAATAATTATATGACGGGAATGCAATTCTCCTAAAGAAGAAGAAAGACTTGGACTCTTGTGAAGTCAGTTATAAACTAAAAATATCTTTTTATAGTTTACAAACTTTCCCCTGGGCAAAACAGCATAATTATAAGCCTGAACCGACTTACTCTTAAGTTTTTGCTGTTCAGTCCTACGGGGACATTTAAAATTAAATTTATAAATAATTTCTATTTTTCTTTTTATTCTTTTTTTATAAAGGGAGAAAAAAATGCAAATTTATGGGTACGCAAGAAAATTATGACAATTCACACGGAGATTTCTGTACGAAATTAATGAAGTTTCCAATTTAGTTTCAAGTCAATAAATTAGGCTTCTAACTAATTGAAAATTCCAATTTTCCCAAGAGTTTGAAACTTTCTCAGCTTTTATTTTCTTCCCACTTATAAGGGAGAAAAAAATGCAAATTTATGGGTACGCAAGAAAATTATGACAATTCACACAGATTTCTGTACGAAATTAATGAAGTTTCCAATTTAGTTTCAAGTCAATAAATTAGGCTTCCAACTAATTGAAAATTCCAATTTTCCCAAGAGTTTGAAACTTTCTCAGCTTTTATTTTCTTCCCATTTATAAGGGAGAAAAAAATGCAAATTTATGGGTACGCAAGAAAATTATGACAATTCACACAGATTTCTGTACGAAATTAATGAAGTTTCCAATTTAGTTACAAGTCAATAAATTAGGCTTCCAACTAATTGAAAATTCCAATTTTCCCAAGAGTTTGAAACTTTCTCAGCTTTTATTTTCTTCTCATTTATAAGACTTTTGATTCAAAACAAGAATCCATTTTGCTTAAAGTCAGCCATAGAACAATTGGAAGGAACCTTCAATCGAGTCCCCAACTCGTAAATCTCGTTTGATTTCATACCCAAATCTTTGATATTATATTTTATATTTTAAAAGTTGATCTTTGGGTCTAAATTTCACCAAAATCTTTTTTTGGGTATGAAATATAACAATGCTCTGTTTCAAGTTTTTTCACAGGATACTGTGACAAGTAAATTCATCTATTGTTTTTAAATACTAATACTAAATCATAATGACGAACTACGATAATAACATTTTTACCGTCAATTATGGGTTAAAAAAAATACAATACAGTGTAAATATTGAATCTGCGGATGAAATTAAATGACACCATTTTCTTCATTAGTTGTTTTCTTGCTTTACAAGACATTGCTGAAGATGATTGAAAAAAGACCATCAGCAAATTTTCGTACTTCATAAAAGTTAAGAATGAAAGTCAATTCACAAGAATGGAATATAAATTACTTGTCCATTGGGTTATTATGTTACAACTGTACGTGTGAAGTCAAGAATTCTGAAGTGCTTTGCTTGAAAGCTTGTTCAGTTTCAGCATCCGATGGAACAGGAGACACAGCATTCCTTGCAGGTTTTGATCAATCATCATATTAGAACATTAGTAAAAGAGCCGCCGCACAAGTTATTAGCCAGTCTCCAGCTCCAAATCCAATGCTCTGACAGTTATCAAACATGTTAATTTGCTAATAATAATGACAATAATAATAATAAATCAAAATGTGGGGAGATTTAGGAAACACATACCTTGAAAGAATGAAGAGATGGTGATGCAGCACTAGGCACAAGTCCAGTGAAGCCAATTTCATAAGCAATGCTACCATCAGCTTTAAACAGTCCAAAGTTCCTCTCTGAGGTTGGTCCAGGCTTCAAATTTTCATTGAACAATGCAAATATATAAGCCTTGATAGGCTTCTTTGGCCTATACGGAGTCCCCTTCTTTTTGAGTAGCCGTTTGCGCAGATTCTTGTTGTAAGTCTTGGCATTTTTCACATTAGCACCAGCTTCATTTTCGTCCCCACGCGAAGCCCAGCCTGTCTCGGAGACTATGACATCCATCTTGGGGAATCCAGCCTTTTCTAACGCAGCATAAGCTGCATCAACCATAGCATCAAACATGTTATCGTAGTGCAGATTAGTCTTCGCATCATGGATCCCGCGATTTGATTTGAATGTAGCATAATTGAGATCAATATGCTCAGGATCATTCTTGTAAGCCAGAAATGGATATGCATTGATGTAAAATGGGGAACCAATTTGTGAGAAAAACTGCAAAAGTGGCTTCATGAATTGGCTCACATCTTCCCTGAAAACACAAGCTGATGGTGGGAATGAATTGGCAAACACAGCCTCTGAATGCGGGCTTGAGACCTCAATTAGTTTAGCCAAACCAAGCCGTTCGAGGGCACTGTAAACATTTTTCGCTGCAGGCAGCAAAACCTCCCATAGCTCCAAATCAGTACCTCCCAAAATTTCATTTCCCACAGCAATTCCGCGGATTTTAGTCCCTGGAAGATATGGATCCACATTTGCCTTAATCCAATTCATGGCACGATCCTCGCCTACACTTATGTCTTTCAAGTTCTCATTGCCAAGTCCAACGATGATTTCTATACCGGATCCTGAGAACGCCTTGAGGACTGCTTGATCAGCGTCATAGATTCTAATGTTCTTGATCTTAGCTGCTTTGAGAAGTGTCACCACACTTTCGGGGGACGGTATATTGTCTGCTATCCTGCCATAGTTTATCCCATATGTTCCAGAGAATGCATTAACTGTGGAAACAAGCAATGTAGAATTAAACAAGCACCATTAGCTAAGCTACAACAATCTAGACTTTATTGAAACTACTTAAAGGAAAAGAAAGTTTCAAAAATAGATTGTATTGCAACTAATGAAGGCAAAATCATGTCAAGCAGCAGCCATTAAGACAATCACCAAAAATTATCTTTTGATTCATTGCAATAACATTGAATAGATGATTTCCAAGCAAAAGTATATAGATAAAGCAAAATTTAAGAATGCTGCAAATCCAATTCAACTCTTTCATAACAGTGCAATGAATTGAAAGCTAACAGGGCAGCATATGGAAATACAAGATTAAAACGAAGGGACATACCATGAAAAGAGATGACGGAGAAGACAAGGAGGAGCCATAGAAAGAAAGAAGAGAAAGTCATTTGAGTTGAGGGGAAATAATGATGAAAGAAAGTGAATTCCATTTGCAGAACAAAGATTTTAGTTCTGATGGGTGCTGCTCATTCTTTTTGTAATTCAAAAGCAGTACCAAAAAGGTGGCATTAAGACTTGTTCATGAGGCATTGCCCTTGTGCATAATAATAAACTCATGCAAAAGAAAACAAGATTCTTAACCTTTGTTAAATGATGTCAAAACTTGGACGAAAGATTAGAAGATTCTTAACCTTGATCTAAAGATCAGACAAATTTGCTCTTGTTTACATCATCGCTCGAACTTAGAATTAGATTCTTACTTTACCCTCAAAGTATACCTTTTCTTCATTTTCTAAAACTTGGGTGCTTTCTCATTTCTTGATAGAACTTTGTTTTTGTTTCTTTCTTTCTCCCTGAAACACAGGTTTTGTCTAAAGTTGTATACTTTTCTTGGAGGAGACTAAATTAAACCATCGGGCTAGTCATTTTTTTTTTTTGAATGAGAACTATTACTCATAATATTTATAATTATATAAATAATGAGACTCGTTTACATCAATTCATTTATATCAATTCTGATATGATACCGCTCAGATTTTTAACACTCTCAAATATTCGAGGGACGTCAACTCCTTTCCTAAGAGGGAGACTGCTTTCACTCAAGCTCTAGGGCTCCGAGAAAGAAAATTTAAATTAAACCCCTGTAATGCATATGCAGGGGCTCGAACCACTTCCTTCATATTTATGAGGGAGTGGCTCTAGCCACTTGAGCTAAGCCCAAGTGGTTTCAGGCTAGTCATTTGAACTTTGATACTATGTCAAATGATGTTATGATTTTTAAATTAATGTAATATTTAAAAGAATATATATTTCTGAAATATTTTTGGTACAAGGGTAATTTTTCATATATAACTTATATTATAGTCTATTGTTATAGTCTTCGTATGAGTTATCTAATAATTATAAGTGCTTAATTAGTTCCATAAACTCTTATTAAAATCTTTGTTGTTATATGATAATTTTTTAAATAGAGTTTTTGAAGATTAAATAAGTTATTTTACCTCTATTAGTGAACACTCAAATTTTGAGTTTTTGGGAGTAGAGATTGAAATGTTTTTTTAAATATTAAAATATTCTCTACTAATTTGATAATTTTATTTTATTATTTTAATAACATAACTTTAAAAATTTGTCTATTAAAATAATTTTATAATTTTTAATAAAAAGTCTACCTGACAACCAAACAATTAATTTTTTTTTAGTAAAAATTCTATTTTTAAAAATTTTACTAACAAAAATTCTATTTTTTTTATAGGAACAAAAACAATATTTGAATAAACTATAATTGAGAAGTTATGACAAAAGGAGGCTTAGATCTATTAAGAATAGTTCAAAATAAAGTGCTTTTGACACAATGTTCTTACTACTGCCACTATCAATGATCACGTTGCACACTTCAATACTTTATCGTTGATGGCACCACGGGTCCTGAAAATTTTATGTCGTTGAGTCTCCTTTTCTTGTTTCGATGTCAACAAAATTTTCTGCACAATACAGCATCTCCCCTTTATTTGCTCCTCCTCCGACTGCATCGTCTTCTGCGCTGTGTTTAGTAACTAAGAATGTGTTACCTATTTCAACTTCAGTCTCCATCAAATGCGCTTTTTTACTACGACAATCGCTTGATCGATGCCCTGATAATATTACTTCAAACATTTACCAAGCATAGACAGTGAATATGGATTATTTTGTGACAGTTGTAGATACTGCTGCTGTCTTAGTGGTTGTTGCTTTGTCTGCTGTTGTGGTGGCTACCATGCCTTTTGTTTATCTTCATCTCCCGTATCACTACTTCCGGCCCACATTTTCTGCTTATTTTCAGCTCCAACATTATTCTGCAACCCTCGACTCTAATTACTCTGAAACCCAGTAAATTGTTGCTGTGGTTTGGATATAAACAATTGCTTAATTCGGTCTTCCAATCTCTTTGCCTTTGTAACTCTAAATAAAGCTCATCATAAATCTTCTACTTCAATCCACCAACATACTTTGTAACTGTTCTAAACTCTAGCTCATCCAAATTATTTCCGAAATACAGACAGTGAAATTCCTCTGTATACTCCTCTACACTGTGATTTCCTGTCTGCAATTCTGGTACTTCAAATACAGCCGCTGCTTGTAATTTGGTGGTAGATAATGCTCTTCTAACATTCTCTTCATCCGTCTCCATGATCTGATGATTTGTAATCCCGTAACTCTCTTTCAATTTTGTACTTGTTGACACCAAGGGGATGCTGCTCCTTTTAGTTTAAATGCTACTAGCTTAACCAGTTTTTCTTCAGGGATCTCCATGTATTCAAAGAAATTTTCAACATCTACCAACTAATCTAAAAATTCCTCAATATGCATTCCACCGTGAAAATCGGCAAGATCCACATGAATCTTGTAATTTGATTTCCTTTCATGCCCCCTATCATTAACCACTGATTCTTCATCATCTAAATCACCTGCCAAAATCTCAAGTTATTGTTCGGGAGGTCGCCTCTCAGGCTCAGGACCTTGAGGTATTCCCTCATGATTGGCACCTTGCCTTTGAAATCTCTCCCTGTTGTCGTTTTGAATAACAAGCCCCCTCAATTCCTCGATTGCCCGCTGCATTACCTCCAATCTAGGGTTAATGTCTTGTTGATCACAAGGATAAACAGCTAGAGTAGTCATTCAACAAGCCGTTCATCCTAGATTGGAGGCGATGCAGCGGGCAATTGAGGAATTGAGGGGGAAGAAATGATGCTTAGCGAGACCATATTTAGGTATTAAAAAGGTTTTAAAACTTGCCAAGTCTTCTTTTTAACAGACGGTTCTTTGTTGGAGCCTTAACCCAGCAGCCACAAAAGATTCTGTTTTTGAATCAAATACACTCTATTGTTGTAGACTGGAATTGATGATTTTTCCGTTTAGGCTTATTGCTTCTTGTTGTTTACGTTGTAGTTTGATCACACTTCTTGTTGGTTCAATGATTTTCAAGGGAAGCTATTTCATATTGTGTAGATTTTGCTTTTTTAATCTTCTTAAAACAGAGAGTTTTGTTGTTGCTTGTTCAGTCATAGTAGAGATATAATTGTTATACATCGTAGAAATGAATTCCGTGGCTAGCATACTTGTCATTTAATTGATAAACGTGAAATCATTTGTAAGGTTGTTAGTGGATGTGTAATTGCAACAATCATATTTGCTGATTTGTAAGTATGCTCTGAGACTTGTCTCAGGCAGTTCGAAGAAATAAGGAAATGGTTGCGTGCTTATTCTCTGGGTACCTGGTTTCAATTTTTATCAAGTTTCATTCTAATGAGACATTTTGGGTTCAGTGCCTGAACTTAATCTGCCAAATTTCAAGTCTTGTAGATATGCATACAATGAGGCAATAGATAGATTCAAAACATATATACAATATTTTCACTGCAGTGGGTATAATTAGCAGCAATAAACCTGTTCTAGTAATTTCAGCACCAATGATCTAACTGTTAGAATCTTCATCTTGATGTGAAACTAGGAAAGTTTCTAGTGATGATGTTTCTACTCTTGATACTTTAAGTTGACACAGCTAGAATGCTCAAGTGTGTCTTGGAATGAGAAATTTAAACTGATCCTTCAGCAAACTTCTCAGCCTCTCTGTTTAGCACATTCTTTCATACTAGAAAAAGCTACATTTGTGATGAGAGTGAGATATTATTTTGGTTATCATTTTTTCTTTTTCTTGGGCATAAAATCCTAGAGCTTTTGCTCAAATTTGTTTTGACTTACTAGTACAAGTTGGAAACTGTTTGACAAAATCAACTTCTATCTTAAGCACAAATTCAGAACAAAAGGTCCATATGTATTGAGATTATAAGCAGACCAGGTGTATTGTGTTGTTGCCATGCTCCCATTATAGACTTCATGAAGTAGGTTGCTTCAGAAATGGTGGTGTTTGAAGTTGATCACCTCTCACGCAGGGTTCGCATTAACTGTCCAGATGAAACCTGAGACTATTGCTGGGTTGCTGAAGTGACTTATGTTGCTGTTGAATTGAAGTGTCAGACTTATCCCCAATCCCATTTTTTCATCATTTTGTTGGAAATTCTGATATAATTCTGAATTTTTTTTTGTCATGGACACTGAGGTTTCCAGGATACAAAGAAGATTCTAGAGAGTCACTATGGATGAGTTCAAGGGTAAAAACTAGTGGATATTGAAGCAGAGGTGTGGGAAGAGTTACAAGTAAGAACAATTGTGTGTAAACTACTTATAATGGCTTTAAGAATCCAAAACAATAACAATTCTGAGATTATGATGGTTAGATTGATAAGGGAAAAATAATGTCTTCAGATTCCTAGGGAGACTATCATAAATAAGTAAACCTGGGAAACATCATGCTGCCAAACCAAAGAACAAATATCAGAGAAAATGACTTTGTGCTAAAGTCACTTGGAAGTGTCCTCCAGATTCTGTAACTTGAAGATGACAGTCAAAGCCTGTGCAAATATCTCCATTTTAGAATCTGGAAACTTACTGTCTACACATAACGTTAAAAGTAACACAAAAATCTAAAAAAAGGAAAGGTATCCAAGCAATTGAGTTTCAGCTACTCGGCACAGACAATAAAAGGATATAACGAGTCTACAATTTAAGTTCCTGAATAATACAGCATAACCTGCAGCTAGCATCTATGACCTATGTCGAAAAAGATACAGATTAATTTCTATGTACACAATTAAATCTAGTGACAACATTAATGTTACTGTCATCCAAGAAATCCAAAAAGTTACATGGGCAAATCAAAAGATACAGGAATATGACAACTGGACCAAAAGCAATTAAATCAGTCACCCCAACCCATTTGGTTGACTTTGCCATTTTCAATCAACTCCCCGTCAATTGCCTTGTTTTTCTCCTTGTCTTGCAAGTTTGAATTTTCGTCAATCTCAATCAGTTTTTGGGGGTTGATCCATTTGCTTCCTCTCTCTGCGCTCTGCCGTTTCACCAACAGCGACAGTGCTGGTTTTGCCCTCTTTCTCTACCTCATTTTCACTTACTCCACAATTAGCATAGTGGCAGCTTTTTTTTATTCATTGATATTATTAGCTTCTTGAGCATCATCTTGGGCCTTAGTATCCTGCTTTGGATCATCTGTTCTCGGTTACTTCTTCAGCTTTTTCTTGTGATTCATAAAAATTGGATAAAAATGCATATAAAAATTTACTATTACTTTTCACTACTGTTAATTCATTTCAACTGGGGAAAGCTCACCAGAGAATTTCGTTCATTTCTTAAACACTCGCACTAAACCAGAAAGGCAAATATACTGGAGTGCTCGCCTAGTCTAGAATTTCTAGCCTTAGAAAAGGTATTAATTTTGATTCAGTGAATGTTAAATTATAGCAAAATTATGAATGATGCTCTTGATTGCATATTTTGATCATTATTTGGCTTTGTATGTGCTGCGTCATTAGGAAGTCCTGGATGAGGTTCAATTTGTTTCTGATGAATGGGGTCGGCTATGGAGAGAACCGAAGGCCGCACCAATGTGTATGTACAATTACCTTAAAGTAATTGGTATCAAGGGATTTCAAGGGAAGAAGTACGAGTTGACAGTGGTAAAGTTCGTGTTGAGAGAAGCATTAGTCATGGAAAAGATGGTCATTTGCGCTCTGCCGTTAACATCAGATGAAGAAATGATGCTTAGAAAGACCATGTTGGAGTATCGAAGAGGTTCTAAAGATTGCCGAATCATATTTTTCTCGGACAGTTAAATAGTACTTTTCCCTGCAGCTGCCACAAATATTAGTTCTGGATTTAATCAAATATGTACTTTCATTGAGTTGAATTGATGATTTTTCCTGTCAGATTTATTCCTTGTTGTTGTTTCAGTTAGGTACTGTTAAATGCAATCAATTGTAGTTTGATCGTACTTGGATCATTGATTCAATGGTATTAAGGGCGCGTTATTTCATAACGTGCGGATTTTGCTTCTTCAATCTGTTTTAAGAAGAGAGCTAGATTGTTGCTTGTTTGGTAATAGTTGAGATAGAACTGTCATTCACAGCAGAACTGAATTCTAGATAGCATACTCATCATCTGATGGATATAAGTGAAATCGTTTTTAATGTTGATAAAATTATTGTAATTTTTACCAATCACGTTGTTGATTTGCAAGATGGTTCAAAAAATCTGTCTCTGGCAATTTGAAGAAAGAAGCAAATAGTTGGTATGCTTATTCTCTGGATTCACGTTCGCAGAATCAATTTTCCAGGTTTCATTCTTAGAAGTGAGAACGTGCCTGAATTTTAAGCCAGTTTGGCATGTGCTGTATAACAATACGCAGGCAATAGATAGATTCTTCAAGGATGAGTTGCACTATAGTAAGTGCAATTAGCAGCAATGAATAATGTCAGCATGACAGCATTGATGATTTAGCTAGTAATGTTGGAATGAGACATTATTTTGCTTATCAGTTATCATATTTTCTTATTCTTGGGTGTATAATCCTCTGAGGTCTTCATCAAATTTGTTCTGACTTAATAGGAAAAGTTGGAAATTGCCTGAGAAAATAAACTTTGATCATAATTCCTGAGTACAAGTTTCATGAGCAAAGCAGAGTTCAGACGTATCAAGGATTCAAGATCATAAACGAACCGGGTATCAGGTCATGCTCCCAGTATAGTCTTCTCTTTCACTGATCTGATTGCTGGGGAACAATACTAGTTCTGGCTATTAACAGTGAACACATTTTCTGGTTCTATTTCATAAATCAGTCAACTTCATTGGGTAATAGGGTTAATAAAAGCATGGAGAATAAACAATGATGATGTTGCCGATAAAGCCTGAGAAACAAGTATCATGCTGTCAAGCCTGAAAGAAGAGAGCACCAAGGAAAACAATTTTGTGCTAATTAAACTCACTTGAAGGGTAACTTAACCAGCTTCTGAACTTGAAGATGCCAATTACTATAGAACAGGCAACTCTACGGTCATACCACAGCATTAAAAGAGCATAAAAATTGAGAACTAAAGGCTACGGCTATCCAAGCAATTGAAGTTTCAGTTGAAGCTATATATCCAATCACTTTTCGGTTGCCCTGTTTGTTTGGCACCCGGCAGTATTCTCTTTCTCTGCCTCATTTTGAGATACTTCTTCAGCAGCTGAACCTTTTCTTTAGCGCTGGCAGCTTCTGCTACACTTACTTCTTTTCACCGCTGTCAATTCATTTAACTGTGGGGAGGTCACCGCAGCAGAGGATCATTTCTTTTAACTCTCACACTCAAGAAGCATGTCCCCTGTAAATATCCTTTCTCAACTAAAGAAAAGTACCACAACAAATCCATCATTTCACCTTTCACTTTCTCTGCTTCCCCCACCAATCAAATCAAAGCCTCACAGAATCAAGAAACAAGAAGCAAGAAAATGGCTGCCAACAAAGAAGAAGAAGAAGAAGTAGAATAATTAATTTTTTTTTCCTGAAGGTTCTCTGCCATGTCCTTATGCCAAATCTTGGTCTTGGAGTCGTATCTGATTTCACATTTCCTGCTAAGTTCATTTGTTTGATAAATTTGGAAGTGGGGTTTAGGAATTGTTATAACTGGACCATTTTGCCAATTATAATGGAGTGCTCGCCCTATCTAGAATTTCTAGCCTTGGAAAAGGTACTATTTTGACCCAATAAATTTTTTAGTTATAGCAAAATTATGAATGATGCTCTTTGATTGCATATTTGATAATTATTTGGTTTTGTATGTTTTACGTCATTAGGAAGTCCTGGATGAGGATCAATTTGTCTGTGATGAGTGGCTCCGGCGATGGAGAGAACCAGAGCCCGTCCCAAAGGGCATGTTGAATTGCCTTAAAGTCATTGGTATCAAGGGGTTTCAAGGGAAGCAGTATGAGTTGACAGCGGTAAAGTTCCTGTTGGGAAATGCGGAAGTCTTGGAAAAAATGGCCATTTGTTCTCCACCGTTTGTCATCAGATGAAGAAACGATGCTTATGAGCGAGACCATATTTGGGTATCCAAGAGGTTCTAAAGATTGCCAAATCATATTTCTCTCGGACAGTTAGGTAAGTACTTCTTCCTGCAGCAGCCAGAAATGGTGTTACTGCTCTTAAATCAAATATGAACTCTGTTGTAGATTGGAATTGATGATTTTGCCATTTAGGATTATTGCTTTGTTGTTGTTTCGCTTGGGCATGGTTGAGTGAACTAATTGTGTTCCGACCATACTTGGACAATTGGTTCAATGTTTTTGAGCACATTTTTGCAGATTATGTTTCTTCAATTCTTTAAGCACAGTTACTTAGTGGCTTGTTGTGTAATAGTTGAGATATAATTGTCATATTAGGTTTCTTTCTCAGAACATTTTGGGTTCAGTGTTTGTGCTTGCGCTGCCTTGTTTCAAGTCAAGCTGCAATCCTCCCTTTCACACCTAGGACTGCTGGAAAAATCTGCATTTCAAAGTCAGCTCCTTCAAAATGGTGTTGCGTTGAAGGAATGGAGTTGAAACCTACTGGCAGTTCATAATGGCTATAAGAACCCCAAGGCAATAGCAATTCTTAGATTCTAATGGTTATATTGATAAGGGCAAAGGAGAATCATGGATTCTGATATGTGAGAATATCAAAGGTAAACCAGCTTTAATCAGTTTTGTAACTTCTTTGAAAATCTGTCCAAATAACTGCTTAAGGAAAAGGATGCATCCACCCTAGAATCTGGAACGCTCTACCCTACAGCCTTGCAAAACCAAAAAAAAAAAACAGAGATTAAGAAAGAAAAGCTATCCAAGCAATTCAAGTTTCAGCTACTAAGCATAGACGAAAATAAGAAAGGATGTCACAAGTCTACAATCTAAGTTCCTGCACAATATAACATTAGCTGCAGCATCTACAGCCTACACTACTACGGATACAGATTAATTTCCCTACAGAGAATTAAATCTAACGACAACTTTAATGTTACAGTCATCCATGAAATCCAAAATGTTACAAGGACAAATCGAAAAAGATACAGGGATATTACACTGCGCTACGTGCAATGGATAAAAGCACGGTGCATTCAGCAGCTGACAGAAGCTGGATGTTGAGGGGTGGTATCAGTTCGCCCCATTTGGTCGACTTTACCATTTTCAATCAACCCACCGTCAATTTCCTTGCCTGTCTCCTTGTCTGGGACGTTAGATTTTTCATCATTCTCCAGCCCATCTTGTTTCTCTTTGACCTCTCCATCAGTTGCTGGGGCGGATCCATTGCCTTCCTCTTTCTCTGCTCCACCATTTTCTCCAACAGTGACAGTGCTGGGGTTGTCCTGCTTGTTGTCAGTGGCACCATTCTCTTCCTCAGCCTCATTTTGTGGAACATTTTCCACAGAGATCTCTACCTTCTCCTTTTCATTTTGAGTTACTTCAGCAGCAGTCTCTTCATTTTCTTTAGCACTGGCAGCTTCTCTCTCTTCATTGCTATTCTTAGTTTCCTCAGCACCATCTTGGGCCTTATTGTTCTGTTCTGGACCAGCTTCCTCCATATTGGCATCTTTGTTCTCAGTCACTTCAGCTTTTTCTTGTGTTTCACCTTCCTTCCCAACTTGAGTCTCAACAGAAACATCTTTTCCCACCTCAGCTTCTGCCTTTTTCTTCTCAGTTTCTTCCGCAACTTGCATCTCAACTTCTTTCTCATGCTCAGCATTTTCAGGAGCTTCAGTTTCTTTATTATCCTTCTTCGAGGCTGATGTTGATCTTCGACCTCGCTTCTTTGGAGGCTCCTTCTCAGGAGTTGGAGTTGCCTTGGCCTTTTCGCTGATCCTTGATGATCTTCTGGGGGTCTCACCAGTGCCCCAATCAAACTCTGTTATTGCAGGATTACCAGGGTGAGATTTTAGGTATTGCTCCAATTGTTTCCTGTTATGGAGCTCCTCTCCAGTTGGAGCAATGAACATGATCTCACTCTTCCTTGGTGTGCCTCCTTTCTTGGGCAAATACTGCACGGAAACAGAGGACATCATGTGTTATGCAATGCGAACCGGACACTATAAACCGACAACATCCAATCTTATATACACAAAATAAGGAATAGAGGGAAAGAGAAATAAAGATCAAATACGTAAAAAATGTTCTTTTCATTAGACTCTCCAATGTATATTCAAGATATAAACACAATCAAATAACACAGAACCCATGGTATCTTCATACAGGTAAATGCTTGATTCTTCAAATCTTCTCTTAATGCTTGAATTTTTACTCCAAGAAAAGAATCTGCTTTAAGCTTGATTCTTAACATATATCCAATGGTTTAACATGTAAACGTATGACTTTCAAGCTCTCAGGCATTAAAAAAAACTCCTTCAAGCTTATAGAAACCATGATAGAAATCTGCATATAGTCTATATCAAATTTCCTTCAAATATAAAATCTCATAGTTATATCCCTAACATCGAATACAAGATACATGCATCGACATAACCTAGACTTCCAAATTGATGATAAACTGTACCGCCCACACTCCTTTTCTTACTGTTGAAATGCTGCTGACCCTAATTCATATCCACCTAAACACTAAAACATGATAAGTATGATTACATATAAGAACTCACATGTGCCTTGCATATGTTGGCTTTACAATCCAGCAAATATAAATTCTTAATTGACTAGCCAAACCAGAGTAACATAAATTGGTTAACTGATTAACAGCTATATGAACCCAAAAAGACAAAATGCAATCCGAGTAAACATTAAAATTTATATATGGTTCAACCGAACGAAAATCTCTCATAAACTTAAGCTGTGTATAATTCATGCATCTGCATCAGTACAAATATTACTTCTTACATAGAAAATCTACAAATATAACACATATTAAGCAGATAAATTTCTTGATGGATGCTACCTTGTCTAGAAGATCTTAGACTATACAGGTGTATGCACTTAGTTTCTTAAAAATCAAATAAAAAATAAAGATCAACAGAACATGCAAGGACAGGGGACAATTATTTAAAGAGAATATAGGCGCACAATATTTGGTCATCAAAATATATAATACAGCATGAAACTAAATCTCCTTGCTTTAAACTCAATTCCAAAAATGAAAACGTTTCACCTTTCCTCAAACATTGCATACATACATCCTTTTCCTGTCTGCTTATATCACTGTATCCTTTAAATTTATTGTCTAAACACATGCTGACACATGCATAAACACTAGTTGATACATGCTACATCTACTAGGATCTAAGAAAACAGAGGGAACTGAGGATTATTTACTGATTTTTAACTGTTCAATAAATACACTAATACATGCAGTGATAGTAAATGAAGGCAAACCCAAACATCCACCAGTAAAATCCACTAGCAATGAGAATTTGAACGTATAACACATCCCAACACCAGACTATTCCTAATAACAGCAAAAACCAAGAAGAAAGTACTTCACGTTTCACCAAATCATTTGATGGAATGACTTTTCACTTCAGTTGTTATTAGGAAAGTTATTTATTAGGAACATTCAAAGGAAAGCACAGCCTTATAGATTAGAGCTGCACCAAGAAAGATAATTTTAAACAATAAAAACCCAAGTGTTTACAATTCAGGGAAAAAAGAATACCATTGTGTTTTTAAACTCAAATGCATTACCCAATGAAACCCTAAAAAACCCAATAAAATTACAGAACCTGCTTAGCATAAGCTATTTGAATAATTACACACCCATTTTCAATTGTAATAAACACAAAATAACCAACGATCAACCAAAGCTGATATGAGACTGAAAGCAATGCAAGAAAATTTAAAACCTTGTTTAAGCAGCAAAGGATGGTTCCTTCATACACACAGTCACACAAATGATCTGTATCGAACAGAAATATATTGCCCAACATGATGACTTAACTACATGTATTACAAAATGATACTCTTGTAGAACTATATAAGCACATACAAAGAACACTTACTGATCTCCCATCACATTATCTTTCATCTCAACAAATTTTCGTTGGTCAGCTTACTAAAAAATATGCTATTAATCTTCACCATGATTTTTTTTCACAGAGTACATACATGAACAAGGCTTTTTTTCAGAACTAAAATCAAAAGCAAATACAAAAATGCAGCAAAATTCAGCATGAAAATCAAGATAATCTCAACAAGAAACTTTGAAAGGGCTAGGAGAACAAAGCTCAACTTGACATGGAAGAAAATAATCAGCAAAAGCTTCCATAGAAAGGATTATTTTTCCTACATCTCTATATATATTAGGGTGTGTGTGTGTGTGTGTGTGTGTGTGTGTGTTGACTAAAAGAAAAATAATTGATAGTTGACCCCAAAATTCTGAAAAAGGTTAAATTGTTTTAAACACTATAATAAAAAGGGGAAAAGCCCTTTCTGCAGCAATCCTCACTACTACAAGTAACACCTTTCAAGAAAACCCTAACTGTAGAACTCCTACCATGAAATACAATTATGAGAAAAAAAAATCCAATCCAAAAATTGTACCACAAAAATTCAAAATTCAAAAATATCCATTAAAAAATTAGACAAATCAACATATTTAAAATGGTAATCAACCACAAAACATGGCCAAAAATTATTTTTTTAGTGAAACCCTAGCCACAAATTAGGACCAACCCAAATTCCACAACAAATAACAATCCATACCTGAGAAATCCCCCAAAAATAAACATACCCACAAATTAAATCACACTAACAAGTAAGAATATAACAACTTCACTAACAAAACATAAACTTTGAACCTCCAAAAAAATAAACATACCCTATCCATACACATGAATATAAAGAAAAAAAAAAGCTTTAAAGAGAAAATTAAAAGACCATTTTCTTCCAAGCAGGCGGTGCTGGCAGCTCAACCGAAATAACTTCCCCCTTGCTCTCCATTTGTTCACCTGTAAAAGATAAACACACAAAACCAAAGACAGAAAACAAACCGTTGAGAGTTCTTAGATATGCCTTATTGTTGTTGGTTAGTTCGGTTTTTATTTCCCTTTAAGGAAATAACATATAGATCCCTAGCTTATTACATTTTATCAATTAAAGGTACTAAATTATCTATTTTGTTTTAAAACAGTACCTGACACCGGTGATATTACCAATTTATCCTTACATAATGAAGTTTGATCTGGGGACGTATTTAACATGAACTTATAACCTATGTACGTTTTTATAGCATGTAAGATATTAAGGACCCAATGATATAACCCGTTAATATTTTTGTTACTAAAACTGTTCACATAATCCGTTGGGAAGAGATAAAGATACAATCTGAGGCACAGTATTTAAGTGAAATTGTGGGAAATTGTCCAACGAGAACTGGACTGGTGTCAGTTGAAAAGCTGATTTACTTCGTAATAAGTAGACATAGCAGCATCTTGTTCGGCCATAATCCAACTCGGTCTACTGTTAACACGTGTGCAACGTTTTGGGGTGGATATTGGGGCTTACAGTATCTAGAAGGTAAGCGTGAGATCCTGGGGTGATGGCAATGCGCTCACGCTCACGCTCTCGTCAATGGCGAGTGCGTACAAAACCTATGAATTATGCAGATGCCTTTTGAAATTAAAATTCATGTCTTTTCTAATTAATTTAATTATTCAAGTCAAAAGAGTACCACAAATATTTTATAGCGCCTTTGTGATTTTTTTTCCCGTAGTAAATAATCTTATGAAAGAAACGTGATGGTTTATTATTTTAGTTTAGGCTAATCGGAGGATAAGTGAATTTCATATTGATCATTGAATTTTTGATGAATTAGTGAATTTATAATACCATTGATTGTTCAAAAAATTTGTAAAAAAATGATTTTTGTTTGGTTATGTCGAACGAACCTAGATCTAATTAATTTTTATTAAGGAACCTCCACAACAGGTTATTTAATCATTACATTTATAATAGTAATTCGTTATTTAGTTACTCTATAAATTCTCTTTTTTAATGTTCAGGATTTTTTTAAATAAAATTTGAATATGTATATTTAAAATGATTTAAAAAAACTTTATTTTCATTTTTTTATTTTTATATCTTTTTTAAAAAATAAAAAGGGGATAAAATTTAAATTAATTTTTGTATCCTCTTACTTTTTTCAAGATTGAAACTCTGATAATCAATCAAATAAAATTATTTAAAAAACGACTTTGTGAAATAGTAAGCCACTTTGTCAAGTACTAAGGACTTAATAATAAATATTACCTAATGGTTATTGTTTTCACTTTCTTTTATTTAAAGATAAAGAGTAAATAAGAGTCTAACTATAATCTCTTAATCTTGGTTCTCCAAGAGCCAAATAGAGTGGCTAGTAAAACAAAGGAATAACAAAATAGATTGACATTTCTTAATTTTGCTAATACTTGCAAACAAAGTCACAAATTTAAAATATCATTTTCACATGTGGGGTTCACTTGTGCTCGCCTAAAGAATAAGATAACATTCTTAAATTAATTGATCTGGAAAGTCGGTTTCGCGTCTGAATGTGACGGTCTTTCCTATACAAGATTGCTAAAAGATACTAATTGTTGATGCATAAATTTGGTCGATGGTGTTGTGACTAGGTGTCTATACCAACACCTAAATTTATTTTAATAGGAGACAATACATGCTAGCAACTCCTTTCTTCGAGTAGACACTAACAACCACAAGCACTTCCTACGAGATTCACCTGCGTTCACAAAGAACAGTTAGGGGAATGCCAGAGGTTGTTCTTGCATAAACCGTCGGACGCTCAAGTTAGTTATCTAAGCTTTTTAGAAAAACTTGTGCGGTAACCCACGTGGCTCAATTACAGTTGCTTTTAAACAAGAAAGATTTAAAAGAAATAAAGAAAACTGGAAGAAATTTTAGAGAAAGAAAAAGAAAATTTAGTGGTAGAGAGAGATTACTTACCTAATTTTGAATTTTCAGGGATATGTATGAAAGATTGAGACTCTCATTACTAGAAAAAGAGAGTAGTCGTTAGTGAGTCATGCCCTAGTCTTTTTGAGGAGATCCACAAGTTAACTCTCAACCAAGTCTCCAAGTTGACTTGATTTGAGCCTCTTCTTGCAGATTCTTACGCGACCACATTTATCAAGCAACCTGCCCCTTCTTGATACCTCAAGCCAATTATTTTTTAATTCTACTGGATCCATACCCTGAGGAGGCTCATGGCTACTCCCAATAACGAAGAGAGCATGATTTACCCATAATTATGTCTAATCATGCTCCCTAATTTATCGCTCAAATACTAGTCCCTCAGTTTCTAATGTTGAGAGTAAAACTAATCAAAATTGGAAACTAAATGCACTATGCTGCTTATAATGACTAGGTTGACATCTTTGCTTACTCGACCTCAAAACATGGAACTAATAAGGCCACTCATTTTACGAGACCTCACCTGATTAACTGAGATCATCTATTTACCCAAGTAGTCACTTCATTTTAAATGTGTGTGATGTAGTGCACGTTAAGCCAAACATTTGAATTTCAAATGCATCAATTTTGCATCCTCGAAGCATATCTCCTTAAATGTTGTGCTAGTTACCCTAAGTCGCTTCATTTTCCTTCCTTTCGAATCTTTAATTTTCTAAACCACATCATCTTCTTTTTCGTATTTCCCTTTGCGTTTCCCAGAGAGTGTGAAATTTCTTTGCCAAAGAACAAGTTATGCAATACTGCCACCACCCCAACACTAATTTCAGCTTGCCTCAGGTACTATTTGTTGAACTTCATCACTAGTTATTTTTCGTTTTTGCTTGGGTTTGTTTGAGTTCTTTGGGGTTATTGGTTATCTTGGCTTTTCAGACTCCCGCTCTAGGTTTTAAGAAATTTTTCAAAAACAAATAGAATAATTGACATTGAAGATGAATTGGACTTTTGCCCAATATGCTTGAAGGGCTTGTTTTAAATCCTAAAATCCCTTTAAAGGATATGGATGGTACTAGTGTTGGGGTTTGTGTTAGAAAAATGTCTCCTAAGGCTTTCACTTTATCTAAAAGCAAATCAACTAGTATAGATATTAGCGAAATTTCTAATTCAGACCAAACTGTGAGTGAAAACCAAGAAAATAGATCTAGTGAGAATGAGAGTGACGAAGAAACAACACAAGAGGAAACTCAATAAGAAAAAAAAATGAAGATAGGTAGCAGAACTCTGGCCGAGTCTTACTCTATTGATGAGATGAAGTATAGTACAACAAAGTGTGACTTAGATAAGCTGAAAAGATTTTACAGCATACTTGATGACATGATCCTTAGGGTGCCTAATCCTAAAGACACTCATTGTCATCCTTTTGAGAGATAGATTATCTTATACTTGAAGTGCTTCAGATTGGGCCATTGGGGGTTATACTTCCTTTACAACCTTACTTTGTTCAAGTATTAGAAAGAATAAAGTTATCCACTGGTCAGTTAAACTCAAATGGATAAAGAGTGCTTTCTAGTCCGTTCGTCTTATGGAACAACTACGGGCAGGGTAAACCTATGATTAAAGAGATAAAGCATCTGTACGAGCTAAAAAGTAGTCTAAAAAACGAGACATGTTATTATTTCATGTTGAGCACCAAGAAAAAGAAACCCATAACAAACATCTCCATTTCAAGTGAAAACTAGAAGAGCAAAATCTTTTTTGTTAGGGGTAATTAGGGTCGAATAACACCTACATATAAAGGTAACATACATGTTCCTTCTTATTTCTCTACTCTAGGTTTTTTACTAGCTCATGATATCTCTTAGCTGTTGGGACTAGGCAAAAAAACTTATTCGACTCGTTTTAATCTGAAAAAATCGAGTTAGAATTGGATCAGATTTGGTGAACAGAAAGCTTTTTTGCCAACTCGATCAGATCATGATCGGATCAGGTGAAACTTGATTCGATTCGAAAAACCAATTGCGTTAGCTTTGAAAAAATTTAAAAATAATAAATGAAACTAAATAACACTTATATTTCACAACCACACACCACATGAATAGTTCACACACAACACATATGTATTATTTAACTTCAAGAACAATACACACACAAAGCCTCAACTCAGGCCCCACGAATTCACCTTCAAGCCTCAAGTCTTCAACTTATGAAACACACATTCATACACAGAAATAGTTTTCATGCCTTGCGCCTCACTGTTTTAATTTTCACACACACATCAGAAAAGTAAGTGACATCGATGTAGACATAGGCACGCAGTGTAGCCCCCAACCATCGACATAGCCCACAATCATTGCTGACAACGATCAGATCTGCTGCTCTTGACTAGATTTGTTGTTCTTATGCTCTACGCCTCCAACATCACCAAGTTCCTCTAACTCCAAGCTCTACTCACTCAAACCCAACAACCCGAATTTTCTTTTGAAGTTTTAATGGCATATACTATATAATAATATATTATATATGCTATGTTAAATTGATATTTGTTAATTTTTAATTTTTAATTATTAATTGTTAATAATCAAAACATGGTTTCAGTCTTCACATATTGTTTCTTTTCAATAATCATATCTAATTTAAATCTAATCCGATCTGACCTCATCCGAATATATTTGGATTGGATCAGATCGAGTTATAGGTTTAGGTTGAGTTTGAATGAATTTTTTCTTAACCTGATTGGGTTTTTACCCAATCATATTAGCTGGTCACTAATTTTGAAACACATTCTTCATTTCCCTCTCCATTTTCTCTTTTTTTTTTCCTTACTCATCTCATCTTTGTACTGCAGATTCCTGGAGCTTGGTCTACAAGATTAAAAGAACCAAATCCAGAGTGTTGAGGTCACCTTATCTAACCAGTATTCGTCCAAGCACGTACTTTTTACGACCAACCTAGTGAACTCTCATCTAGCATTGGCAACAGAAAGTATGGATAAATAAGAAACGCCCTGGTTCTAATGGTGCTTTTGAAAGCTCGAACAAAGGTACTACCTTGATGAAGAAGTCTGAGGTTTCTCAGCATGCCTCTCCTCTAAAAGTGCTTTTCCTACCTCTTTATATCGTGGGTGGAATAAAGTAAAGCGTCTAAAAAGAGTGTATCATTGGCCAGAATCGTTTAAAGGCCAAAGACCTTGCCCCCGAGTGATTTCCACATATCCCTTTAGGTATCTACACTAACACGTAATCTACTTCATCATCATCCAAGCAAAGTATATTCTCATTTATACAACACCCCGTCAATCAATGCATACCTAACTGCTTGGCATTTGAGCTTTCTTAGTCGTGTTTTATTTGCTGGCAATATTTCATCTCGCATGTATAAGACTATTGGATTTATCCATGAGCTCTGATCGTCTATCTTCATCATATATATTTCTTGCGCGATGCTTGGGAAGGTTTTAACTTTAACTAGAACTGATTTAGGTATTCTTGCATATGTTGTGGCAGTCATTCTAGCCAAGATATCTGTTTAGTAATTTTATATTCTCGATATCTACTCGATGTTAATATCCTCGAATTTCTCTATCATTTATCTAGTCCTTTTTAGATGTAACTCCATCCTCTCACCTCTAGGTTAAAAGTTCTCATTTAAATGGTTGCCAATGAGCCAGGAATTTATTCGAATTCTTATTATATCTACTTGTAAAGCTTGAGCCAACTTCATTGATTATTAACTGTTTTGAATTCAAACATTAAGGCATATGAAATTTCATCTTCTTCTGGACATTTTAAGTTCACTTCTTTCCGGACTCATCAGTCACTAAAAGAACCATCCAACATTACCAGCCAAATCTTACTGGCTACTACTTTTAACAGCTTGTGCACTATTAGCCTCCATATCTAATTCTGTGAATGATTAGTATTAAAAATTATTTAATTATCATGCAATAATAATGTTATTTTGTCTTATGTTATAATTTATATTTGTGAGTATGCCATATATTAGGAATTATTAATTATGTATTAAATATATCTAATTTTGCGTATTTTTGTGTGTTTATTAGGTAAAATATTAATTTCTATAATTCGAGGCTGCAAACAGATAAATGGATGTCAAATTTGGATTCCAGAGGTCTGAAAACCTTAAGATAATTCAAGATTAGCTTAAAATTAGGCTTCTGTAAAAAGAGTTGACTTTTTTTATTGACCAAACACTAATTGAATGATAAAATGAACTTACAATAGATATAAGTGCATGTGATAGCTAACAATTTTGACTAAATTCCAACCGTTCATGATTCAATGGCCATGATTGTGCCATACAGCAATAGTTGGTGAAGCAAGTTGATGGATCTGAATATTTGTATTCGGATCAACCCGATCCACCAATTAACCACCAAATCTCAACTGTTCTTTGGTCAAATCAGATGAGTCAAATGATGCCACATATGATGTTGACTTTTGAAGTTTGACCCGCGTTAGATCTTGATTTAATGGTTGTGAGGAGTGCATGCATGAAGTTTATGATAGACCGCAAAATACTAGATTATGAATTTATTTTTCTATAAATAGGTCTCATTTTTATATTTTTAATCATCTCTCTTCTTCTCAATTTCTCTCCATCTCCCTATAATCTTGATTTTCAGGTGTGTTTTTAATATTTTGTTTAATTATTTTTATAAATAAATTTAGTTTTATTTTCGATTTTAGTTGTTTTTATTACTTTTAATTATAAGTAATTTAATTTTAATAATTCTTTTTATTTCAATTATGCTTAACTAAATAATAATAGTTAGGGTAAGGTGAAACTATTAGGAAATAAATATAATTTAATCAATTTCTATTTTTAATTTTATAAATTCAATTATTTTCTATTTAATTTTATACATATTTTATATTTAAAATTTTGATTTATTGTAGACAAACAAGAGAGTTTGGCAAAATAAATTCTTAATATTTTAATATAAGGTATGGTAAAATTGTATTTTGGCTTATTATAGACAAATTAAATTTTGGCACAATAAATACTTAATCCATCATAAAATTAAAGGAAAAATAATAATTTATATAATTAATCTTTTGACCAATAAATCTAAAAAAATAGTAAAAATAATTTATTGACTTTTATTTACTACTAAGAGTGGATCCACAATCTTAACTAGTTCAAATTCATAGTTTCATTTAAATTAAGTTGTTTATATTCAAGTTTTATTTTTGTTTTTAGATAAAATAAAATAAATCTTTTCTTTGAGGATCGATCTTGGACTCACTGAGCTGTAATATAACAAGACAGTCTTATACTTAGGAGTTAAATATTACTTTTAAGTTATGTCAGTAAGCGTTGCCATAAAATCTGCTAATGCTTGTGCTTTAATCACTACTCCAAGCTTGTAGCTTATATCAAATTCACTCAGCTCTACTGACCATTTTACTAAGCGTCCAGAAGCCTCTAGTTTGTGCAGTGTTTATTAAAGCAGTTAATCTGTCACCACAACAATAGGATAAGCCTGAGGGCCTCAACTTGCAAGCAACTATGACCAAGGCTAGAGCCCACTTTTCTATCTTTGGGTACCTTCGTTTATGCATTGAGTAAAGCTTCACTGGTGTAAGATACTAGATGTTGAACTCATGCTTCCTCCCGTACTAGCACTAAGCTTGTAGCCCATCTTGACATTGCTAGGTATAAGTACACTATATGACCTTCAAGTGGTGTTAACAATAACAGGACTTTGAGCGGATACTCTTTCAATTACTGAAATTCCTTATCGTATTCCTACGTTCACTCTGTCTTCTTTTCTTTCCTCATGACCTAAAAAAATATGGCACTTTTCTGTTGTCCTAAATATGAACCAATCCAAAGTTATTAAATTTTCTGTAAAGCTTTATATCTCCTAAAGTGTTCGAGGAGAGTTAATCTCTACTATTACCATAATCTTCTCGGGTTCACCTTGATCCCTCTATGACTTACGTTGAACCCCAAAACTTTCCCAAGTTAACTCCAAGTACGCACTTCCGAGGGTTGAGTTTCACCTTATATTTCTTTAACAACTTAAAGGTCTTATGTAGATGCCTCACATGCTCGATCAGGTTTTTGAACTTGGTGATCATATCGTCTATATACACCTCCTTCGTGTGTCCTTGATTAGTGGCTTGAATATCTTATTCACTAGCCTCTGATATATTACTCATGCATTCTTAAGGCCGAAAGGCATCATTCGTGTAGTAAAATAACCCATGGTTAGTGATAAAAAAAAAAAGTATGCTTCTCCTCCAACTCGAATATAAGCAGTTGGTTGTAGCCCGAAAACACATCCATGGAGCTAAATAGACTATGTCTAGCTATGGAATCGACTACTTGGTCGATTTTAGGCAAGGTAAAGTTGTCCTTAGGCAAGCTTTATTAAAGCTCGTAAAGTCCAGGCACATCCTCTATTTTCTAATAGCTTTTTTCACCAAAACCATATTGAAAATCCACTCAGGGGAGTTAACTTCCCTAATAAAAATTTTTCGCAAAATTTTATCCACCTCATTATGTATGGCATCATATCTCTCTTGATTAAAACACTTTCTCTTCTGCTTTATTGGTTTAGCATCCTTACTCACAATCAACTTGTGGCAAGCCAGGTTAGAGTTAATTCCAGGCATGTCTTCGTGTGACCAAGTGAATACATCAGTATAAACCCGCAAACATTCTACAAACCTCGCTTTTAATTCATCCTCTAACTTTGATTTAATCTCTATAATCTTCTTAGGGTCATTACACCTTATACTTATACTTAGGGGTAGGCAAATCGGGTTTCAGTTCGGGTTGTTTGGGTTTCGATTTGGGTTTCAATCCGTTTGGGTTGGAGAATTGAACCCAATCGGGTTGAAAACGCCAACCCGAACCAAACCAAACCAAATTTAATTCAGTTCGGTTTGGTTTGAATTGGCAATTCGAATCGGATTGGGTTGATAATTCGGGTTCAAATTTTGGTTCGAGTTAGAATGAGTTTGAATAATTTAATCTAAAAATTCTAACAACAACCACTTAAAATCTAAAAATCTCAATTCCAAACATTCTTAACAACAAATATCAACTACAAATCATCCTTAGTAACATTTCAACAATTTAAAAATCTCAATTCCAAACATCTTTAAGGAACAATTTAATCCAAAAATTATAACAACCACTTAAAATCCAAAAATCTCAATTCCAAATATCCTTAATAACAAATATCAACTACAAATCATCCTTAATAACATTTCAACAATTTAAAACTCTCAATTTCAAATATTCCAAACATCTTTAAGGAACAATTTAATCTAAAAATTCTAATAACAACCACTTAAAATCTAAAAATCTAAATTCCAAACATCCTTAACAACAAATATCAACTACAAATCACCTTTAATAACATTTCAACAAGTCTTTTTAAAGTTAAACAAACATAAAACATGTAGTCAAGTACAATAAAGCCATAAAAATTACAAATCTAAAAATTAAAACGGCAAATGGCAAGCATGATTAAACATCTCCATATTACAAATAAGGCTAATTATCCATATCCAACACCATCAATACTCTACACAACATCTCCAAATTAGCAATAATTAACCACCACCATAGGAATTTTTTTGTTTAATGTATATATATTTTTAATTTAAAAAGTTGAATCTTAAAAAAAAAAAAGCTTTAACCCGAATGAGTTGAAGCTTTGAATCTGTTCGGGTTTCACCGTTAACCCGATCCGAACGCTTACCCCTACTTATACTGCACCTTGTTCCTGCCTCCCCTCTTAAAATCACCTCGCGTATCCAATGAGATTATTTGCATAGTTCCCTAGCTATTGTTGCTTAACATCCTCCTACGATTCTCTTATCGCCCTTCACAAGTCTTACCATACCATTTACCTAGTATTTATGCACTAAGTAATGTTATGACATAACTACTTTACTAATCTATAAAATGGGCCTACCAAAAATCATTTGGTATGGACTGTTTTCCTATATCATTAAGGAATCCAACATCATAATTTTCTCAAAGGGTCTCAAGCCTATTGTCATTGGTAGTTCCATCACTCCAAGAGGCGTTAGCTTTCCTCCGTCAAATTCCTTTAAGAAGGTGTTGGTGTGTTCTAGCCTCAAATCTACAATCCTCATCTCATACAAAGTGGACTTAAAGAGAATATCCATTGAACTTCCTAAAGCCATGAGTATTATGTTGAACTCCTCGCTCATAATGTTGGCTTTTATCATTACGACATTTTCATGGAGGTTTAGTATTTCCTCCTTATTATCTTCAGTCCACAAGATAGAAACTTGCTTAGTTTTTGCTCATTTCACTGCCAACATGTTGAAAAGCACATGGCTAGTTATTGAGTATCTTTAATAATTTGTTTATGCTCTAGTTAAGTCTCTAACTAGCATCGAGTCCCCTGCAATGACTCTGACCACGAGCTGCTCGTGAGTAATGTCACAAGTATTCTCCTCTATTACATATAGCTTATTTAAAATATTTTTAAAAAAAAGTCAATGAACTCATCAAGATAAGATTCCTTATAAAGTCCTCCACTTGATTTTTTAGATCGCAATTCTGAAGTGTGGAATGGCCATAAGTATCATGAAACTCATAGAACTTGTTTCGATCTCCTTTGTTAGCCCTCTGTGCGAGCAGTGCAGGAGGATATAGAGGCCCCGGTCCTTTATTGCATGGAGCAACTTCTCTAGTGAAACTTTAAACGATGTGTACCGTTTACTGCTTTTAAGCAGTGCTCTGGTCAATCATTTACATTGCTCTATCTCTCAAGAAATTACTATGAGTATGTCTAGGTAATAATAGGTCAGTTCTATTGAATATGGTGTTTTGCGTGTGGTTGGTGTTGATGTGTGGTCGATGAGGCTCCTTCCAATGATCTTTGTTTAGATATTTGTAAGATGAAAATCTATCTTGGTGAAATTGAGATGGTCTTTGATAACTTAGGTATAGAGCTGCTCGCTTATCCACTCCTTTACTCATTGATGGTTTTGCAGGGCACCTCATTAGTCCACTTCCTTTTTTTAGCTTTCTTTTCCTACTATCTCATTTTTTATAATTATTCACTTCTAATTCGTGCTGATTTTTCTTCCCCAATTTTGATATCTTTTTTTGTTTGTTTATATGCAGCGAATATGAACATATTATGGATTTCTTAGGTTATAACACATCTACCCTATCTTTACTCCCTCTCTTAATAACCTCAAGGCTTAAGGATGACTGAAGGCTCTAAGGTCGAGGATTGCTTTATGGTACCTCCTTACAAACTTTCAAAGTGACATGTCATCTCTTTATTTGATCTAACTAGCTCTATTATATCATTTTTTTAGGGCCACCACTCTACAAAATTGTTCTATAAACTCTACTCACATCTGCTCAAAACTCATGATACTTCCACAAGACAATTTATGATATCATTATGGTGCTTGCCTTTCAATGTCAGCAAAAACTTTTCGCACCTTTGCATTTGTGTCAGGCCTTACACCCTTTTCATGTCATTGAAACTCTAAATATGCACCAAAGGTTGCTTTTTTTAAAATTTTTAAAATTTAAAAAACAGAAATCCTTTAGGATTATGATGCTCATAATTTCTACTGAGGGTAAGGACTCGTTGGTCAGTATAATTCTCCAGCTTAGAGCCTTTCCTCGACCTTACATCTCATCGATAATTTAAGCCAACCTTCACACCTCTCCTTCTAATTCCACTACATGATTGGGATTCCTTGCAGTAATTTGTTTCGTGTTCTCGTTATATATCATGTAGACGCTTCCTTAGCCCCCTTTCTTCAATATTTGTTCCCCTTGCAGCGTTTGACAAATTCTAATTACCTCGAAATTGATTTCCTTCTCTAGGATTCTGCTCGCAACAAAACTAGTTTCTTACTTTAAGATCTACTCACCTCAAGATGTTTTTAATACTAAGTTTTATGGAATCTTGATTCTCCTCGAAGTTTCGTCCACCAAACATCCTTTGCCTATTCTTAAATCATGTAGCATTTTTGTGAGGGTCTCCATCTATCTTTTCATAAATTTCATTCAGTGATGCATTGTCCTATCCTTGCTTTATTCGCTATCTCTCACAAAGTGACAGACTTATTCACCTTGGTTTCAGTTCCTGAACATCATTACCTCTCATATTTATATTTGTTTGCCTTTTCTTCAACTTGTTGTAGTAGTGGTTTGCTTTTTCTTCAACTTGCTTTGGTAGTGGTAGTTTTTCATTTTGTCTCTACAAACAAAGCTAAAATGTTGATGCAAAATCTGGTTGATGTTGTTGCGACCAAATGTTCACGCCGATACTTAAATTTGTTTTTATGAGATATAGTACTTGCTTGCACCTTTTTTCTTCGAGCGGACACTAGTGACTGTAAGCACTTCTTATAAGATTCACCTGCATTTACAAAGAACAGTAAAAGGGATGCCAGATGTTTTACGGTATGAACACTCTAACGCTCAAGCTAGTTATCTAAGCCTTTTGGAAAAATTTGTGCCATAAGCTCAATTATGGTTGCTTTTAGACAAGAAATCTTTGAAAGAAGTCTAAAGAAGACTAAAAAAATTTTAAATATAAAAAGAAAAAGAAGAAGAAAGTTTAGTGGTAAAGAGAGATTACTTACCTAATTTTTAATTTTCAAGGATATATACAGAGGAGTGAGGCTCTCGTTACTGGATAACCATTAATGAATCTAGGTTGTACCCTAATCTTCCGAAGGAGATCCGCGAAATGACTCTTGACCGAGTCTCTGAGTCGACTTGCCTTGAGTAAGGGTGGGCAAAAAAAGCTGATTAATCAAAAATCGAACCAAACCTTTCGATTCGGTTCGGTTTTTGTGTGGTTTTTTTGCCTCCAAAAAACCGAATAAATAATATAGTAAAAGTAATAAAATCAGTTGGTTCGGTTTTTGATTTAAAAAAACCAAAAAACCAAACCGGATATCAAATAAACCAATTTCTAAATTCTAATAAACAAACTCTAAAATCTAAATCTACAAAACTTCTTCTCTTCTTTAGCCAAAAACTATTCGAACTCGTGACCGTGAGTCATGAACTTCTTGTCTCCGTCGCTACTGGTCGCTGCTACTGCCGCTGCTGTTCGCTGCTGCTGTCGCTGCCACTGTTGCTACCACTGCTCATCGCCGCAGCCGCTGTCATCTGAAAATACCGTGATCTCCACAAAGCTACAACTTGTGAGTTAATTCTTCATTTCTTTCTATCTTTTTTTTTTCTTTTTCTTTTCACCACGTGATGGGCAAATTTTGTTGGAATGCAAATTATTCATTTGGTTGTGCCTTGTGATTTCAACTTATTCTGCTTTGATTTAAATAAATTTATTATTAATAGGTTTTTTATTTCAACTTTCCGTTACGAAGATTAGAAAACGTAATGTCCCCATTAGAGCCTAAAATGGCCGCCCAGGTAGCATTCTCATCATTGTTTTCTGAGAAGATGAATTGCCAAAGCAATGCCTTTTTAATATCATAAAAATTCCACGCATTGGACACCAAAGAAGCAGAATGGACCTTGGCAGCTACACTGCTATTGGTTTTCCGGCCATCGTTAGCCAAGGACCAATACGTTTGTGGAGTTTGATACCCTGCATACAAGACTAAATCGCCCGACTTGAATTCAAGATAAACACTCATGTTATTGCTATTGGGAAAACTTTTAAGCCTCATCCCTTCCACAAACTGTTGGCCAGGTAAAAGGGTATCAGTTGGATGGCTAAAACTCTGCCAAAGAATACTTCCATTTACCCCGAGCACTGCCAAGTTGCCCGAGTCCTGCAATTCCATGCATTCAACTTTCTGTCCTGAAGTATTTGCAGACCAAGCTTCGCCATTTCCTCTTTGTAAATATGCATTCCCATTTTTCTCAAACACAAACTTATCGGAATCTCTAATCAACAAGCCTCTATTGGCAGTCCAAACTACTTTTGCGCTACTAATATGAATAACAACCAGCAAAAAGGATTGAACATCTAAAGCAGTATAAAAGCCAAAACCAAAGACCGAGTTATTAGAGATTAGAAATAGCCCATTGTTATTGATCCACTCCATCTGGGTTGCTTCAAACCCAGGATAAAGCTTTCCAATACGTTGGGAGCCAGCAATGCAGGTTTTGAACACAAGGAGTAGACAAAAACACAAGGCCCCAGTGTATCTAAATAAACCCATAATTTCTTTAACTGCAAAAACGCGCTCAACTTTCCCAAATAAACACAAGAGCAACTTACAAAAAAAATTAGCTCAAAATAATTTAAAAAAATTACAGATTTTGCTATGTTTCTTAAAATTTAAACATTTGCAGGAGAACTTTGAGATAGAACAAAGTGTATTGAAATTAAATCACAAAAAAAATCATAAAAAGACTGATAAAATATATGAAGAGCAATTGTTCTGGAGACCCTCTAAATAAAGAATCAGTCAAGTTACAAGCTGCGTGAATCAAATAGTCAAAAATATTCTCTTTAAGCAAAAAAGAGCAAAAGCAAAAAGACTTAAAGAAACTTGGAACCATGGCAACTGACCTCAATTGTGTTACAGAAACAAATGCGTCTGCATAGCTGGGGTATTTGGCTTTTCCCCTATTTTGAGGAAATAGAAGCCAATCCTTTCGCTTTCTCTAGATAGAAAAAAGTAAGAGAAAGTTGGAAAAGCAGGTACTGCAGTTGATTGTCCGACTGCAACCAAGACTTTAATTACAACGATGTTAATCCAGGTGTGGTTGCGTTTTGTCCTTTCTAGTTTCTTTCGTTTTCTTTGTTTCATATCTATGTGCGTTACATGTGATTGACTCCGAATACCAAATTTATTACGGTGGTTTCCACCAACTTCAGTGTTCTGTGTGTCCTTTCTTGGATGCCTTCCCCTGTTTATATTTTGAATTTTCAGCCTTTCGTTATTTTTGGGTGAGATGAACTGTTACTCATGATCTTCATTTTCTTTGAATTGCATCACTAAGTAACACTGTTTTTTAAGTTAAAACCTTATCTCATATACCCATCAGTATATTTGGATACTAACTGATTATAAAAATAAAAATGAAACCTTTGACAAAAATTAGATTATGAGAGAATCTGTGCCAATTATGATCAGACCTGAAATCTAGGATATCCGTCTCTAATGCAACAATTTATATCTTTTGTTTACAGTTTGATTATTTTAATATTAGCGTGAATCTATTTGATGTACAACATAGTGCATGGGAACTGTGAAAGCCCCTTCACTGCTGCTTTACAAGTGACAACCACAAGCTTAATTAGTAATTAATGGATGGATAAGATAAAGCCAAATTAATAATACGATCAGCTATATTATAAATTAGTGGCTCAATCAATTATTTAATCATACAATTTGCTCAGCTGAGATTTGCATGATCATAATAAATTAATACCAAGTTGTTGCATCTAATCATAAAGCCACTAATGATAGCTTCCCCCAATCTTGTCTTCTTCGCTTCAAAGAGTTTTAGAGGACGATGGCTGTGCGTGAAATTAAGACTCCGTGATAAGGGTCAAGATCCCACAACCAATCAAAACGCATCTTAGTTGGTGTGATTTCACTTTGCAGTTTAGTGCCCTTTTTTAATGTGAAAAAAGAATTACAATATTTTATCGGTTGGGATTCGATAAATATTTTTATCTCGATAAAATGATTGAAGCTGTTAACAATTGATCGAAAAGTAATTTGCCATAGTCCGTTGTTAATTGCTAAGTAACAAATTTTTTTTAAATTAAGCCTTCGTTGACATTAGTGGGTCCTACGTGATTTAAAAAAGGCATTAATCCAACGCTATAAGCAAAATCTACCAGGCCCAATAGGGACAAGGCCAACTGGAAATGAATTAAAAAAATCAAATAAGAATATATAAATATTTTTTATTCCTTATCGCATATTCCCCAATTTATTAACGTTTATTTATTATTTATCGTTGCACTTGATTGACCGACACTTAAGTGGTACTATCATCGTCGATGTGAGGGATAAAAGAAGAAGCATGATTGGACATGATTCGGGGTAAATTATGCGTATTGGGAGCAGCCATTATCCTTCTTCGAGTGCGGATCCAGTACAATTCACAAACAGTAGGCCTGAGGTATTAAGAAGCGGGCAGGTTGCTCGGTAATTGTGGTGATGTAAAAATCATGCGAGAAGAGGCTCAAGATTAGGTGTGGCCGCGGTCGGTTTGGTTCGGTTTTTTATAAAATTTTTTATAATCTTTCGATTACGATTATTTTAAAATTATAATTGTAATTAATTAAATTATTGAAATAATTAAATACTCGATTAATTAAAATAATTCGATTCGATTATTTTGATTATGGACATATTGGGCCTATTTTGGACTTTTTTAAATTTAAAACCTTAAATTAATAAATCTACTACAAACATAAAAAGTTAACTGACAAAAAATAAAAAAATATGTCTCGAACAATGTTCAAATAATACATAACATGTTCAAATAACAAGTTTAAATAAAAATAAATCATAATCTCAATTACTCTTCGGTTGCTTATTCTTGTTGAGCTAGTATTGACCTACCAAATTCTACATTAACAAATTAAAAAAATATTAGAATGATTAGTTAAAAGTGAAATAATCAAAACAACATATCAAAATATAGTAGTAACATATTACGTGCTTCAATAACTTCATAGAATTCAGTTTCCTCTTGAGTAGGTTGTATTATTAATTCTTCTAATAGAGTTGAGCAAAACCAATTTTGAGTGCAAATTAATGACTCAACAGTTTTATGAGTTAAAGAACTTCTAGAAGGATCAAGAACACGCCCTCATGTGCTAAATGCCGATTCCGAAGCTATAGTAGACACTGGAATTGCCAAAACATCCTTGGCAATCTGAGACAAAATTGGATACCTATGCCTATTCAACTTCCACCAAGTTAAAATATCCAAATGGACATTACTAGTACTCTCATTAGCATCCGTCAAGTGCTTTTCAACATTATTTTTCAAACTAATGTCATCATTTGAACTTTGCTTCATCATTTTAAAAAATAAAAAAGATCAATTGATATTATACTACTACTAGCACTAGCATCACCACCACCACCACCACCACTACCACCATCATGGATATCACCAAAACAAACACCACCACTATTCCTCACATCACTCCCACCAATATGGCTATTATATAGCTTCATCAACAACTCCTTAATATTAGATTTCAATTCTTCAACTTTCCTAGATTCATACATGTTAATAAAACAAAATGTAACAAACTCCAATTTACATCTAGGATCAAGCACATTTGCTACAAATAATAACATGTTAACATGATCAAAAGAATCACCCCAATATTTAGCAAACTTTTGTTCCATTTTTTCGGCCATTTTTCTTAACAAATAATCACTAGAAGTAGCAAGTGACTTTAAATTAATTAGAACTTTTGCCATTTCATTTAAGAAATCATTGGAAGTGACAACAAGAGAGTTATTAAATTTCAAGGTCACATAATAAAAAATCGATAAAAATTTGACTAACCTCCTTGCATTTCTCCAATCGTCATCGCTCGGTGGCCCTTCTCTTTTTTTTTTCACCCTCCTGCTCAACAAACCAATTAACATAATGTCCATCATCTTCCTTCATCCTATCAAATACTTTTTCAAATACAATCGCTCTATACAACATCAAATATGTTGAATTCCATCTAGTAGGCACATCCAACACCATAAGCCCTCCATATGAGATTTTTTCCCTATCAACAAATGTTTTAAACTTTTGCAATCTTGCTGGAGAAGATCTAACATGCTTTACTGCATTGCGAATACTAGCTATTGAATTATTCACCTTCGCCCACCCATCTTGCACAATCAAATTTAATATGTGTGCCGAACACCTCACATGCATACATATACCATTCAAAATCATTGAATTCACACTTCAATTTGCTAACTTCTTCTTCACATAAGTTATTGCAACTTTATTGGCACTTGCATTGTCCACTGTAATTGTGAACAACCTCTCAATCCCCAATCAATCAAACATGTCTCAATTAGCTTCCCAATACCATCTCCTTTATGATTAGTTATAGGTGTGAAACTAAGAATCTTTTTGTGCAACACCCACTCTGCATCAATAAAATGAGCAGTAATGATCATATAGTTAGACATTTGAATTGATGTCCACGTATATGTAGTAATACACACCCTCTATTTGCTTGCATCAAAGACACTTTTTAATAACTCTTTTTCATGTTGATACAATTCAAGAATATCCCTTGTAATTATTCTTCGCGATGGCACATCAAATCTTGGGCAACAAGTTTGCATAAACTCTAAAAACCCTTCGGCCTCTACAAAGCTAAAAGGTAATTCATCCTTGACAATCATCTTCACAAGTGCCATTCTACAAGCCTCTTGACTAAATCCGCCACTAACTTTAACAACTCCATCATCTTTATCTTTTCCCTTTTGATGGAAAAGTACTTATTGCTTCGGATCCCCTTCAACCTTTACATTTTCATATGACCTACATTTATCCAAATGATTATTTAAATTAGTGGTATTTCCTTAATTAACTGCAAAGGTTTTAAGACAATGATGACATTTTCCTTTGTTTCCACAAGATAGTTTGGTAAAATGAGCCCAAACATTTGATCTTAAAGGTATTTTTCTTTTTTTCCTATCATCAAGCTCCACCTCTTGCACTTCCTCTTCATCATAATTTTCCATTCTTTACAAAAAAAATCAACATGACAGCAGCAACAAATCAACACAACAGCAGCAACAAATAAAAAGAACCTGATGCTCAATAATTCTATTAACTAATATCAATTGTACGCATAAAAAACCTATTAATAATAAGTTAATAAATTTATTAATAATAAATTTATTTAAAAAAAGTTTGCATTTTCCCCCCAATTTTTGCATGTTTGGATGGCAGATAAAATATTCATCAGTATATATATATATATATATATATATATATATATATATATATGTATGTATGTATGTATGTATATATGTATGTATGTATGTATGTATGTATGTAGTATATGCTCATGCTTTGATGTAAATGAATTGTCAAGATCAAAAGTGATTGAAGTGGGGGACTTTTAAGAGTTCCAAGACGAAGAAGGAATTCAAGTACTGCATCTTATTTTATTTTGAAATTTCCAATGGCCTTTTTTTATCAGAGTTGCAAAGGCAGAGAGAGCTGCTTCTCAAAGCAAAAAAATTTGTATTCCAGCAAAATTTATTTAGTTTAATAAATTTATTAATAAAAAACCTATTAATAATAAATTTATTTAAATCAAAGCAGAATAAGTTGAAATCACAAGGCACAACCAAATGAATAATTTGCATTCCAACAAAATTTGCCCATCACGTGGTGAAAAGAAAAAGAAAAAAAAAAGATAGAAAGAAATGAAGAATTAACTCACAAGTTGTAGCTTTGTGGAGATCACGGTATTTTCAGATGACAGCGGCTGCGGCGATGAGCAGTGGTAGCAACAGTGACATTTATCAGACCATGCATCCCCTACTCAATTTCAAGTTTGAGTTTCTATGTTTACTATTAAGATGCATTATGCAACCACCAAAGGATCAATCATAAAAATAATGTTCAACAGGACGGCCATATACAGAGGAGTGAGGCTCTCGTTACTGGATAACCATTAATGAATCTAGGTTGTACCCTAATCTTCCGAAGGAGATCCGCGAAATGACTCTTGACCGAGTCTCTGAGTCGACTTGCCTTGAGTAAGGGTGGGCAAAAAAAGCTGATTAATCAAAAATCGAACCAAACCTTTCGATTCGGTTCGGTTTTTGTGCGGTTTTTTTGCCTCTAAAAAACCGAATAAATAATATAGTAAAAGTAATAAAATCAGTTGGTTCGGTTTTTGATTTAAAAAAACCAAAAAACCAAACCGGATATCAAATAAACCCAATTTCTAAATTCTAATAAACAAACTCTAAAATCTAAATCTACAAAACTTCTTCTCTTCTTTAGCCAAAAACTATTCGAACTCGTGACCGTGAGTCATGAACTTCTTGTCTCCGTCGCTACTGGTCGCTGCTACTGCCGCTCCTGTTCGCTGCTGCTGTCGCTGCCACTGTTGCTACCACTGCTCATCGCCGCAGCCGCTGTCATCTGAAAATACCGTGATCTCCACAAAGCTACAACTTGTGAGTTAATTCTTCATTTCTTTCTATCTTTTTTTTTTCTTTTTCTTTTCACCACGTGATGGGCAAATTTTGTTGGAATGCAAATTATTCATTTGGTTGTGCCTTGTGATTTCAACTTATTCTGCTTTGATTTAAATAAATTTATTATTAATAGGTTTTTTATTAATAAATTTATTAGACTAAATAAATTTTGCTGGAATACAAATTTTTTTGCTTTGAGAAGCAGCTCTCTCTGCCTTTGCAACTCTGATAAAAAAAGGCCATTGGAAATTTCAAAATAAAATAAGATGCAATACTTGAATTCCTTCTTCGTCTTGGAACTCTTAAAAGTCCCCCACTTCAATCACTTTTGATCTTGACAATTCATTTACATCAAAGCATGAGCATATACTACATACATACATACATACATACATACATATATACATACATACATATATATATATATATATATATATATATATATACTGATGAATATTTTATCTGCCATCCAAACATGCAAAAATTGGGGGGGAAATGCAAACTTTTTTTAAATAAATTTATTATTAATAAATTTATTAACTTATTATTAATAGGTTTTTTATGCGTACAATTGATATTAGTTAATAGAATTATTGAGCATCAGGTTCTTTTTATTTGTTGCTGCTGTTGTGTTGATTTGTTGCTGCTGTCATGTTGATTTTTTTTGTAAAGAATGGAAAATTATGATGAAGAGGAAGTGCAAGAGGTGGAGCTTGATGATAGGAAAAAAAGAAAAATACCTTTAAGATCAAATGTTTGGGCTCATTTTACCAAACTATCTTGTGGAAACAAAGGAAAATGTCATCATTGTCTTAAAACCTTTGCAGTTAATTAAGGAAATACCACTAATTTAAATAATCATTTGGATAAATGTAGGTCATATGAAAATGTAAAGGTTGAAGGGGATCCGAAGCAATAAGTACTTTTCCATCAAAAGGGAAAAGATAAAGATGATGGAGTTGTTAAAGTTAGTGGCGGATTTAGTCAAGAGGCTTGTAGAATGGCACTTGTGAAGATGATTGTCAAGGATGAATTACCTTTTAGCTTTGTAGAGGCCGAAGGGTTTTTAGAGTTTATGCAAACTTGTTGCCCAAGATTTGATGTGCCATCGCGAAGAATAATTACAAGGGATATTCTTGAATTGTATCAACATGAAAAAGAGTTATTAAAAAGTGTCTTTGATGCAAGCAAATAGAGGGTGTGTATTACTACATATACGTGGACATCAATTCAAATGTCTAACTATATGATCATTACTGCTCATTTTATTGATGCAGAGTGGGTGTTGCACAAAAAGATTCTTAGTTTCACACCTATAACTAATCATAAAGGAGATGGTATTGGGAAGCTAATTGAGACATGTTTGATTGATTGGGGATTGAGAGGTTGTTCACAATTACAGTGGACAATGCAAGTGCCAATAAAGTTGCAATAACTTATGTGAAGAAGAAGTTAGCAAATTGAAGTGTGAATTCAATGATTTTGAATGGTATATGTATGCATGTGAGGTGTTCGGCACACATATTAAATTTGATTGTGCAAGATGGGTGGGCGAAGGTGAATAATTCAATAGCTAGTATTCGCAATGCAGTAAAGCATGTTAGATCTTCTCCAGCAAGATTGCAAAAGTTTAAAACATTTGTTGATAGGGAAAAAATCTCATATGGAGGGCTTATGGTGTTGGATGTGCCTACTAGATGGAATTCAACATATTTGATGTTGTATAGAGCGATTGTATTTGAAAAAGTATTTGATAGGATGAAGGAAGATGATGGACATTATGTTAATTGGTTTGTTGAGCAGGAGGGTGAAAAAAAAAAGAGAAGGGCCACCGAGCGATGACGATTGGAGAAATGCAAGGAGGTTAGTCAAATTTTTATCGGTTTTTTATTATGTGACCTTGAAATTTAATAACTCTCTTGTTGTCACTTCCAATGATTTCTTAAATGAAATGGCAAAAGTTCTAATTAATTTAAAGTCACTTGCTACTTCTAGTGATTATTTGTTAAGAAAAATGGCCGAAAAAATGGAACAAAAGTTTGCTAAATATTGGGGTGATTCTTTTGATCATGTTAACATGTTATTATTTGTAGCAAATGTGCTTGATCCTAGATGTAAATTGGAGTTTGTTACATTTTGTTTTATTAACATGTATGAATCTAGGAAAGTTGAAGAATTGAAATCTAATATTAAGGAGTTGTTGATGAAGCTATATAATAGCCATATTGGTGGGAGTGATGTGAGGAATAGTGGTGGTGTTTGTTTTGGTGATATCCATGATGGTGGTAGTGGTGGTGGTGGTGGTGGTGATGCTAGTGCTAGTAGTAGTATAATATCAATTGATCTTTTTTATTTTTTAAAATGATGAAGCAAAGTTCAAATGATGACATTAGTTTGAAAAATAATGTTGAAAAGCACTTGACGGATGCTAATGAGAGTACTAGTAATGTCCATTTGGATATTTTAACTTGGTGGAAGTTGAATAGGCATAGGTATCCAATTTTGTCTCAGATTGCCAAGGATGTTTTGGCAATTCCAGTGTCTACTATAGCTTCGGAATCGGCATTTAGCACATGAGGGCGTGTTCTTGATCCTTCTAGAAGTTCTTTAACTCATAAAACTGTTGAGTCATTAATTTGCACTCAAAATTGGTTTTGCTCAACTCTATTAGAAGAATTAATAATACAACCTACTCAAGAGGAAACTGAATTCTATGAAGTTATTGAAGCACGTAATATGTTACTACTATATTTTGATATGTTGTTTTGATTATTTCACTTTTAACTAATCATTCTAATATTTTTTTAATTTGTTAATGTAGAATTTGGTAGGTCAATACTAGCTCAACAAGAATAAGCAACCGAAGAGTAATTGAGATTATGATTTATTTTTATTTAAACTTGTTATTTGAACATGTTATGTATTATTTGAACATTGTTCGAGACATATTTTTTTATTTTTTGTCAGTTAACTTTTTATGTTTGTAGTAGATTTATTAATTTAAGGTTTTAAATTTAAAAAAGTCCAAAATAGGCCCAATATGTCCATAATCAAAATAATCGAATCGAATTATTTTAATTAATCGAGTATTTAATTATTTCAATAATTTAATTAATTACAATTATAATTTTAAAATAATCGTAATCGAAAGATTATAAAAAATTTTATAAAAAACCGAACCAAACCGACCGCGGCCACACCTAATCTTGAGCCTCTTCTCGCATGATTTTTACATCACCACAATTACCGAGCAACCTGCCCGCTTCTTAATACCTCAGGCCTACTGTTTGTGAATTGTACTGGATCCGCACTCGAAGAAGGATAATGGCTGCTCCCAATACGCATAATTTACCCCGAATCATGTCCAATCATGCTTCTTCTTTTATCCCTCACATCGACGATGATAGTACCACTTAAGTGTCGGTCAATCAAGTGCAACGATAAATAATAAATAAACGTTAATAAATTGGGGAATATGCGATAAGGAATAAAAAATATTTATATATTCTTATTTGATTTTTTTAATTCATTTCCAGTTGGCCTTGTCCCTATTGGGCCTGGTAGATTTTGCTTATAGCGTTGGATTAATGCCTTTTTTAAATCACGTAGGACCCACTAATGTCAACGAAGGCTTAATTTAAAAAAAATTTGTTACTTAGCAATTAACAACGGACTATGGCAAATTACTTTTCGATCAATTGTTAACAGCTTCAATCATTTTATCGAGATAAAAATATTTATCGAATCCCAACCGATAAAATATTGTAATTCTTTTTTCACATTAAAAAAGGGCACTAAACTGCAAAGTGAAATCACACCAACTAAGATGCGTTTTGATTGGTTGTGGGATCTTGACCCTTATCACGGAGTCTTAATTTCACGCACAGCCATCGTCCTCTAAAACTCTTTGAAGCGAAGAAGACAAGATTGGGGGAAGCTATCATTAGTGGCTTTATGATTAGATGCAACAACTTGGTATTAATTTATTATGATCATGCAAATCTCAGCTGAGCAAATTGTATGATTAAATAATTGATTGAGCCACTAATTTATAATATAGCTGATCGTATTATTAATTTGGCTTTATCTTATCCATCCATTAATTACTAATTAAGCTTGTGGTTGTCACTTGTAAAGCAGCAGTGAAGGGGCTTTCACAGTTCCCATGCACTATGTTGTACATCAAATAGATTCACGCTAATATTAAAATAATCAAACTGTAAACAAAAGATATAAATTGTTGCATTAGAGACGGATATCCTAGATTTCAGGTCTGATCATAATTGGCACAGATTCTCTCATAATCTAATTTTTGTCAAAGGTTTCATTTTTATTTTTATAATCAGTTAGTATCCAAATATACTGATGGGTATATGAGATAAGGTTTTAACTTAAAAAACAGTGTTACTTAGTGATGCAATTCAAAGAAAATGAAGATCATGAGTAACAGTTCATCTCACCCAAAAATAACGAAAGGCTGAAAATTCAAAATATAAACAGGGGAAGGCATCCAAGAAAGGACACACAGAACACTGAAGTTGGTGGAAACCACCGTAATAAATTTGGTATTCGGAGTCAATCACATGTAACGCACATAGATATGAAACAAAGAAAACGAAAGAAACTAGAAAGGACAAAACGCAACCACACCTGGATTAACATCGTTGTAATTAAAGTCTTGGTTGCAGTCGGACAATCAACTGCAGTACCTGCTTTTCCAACTTTCCTCTTACTTTTTTCTATCTAGAGAAAGCGAAAGGATTGGCTTCTATTTCCTCAAAATAGGGGAAAAGCCAAATACCCCAGCTATGCAGACGCATTTGTTTCTGTAACACAATTGAGGTCAGTTGCCATGGTTCCAAGTTTCTTTAAGTCTTTTTGCTTTTGCTCTTTTTTGCTTAAAGAGAATATTTTTGACTATTTGATTCACGCAGCTTGTAACTTGACTGATTCTTTATTTAGAGGGTCTCCAGAACAATTGCTCTTCATATATTTTATCAGTCTTTTTATGATTTTTTTGGTGATTTAATTTCAATACACTTTGTTCTATCTCAAAGTTCTCCTGCAAATGTTTAAATTTTAAGAAACATAGCAAAATCTGTAATTTTTTTAAATTATTTTGAGCTAATTTTTTTTGTAAGTTGCTGGAAAATTTACGAAAATGGTTATAAATATTTTATTATTTTCACAATTAACTATAATAATTTTTTTCTATTAATATTAGCTAAATACAAGTCTTTTTTTCTAAATTATCCTTCTTTACAGAACAAAACCAATAATCTTTCTGCAAAATCGTAAAAAAAAAAAGTAACTTTTCACTCTTGAATTATCAACCAACGGCGACGACAAAAAACAATAATAAAAATCAATCATAATCTATTCGAATTCAACAGTAATCGGCATCACTTAGTTATATGAGTTATTTTCTCAACACTAATATATCGTCAATTTCCTCAAATTTCAACGAGTAAAATATTGCATCGAATTCGTTCACATTGATCTTACAATGCACACCGCCAAAATACGTATTCCGTAGCCTCTGCTCCATTTCATTATTTTTTTGTTTGGTATCAACACAAAATGAAAGTCCAATAACCAATAACCAAACACCATTCGATAATTGACAAGCGAATCAAAAGCTCACCAATTTGGAACCATAACTGATCCTCACGGGTATCTTCTTCATGGGCCACTTGCCTCAGTAAAAAATTGTGCAAAATTATCTCACTAAATGGAAAACTTCGACACTCTAAGAAATGTCCAAATATATCCTTTTTGAACATACTCAACTGCCGCTTTGTTAATTTTTTCTCGATGACTTTCATGACCGAAGATAACTTACACATACTCGAAATTCGACCAGGAAAGTGATCGGCATAATGAAAATACATCTTGCCTACTTTGATATCCGGTGATTCTGATTTCGTCATATATCTGTAATATTTATGAAATTATTACATTACATTTACAGAAAAAATTTAACTCGTAAAAAAAAAGCCACTGTAATTTTTAGTGCGACAGGCAAAATCTAGTGCGACGGGCGTGCCTGTCGCACGAGCCTGCTGTAACGGCCTCACGCGAGGGAAGCCAACCGCGCGCAAGCTGCGTGCCAGTCTGCGCGCAACTCGCGCGCACTTGGCTTCCCTCGCGCGAGGTCGATGCCTGGCGCACGAGATGCGCGCAGTATGCGCATCTCGCACGCGACGCATGCGGCACTTCCCCTTTCCTTTCTCTTCTCTTTCTCTTCACTTCTCTTTCCCACATGCATCTCACCCACCACCGCCATTAAACACCAACAACATCAACCCAAACAATAACAACAACAACAACAACCCAAATAACAACAACAGCAGCAGCAGCAACAACAACAACAACATCAACAATGACAATAACAAATCACCTTAGGGTTTTCAATTTTTTCCTTTGATTTTGGAGATCTTCGAAGACTTTCAACGTGATTTAGCTTCTTCCTCCACTGCCGATTTACGCCGCCGCCGACAATCTATGCAACTTCCGATGATGAGATTTTGGTGAGAGGGAGAGAAATTTACTTGAGGGAAACATGAGAATAGGGAGGGCAATTTCGTCCATAATTTAATGATTTGGCTAATGTTGAAAGAAAAAAGTTCAAGGGGTTAAAGTTGAAAAATGCCTAAGTTTTTTGGCTTTTTTGTAAATTCCCCCCCAAAAATAAGGTAATTATCCTGAATAAAAAATGAATCAAATATGTGTGATTCTGGCTACTTTAACTCGGGCTAACGAGTAGATCTACGTCGGTGGGTCAAATTTTAGCAGATTCAGATTGGATCCATTTATTAATCGAATCAAAATATCATGATTTACATTTACTCTATTAGACAGTAAAGTTTTGTGAGAGTTGCAGGGATATATATATATATATCATTAGGGCATCTCTTTTTAGCATAAAATTAATATAGAGCTTAATACTTTTATCAATAACATAATTAATTTCATAAATTTGTTCTTCCTATTGGTTTCTGCTTCATCAACCAAGAAAAATGAGCTTATATGACGAATTTGAATAAAATATTTTCGATTCAATTGTCGTTTAATATGATTGAGTTGGCTCAATTTTTGAACTCGGATGAGTTGCATACATTTAGATAAGCATTCTAGGTAGGTGAAATATATATTTATGAAATCAAATCTGGGTTGGAGGTGTCATAAGAACAAAGGATGCCCTGCCCTTTAGACTTTGACAAAATCTTTGAATAATTAAATAAAGGGTTAATTATTCTTGGGTGATACATTTTTTGACAAATTTTAAAAAGGTGAAACATTTTTTAAAAATAGGCAACGGGATGACAAACCGTTAACTATTCTGTTAACTTTAATATGAACAGTAAATTAATTATAAAATGATATTTTTACCCTAGAGTAAATTACAAAATGACATTTATGCCCCTATAATAACCACAAAATGACATTTCTATCCCTAAAATTAGTTACAAAATTATTTTTGCTCATACTCAATTATTTTTATTTTTTAAATAGAAAAAATTATAAAAACAATTACATCTAATACAATTAACGGGCTTTTTTTAAATCATACAATATTTTTTTCAAAAATTCTTGTTGAATCAAACAATTTTTTTTTTTTAAATTGTAACAGAAAAGTTTGATTCAACAAGAAATTAAAAAAATTGTATGATTTAAAAAAAGCCCGTTAATTGTATTAGATGTAATTTTTTTATAATTTTTTCTATTTAAAAATAAAAAATAATTGAGTATGAGCAAAAATATATTTTGTAACTCATTTTAGGGATAGAAATGTCATTTTGTAATTAACTCTAGGGGTAAAAATGTTATTTTGTAATTAATTTACTGTTCCCATTAAAGTTAACGGTTTGTCACCATGTCGCCTATTTTTAAAAAATGTTTCACCTTTTTTAAGTTTGCCAAAAAATGTGTCACCTAGGAGTAATTAACCCTTAAATAAAATATAATAACTTAAATATAAATTTTTTTATTTAATCCTTGTATATTTCTTTCACAATTTTCATGCATGGGACTAGCCCTCATAAAATTGGTGTCTCCTCTTCCCCACGAATCAATCACATACTAAAAAGGAACATTAAAAGCAAAGATTTGCATTTTCTTATTAAAAATAAATATGCAATTTTCAGTATTTGTACAAGTGAGCTTTGATAATATTTTAAATAACAATTATGAAATTATTTTTTCTTTTTTAAAAAGCAAGTAAATTTAAGTAATTCACGCAAATCTGCTGACGCATTCTCGTTGATTTTATACAAATTTTCTACTTTTTTTTGGTCTTAAAACGAAGCCCTTTTCTTTTTATTGAGGGCTTTATATTACAGTAGAATATTATTTCTTTTGTTTTAAAAAAAAGTGTACTTATTTTAGGCCATGCATGATGTTGCATACAACCGAATAATAAAGCTTTAATTTTTCAATCATATGTGACAATAAAACTTTAAACAATCAATATTGCGCAGCTGCATGGAATTGAATTTGATTTTATAGTGCCAAAAAGAGAGTGATATTTAAAACTTTATGGATTAAGAAATGAGGTGATAATTCATTATATTTAACTATTATCCTAAGATAAGATAGTGATAAGTTGAGTTTTTACTGAGCATTGAATCAATGATTATTCCATAAAATAAATAAAAAATAAAAATTTAAAATAATTCTGACCATTAATTCAATACTTAGCAAAAAATTAATTCAAAATTAAATGCTAATCAACTATCCTACCTATAAATGTAATTATAATTCAATTATTCATCAATTGGTATATGAAGGCAGAGTATATGCATGTTCAACTACTATTATCCTATTCCTACCAACTTATTTCTAAATTCTTTACCAAATAATCCTTGTTAAAATAATTTAAAATAGTGTCTTCTTTAAGAATTCTTAATCACCAAACACCAAATGTATAATCGAGCAATTTTTAATTAGAATATTGGATGAAGAAAGAAATTACAAGAAATACAAATTAAAAATTGCATGTTAAATCCTTCCTCTGGTGGGTTTAAAAATGTAAATTCGTATAATGATAATGTCGTATCTGTAAAACAACACACTATATTGTAGTTATAGATATGCATGAAATTTGTAATTTTCAACATTTGGACATCGCACTGATTACTGAAGAACTGTTATAAATAATAATAACAAAGCTGCCATGATAGCTTTGAATAAATATCAAATAGACAAGTCATCACAATCACATTAACTATATTACATGTTTATGATAATAATAATAATAATAATAATAATAATAATAATAATAATAATATTAATAATAGTAAAGCCTGTATTTATACATAATTATTTTATAAAATATACGCACACACACATACGTGATGCTAGAAGAAGAAGATGAGTCGACACAGCAATGCCCACTGGTTGCCTGCCCCCAACAACATGTCAACATGCACGCAACACAACAGTGTGAAAAAGGCTAAATAATTATTCAAAACTTCAAGTCACGATAAGTGGGTCCAATTTTCCACCGAAAGCCAACAGCAATTGTTTCGCCACCACTCGGCGTCTGTCAAATCCACGCATGAAAAAGACGGAAAGATTCAAGAAAATGATCAATGAATTGAAAGCCACAAAACGAGTTCAAATTATAAGTGGGTAGAATCAACTAGAGTCAAAGCACACTCCGTAAAATGTCAAGAGGCAAAGCCAGAGCCCGATCAAACTGGTGATATTAAGTCCCACCACCACCGTACACACTTCAAAGGAGCAGTAAAATCAGTTGAGCTGCTTGAAGCCTATTGTTGAAATGTTAAAACCAAAGTAGCTGGTTTTGTTTGGCTCTTGAGAAAATGAATATCATCAATCTTTATTGCTTTTCTTATTATCTTTCTTAGTTACAAATCTCGGCTGTAATGACTATATATATACATGCTGCTTATCATTGATGTGACTCCAAAACAATACTAACAGAATACAGAGCTAACATAACAGAATCTGCTGAGCTGTCATTCTAACTCCTAACTGCTAAGCTAACTGTAAACCTGATCACACGTGCCAAGTGTGTACATTCCTTTCGATGCTTGATGAGCTTCCTTAACAGCCCCCCTCAAACTCAAGGGACATGGATGCACCTTGAGTTTGGCCCTAAAGTAATTAAAATGAGTAAATGCAAGAGGCTTTGTCAAGATGTCTACAATCTGCTCTTCACTTGGAATATAACAGATTTCTAACTCTCTTGCCAGCATCTTATCTCTAACAAAATGCATGTCTAACTCAATCTGCTTTATTCTCGAGTGATAGACAGGATTCTTGGCTAACTCTGTTGCACTCACATTGTCACACTATATTGTTGGTAAAGATGTGCACTTAATTTTAATTTCTTTAAGTAGTGACTGTATCCAGGTAATTTCTGCACTTGCAGATGCCAGTGCTCTATATTCACTCTCTGCACTTGACCTTGTGACTACATTTTGCTTCTTTGATGACCAAGACACCAGGTTGTTTCCAAAATAAATGCAGTAGGCTCCTATCGATTTTCTATCATCCACATCACATGCTCAATCTGCATCAGTGTATCCTGTAATACTCATTTCCCCTCCAGCTGAAAATTTTAATCCATAATCTTCTGTTGCTTTCAAATATCTGAGGACTCTTTTGCAAGCTAATATGCGTTGAAGGGTTGGTGCTGCTACATATTGACTTAGTTTATGAACTGCAAAAGCAATATCTAGTCTAGTTAAAACTAGACACTGCAGGCCTCGAACTAAGCTTCTATAGATTGATGCATTTTCAATATACTGTCCTAGATGCCCTTTAACTTCCTTATGAAATTTGTAACATATAATCATTGGAGTGTCACAGCTCTTGCAATCCAACATGTCAGCTCGATTCAGTAAATCTCTAATGTATTTCTTCTGTGACAGATACATACCACCTTGAGCATAAGCAACTTTTATTCTAAGAAAGTATGACAATGTTCCTAGATCTTTTAAAGCAAACATTTTACTGAATTCAGAGATGAATCCTTCCAACTCCTTGCTGTTAGCACCAGTGATCAAAATATCATCCACATGTATCAGAATCATTATTATTGACCCATGTATCTCCTTAAATAAAAGAGATGTATCAGCCTTAGAGTTCTGAAAATTCTAAACTGTGATTAAGGACTTCTTCAGCTTGCCATACCAGGCCCTAGGAGCTTGTTTCAGACCATACAAATCTTTCTTCAATTTGCACACATGACTAGGCTTTTGTATATCAACAAATCCTTCTGGCTGATACATGTATACATCCTCATTCAGCTCTCCATTTAGAAAAGCATTATTCACATCCACTTGTCTAACCACCCACTTGTTCATCATGGCTAAGCTCAACACAATTCTCACAGTGCATGGTTTCAAAACAGGACTGAAAGTCTCAAAATAATCAACTCCTTCAGTTTGCTGAAAACCTTTGGCAACTAGCCTAGCCTTGTACTTAGCTATACTGCCATCAGTGTTCTGCTTAATCCTAAACACCCATTTACTGCCAACAATTTTGTGTTCAGCTGAATGTGGAACTAATGACCAAGTGTTATTTCTGATCAGTACTTTATACTCATCTCTCATGGCTTGGTACCAGATCTGATCACAAAGAGCTTCTTGGGTTGTATCAGGTTCTTTATTGGCTAAAGTTGCTTTGTATAGCTTGGGTTTAAAGATTCCAGATTTTGATCTGGTAGTCATTCTATGAGAAGGTTGTGGAGCAAGAATTTTGTTAGTGACAGGTGTTGTGTTTTGTTAAAAGTCTGTTTGGTTTTCAGGTTGTGTTTGAAGTGGTTTTGGATTTTGTGAAGATTCTGGATTTTGTGAGGGTAAAGAAAATGATGATGATTCAGATAAAGTATGGTTGCCTTGTTCTTGTTGACATGGAATGTCTGTATGTACAGGCATAGAAGATGTTTGTTGATGTCTTGCTGAGCTTGCTGAGTAAGTATCTTCAAAGCTGCTATGAGGTAAGGAATGTAGATAATTGATAGATCAGCTGGGGAGAAAAGTTAGACACTGATACTGGTGTTTCAGAATCTTTGTTTTGTTGAGACAAACTGAAAGCATTGTCAGCTGAGTAAGGGAATACTGTTTCATCAAATATTACATGTCTCAGTATGTAAACTTTACCAGAACTAGTGAGACACTTATAGCCTTTATGAGAAGGATTATAGCCAATAAAAATGCATTTACTGGTTTAGAAATCAAACTTGTGTTTATTGAAATCTCTCAAATATGGATAGCATAGACACCCAAAACACTTTAAGAAGTTATAGTCTGGTTTATGAGTAAACAACTTTTCATAGGGAGAGATTAGATTGAGTAAGGGTGTTGGAAGTCTATTTATATGATATGCAGCTATGTGGACAGCATCCTATCAAAAATTGAAAGGAAGATTTTCCTAAGCTAAAAGGGTTAATCCTAGCTCAACTATATGCATATGTTTCCTCTCAACCAAACCATTTTGATGATGAGTGTATGGACATGAATGTCTAAAGATAATCCCATTTTGGTTCAGAAAATCATTAAACACTCTATATTCTCCCCCCTAGTCAGATTGCAACATCTTAATTTGAGTATTGAACTAATTTTCAACTTGGATTTTGAAGAGCTTGAAAACCTCAAAGGCTTCTGATTTAAGTTTGAGTGGATAAATCCAAGTATATCTGCTGTAGTCATCAATGAAACTGATATAATACCTATAACCATTTATTGAGACAGTAGGTAATAGCCCCCATAGATCAGTATGAATTAGTTCTAACATCTACTTGGTTTTTGTTTCAGTAGCTGGAAAGTGTTGTTTGCGAACTTTACCTAGTTGACAAGCTTCACACAAAAGATGTGCAAAAGATAGTGCAGATTTTTGAGAGACTTTAAACTTAGAACAAGAGTTAAGCAAATGCATCAAAATAATAGAACTTGGATGTCCAAATCGTCTATGTAATATTTTCATATCATCAGGTTTCTGTTTACAAATAGTTTGAACAACATGATAACAAGCTTTATCAAGAGCTGTACACTTTTGAGAAGTTGAAGGAATATTAAAAAAAGACAACATAGACACTGGTTTATTCAATTGAAATTAAGACATATGAGAAGCAAGTGAGGAGTTTTTGGTTTTCAGCAGCAGCTTGTATAGACCTTTCTCAGCAAAGCCCTGCAGAAGCACTTGACCTTTCATGTCTTTTACAAAACAGACATTACCACAGAATTCAACAGATAAAGGGTTATCAGATGTTAATCTAGAGATGCTTAACAAATTTTTGGTAATTGATGGAACAAGTAGCATGTCTTTAAGTGCTATAGCAGTGTGTGTAGGATTTAGATTTGAGTGTGATAAATCTCTATATGACAGAAAATAATTTCCAATATGAGAGATGTGCAGGCCTTGGCCATTGCCAATAATAAGCTGATCCATACCTTTATATTCATCCCTGATATGCAGATTATCCATGTTATTAGTCAAATGATGGGTAGCTCTACTATCCAGGTACTAACCATCATCAGCAAACCCTTCACAGTTAGCTATAAATGCTGCTACAGGAATATAAGAATCACTTCCAGAGTAATGGTTAGTAGAGAAAGAAGAATGAGCATTTGGTGACATGTAACTGGGATTATCATAATCTTCATATCCTTGATAAGAGTAAAGCCCTCAAAGTTACTGAAATAAGCTGCTCTTAGTCCTTTACCCTTTCCAAAACCTCTTGGTGTAAGCATGTAATCTTCAACAAACCTCTGCCAGCAGATATCAGCAATATGACCAGTCTTAAAGCATATCTGACATGTTATTTCTTCCGAATTTCCAGAACTTCCTTGCATTCCATTTGAGCCATTAAATCCACCTCTAGCAACTTGTGATGGATTTCTAGATATTTGAAAGGAATTAAAAGTATTAGTTTGTCCAGGTGAGTATCCTCTACCATATCCTCCTCTGAAACCTACAAACTGAAACCTCTGAGGATGAACATTACCTCTTCCCATCATCATTTGATTTCTACTACCAAAATTTCCAAAACCACCAGTATATCCTCCTCTCCTAAAGTTACCTCTGGATTAAGCATAAAACATCTTGGGATGATATGCGTAATTCGCATTAAACATACTTTTATCTTCTTATTCTTGCTCTAGTCTAGTTTCATGTGTAAGTAACAATGCATAAGCATCATCATACTCCATTTTAGATCCAGTTATGAAAGTAGCAATGTCACGAAAACCAGATCCTAGTCCATTAAGTATGGTTAACATGAGATCCTTTTCTGTTATAGGACTTCCAGCACTAGCAAGTTTGTCAGCTATAGACTTCATTTTGACACAATAATCTTCAACATTCAAAGACTCCTTCTTAAGAGTACTTAATTCATATCTAAGCTGGAGAACCCTAGCTTCAGACTGGACACCAAATTTCTTTTCTAGAGTTTTCCAAACATCAAACGAACTTGCACAATTGATAACAAGACTTAGATTACCTTCATTTATTGATGATAGCAACCATCTAAGTAAAGTTTGATCCAGTGATCTCCAATTCTGATACTTTGGATTATCAACCTTCTGAGCAAATCCATTAGCTCCAGCAAGAATAAGATATTTCTCAGGTGTTGGTCTGTCTCCTGTGATGAAATCCTCCAGTCGATTTCCTCTTATTGAAGCTAGAACTTGCGAACACCATAGCAGGTAATTTGAGAGATCTAATTTGATTGGATTCGTGAAAGAAAAATTGATTTGAGTGTATTGATTTGTATTAGTTGTTTGCTGATTACTAGAGCTTGCTCTTTGTGGCTCTGATACCATGTTGAAATGTTAAAAACAGAGTAGCTGGTTTTGTTTGGCTCTCGAGAAAATGAAAGAAAATGAATATCATCAATCTTTATTGCTTTTCTTATTATCTTTCTTAGTTACAAATCTCGGCTGTAATGACTATATATACATGTTGCTTATCACTGATCTGACTCCAAAACAGTACTAACAGAATACAGAGCTTACATAATAGAATCTGCTGAGCTATCATTCTAACTCCTAACTGCTAAGCTAACTGTAAACCTGATCACATGCGCCAAGTGTGTACATTCCTTTGGATGCTTGATGAGCTTCCTTAACACCTACCGTGCGGACGACGGTGCCCTTAATTAATTTAATTTTCATATCTGTATGCATATTAACTAATTTAATGGCGAAAATTATAATTGCATCGTGTTTTCATGTTATTCACTTATTTTTTAGATACGACGTACATGATCCAAATCTAGCAATTCACAAATACCAAACGGGTGAATTATTTATATTAAACTTTACTATATCCAAGTGATGTGAGATAGTACAATATTTGTAGAAATTTTCTTTTCTTTTTGATAAAAAATCCAAACTATTAAAGTAACAACAATAGGTGAAATTGGTTCAGTCCGACATTCTTTCTTTCCTTTTTTATATAGTTTCATCTACTAGGATGAATTTAATATTGTTTTTGCTAATTTTAGCACAAAAGAAAAAAAATGTGATTACAATACCAATCCTCTAAAATTGGCTAGAGGTATTTGAGCTTCTGGTTGACACTTGAGAGAGACATTTAGAGGCCCTTAAGCACAAATAAAAAAAGATGCAAATTGTAATCACCACTCTTCTTCACAGGTCTGGTGGGGTGTGCGGGGGCTTGCGGCTCTACCATTCCACTTGGTCTTGTGTTCGAGAAGACTGGTAGCTAGCTATTGGCACCCCTCTAAACAATTATCCTTTGCTACTACAAGTACTACTATCCACACAAAAATGAGGTATTTCAAAATACCTTTTTCTTTTTTCTTTCTTTTTTTAATTTCCCAAAACAAAGGCCACTGATTCACTATGTAGAGCCTAAAATTCGCAAAGGCCAAATTGGAATCACGTACTACTACCCTTGTTGTGGCCGTTCATCATACCGCATGACTGTTTATGCTTTCTTAGACTTCATTCATATATTCTGCAATTACAAATTAATTAGATTTTATCTCAGCTAATAAAGCTGTAATAGTGTAATTAAGTTGAGACAATATAGAATCGATTCCCAGCCAAGACAGTTGGCTCTACTCGACTACACTTATTTGTGGGAGAAAAATTTTCATGTTGAGATGTCAAATATCATGACTCAGGCCTTTTTTTAGATCGAGATCAAGTAATTATAACTTAAAAATTATAGTATTAAAATATTTAATAAATACTAATTAACTTAGAAGTTATGTTGAAAAATTTATTATATTTTTAATAATTTTGTTAAAATTATTATTTAAAAATTATATTTATTATATATTATTAACTTTTATTTTATATCTATTTTTTTTTTAAAGTAGCCCAAACTTAAAAATTACAATGTTGGTTGACACATGAGATTGAGAGAAAATGAGATAAAAAAGAGTTGAGCACAAATTAAAAAATCAGTTACAATCTCAATCCTTTTAATTGACACAGATTTTGAGCACAAATTAAAAAAGAGTTTATACAAACAGTAAACACTAATCTTCTTCACTGATCTGGTGGTGTGTGGGGCTAACTGCTCTACTCCACTTGGAGTGTTAGATATTTAGCACCCATCTGAGCAGTTGTCCATAGCTCCACTACTGCTCCAACGTTAAAAGAGGTACTTTGAAATACCTTTTTTTTTCATCAAAAAAGAAAATCCAACATTAAATATATATAATATTAGGAATCTCAATATTTAAGTCATAATTAATATAGTATTTATCAATTAAATAGTAAAATCAATTATTAAATAATTTTATATTCAGCATCTAATAGACGAGTAACACATAGTATTGATATTGAAATTAAAACTTAAATATTGAGATCTCTAGTAGTATTATTATTATTCACTATGAATTAATATAGAAAATAATAAATAAACTTTTATATAGGAATTACATGATGATAAGTAAGGAAATTAATTGCTAACTGAAACTAAATATGGAAACTAAATGTTAAATTGTTTCCTTTATTTAACATTTTAAATTATTAATAGAGATGAACCAAACAAACTAGCAAATTGGTTCAGAAATATAATTAAGAAAATCAAAGAAATGTTTAAATTTGTGGTGATATTGACTTTTATATTACATGTTACAAATTTGTGAAATAGAGGTTGATGAATAATTTTAATTGATGTGTTCCAAAATTTTATTAAAAGCAAAAAAAAAAAGACGCAAAATAAAAAATTTGGCATAAGAAATCGTCAACACCCTTTGTGTCCTTAGTGGTCACAACTCACGAACGTGGGCGCTAAAGTCGAAGGTTCAAAGGTTGACAGTAAAAGGAGCTTTGAAAGAAGAGGGGTATTTGAAAATATCTCCCTTTTGCCTAATAAATCAAAATATAAAATCAAATTCGACCTTGATCGTCTCGAAATTAATTATTTTTCTTCTCATGTTTTAAGTATGTCAAAATCTCACTGTCATGAAGGGAAAAAAATGTTAACTTATGAATTTTTTGATAAATTTTTTTAACTCTTTATCATTGATAAAATCCGTTCATTGTTGATCAACAAAATTTTCTACAATTAAAAATGTAAAAGACGTAGAAAAATGAAAATTTACATATCAGTTTTAATGGCAATACAGTTTTGATGGGTTTTTAAAATATCGAAGCAAAATTATTAATTACAACAAATATCACAGGTATTTTGGTAGTGTCACAAACCAAAAATTTCCATACCTCTTCTAAATTTTATCAAACATTTAAATGGAAAAAGATGAGTAATTGTTTTTCTTTGCATTCATCCGTATTGGACTTTAATTGTGCATATATTTTCATAAGTTTATATACATATTTACAAATTGTTATATAACAACAACAAAAATGATAACCACTTAATTATTACTACATAAATAATTAAATAGAATTAGAATTTGACAGAGTCTTTTAAAAAATAATTTTCAGATAAATTTATTCTTACATTATTTTTATTTCTTTTGACTTGTTATCATAATTTATTTTAATTAAATAAAAAGTAATAGTTGCATTTAGTTTAGGAGTAAGTTCATTTTGTTTTCTTAACTTGTTCTAAGATTTAATGAATCGATGTGCTTGTATCCAATGTAGAGATTCATTTTTACATACCTACATATCAGCTGTATAGATATTCATTTTTTCCTTAATTTTAAATGCGTGGGGTCAAGTTCATAATGTATGTGTCGGTTCACACAAAATGAAAAAAACGTAGTCGCTCATTACCAATCTTCCACAGACTGGGTGGAATGAGGCTTATGCATATATATACCAGTTCACTTGTTCTTTGGTTCGAGATGATTGGTACCTCTCCATTTTCTATCCTTATAAAACCCTTTACATTTAATTGAGGTATTCTAAAATACCTTCCTTTTATTATAAAGATTTAATTGAGGTATTCCAAAAGCATGACCAGTGCACTTGTATTAAGATGTACACGAGACTCAGTTTAGTATTAAGGTATTATAATGATGAACATATAATACATATATATTTTAACCTTAATTATATAATTATTAGTTATTTTTATTTATTATTTTTAATTAATTAAATAATTTTATTAAATAGAAAATTAATTAAAAATTATAAATAAAAAGGACATGAGAAAATTTAATTTGCAAGCATTAAAGGTTGATTGATTTAGAAGCAATTAGAAATATATGTATGTGGAAGTGAAGCCGAGGAAGAAGCCAATAAATTAATTGATCTAGCACGTGAAAAAGAAATTAATCACAACATAGGTGGCTTTTTGCTTAATTGGAGTGCACATGCACATCATTGCAGTAAATGAAAAGCAATTGAAAGCAACCCGCACTTGGGTTTCAAAAGTGGAAAGTAATGGCTTATGGTGGCGTTAATTTGGAGGATTTGTTTTATAATTGGAAAATGATTTCTTTAGAATTGTTGGAGGATTCGGTGGTCAAGCACTATAAAATCCGAATTTTGGGTTTTGTAGAGGAGAAGCCGCAAGACAGAGAGAAGAAAAGGAGCAACATTGTATCAATTTTCACATGGCTGGTTTTATTTTATTTGTTGCTTTCAATTTAAGTATATTTAGTTAATTTTTTTATATTGAGGTTAACGATAAAATCTTATTGAATAAAATAATTATTTTTTTATTTAATTAATTCTCTACATGTGTGCTTTAATGTTTATAATTCTTGTTTCACATGATTAATTGGATGTTGTTAAATTCTTTTTACCAATTTTGTTATACATTATTGATTGTTAAGATAAATATTTGATTAAATCTGTTCTTGGATTTATAAAGTTTATACATGAATATATTTGATTCTGTGTCTTTTATTAAATTGTTTACATAGAGTACTTAAGAAAACTTTGACTCTTTATTATTCAATATATTTACATGGGATGCTTAGATATCATACTATTAAATAGGATGTTATTAAGTTCTTTTCACTAATTTTGTCATGCATTATTGATTGTGAAGATTAATATTTAATTAAATCTATGTTTGGATCTATAAAGTCTATATATGAATATAGGAAGATTGTCAATTTCCCCCTACAGTAATCAATATATACCATTTTTCCCCTATTATTTTTATAATGGCCAAAAACCCCCCATGATAGCATAAATTTATAATGTTATCCTTATTTTTAACTACTCTTTTATTTATATTTATTATAAATTAAAAAAATTACATGAATAGAAACTAAATAAAAAATTAAGAATTAAAAACAAGAAATATATGTTTTGCTATGAGCAAAAAAATTAATAATAAATTTTTTTTCTTGTACTTATTTATTTTGTGAAAAAATTTCTTATGATAAATATATATGAAAATTATTATAAAATGATAAAAATTATTAGAAGAAAACTTGAATGAAAAATTAAAATTTATTATAGGATAAATAATAAAATATTTTGCCTATACTTTTTATATTTAATTTTAAAATATTTCACCGTGTTTATTATAAGAAAATGTTCACAAAATAAATAATTACAAGAAAAAATGTTACTATTAGTGTTTTTGCTCATATCAAAACATATATTTCTTATTTTTAATACTTAATTTTTTTATTTAGTTTCTATTCATGTAATTTTTTTTATTTATAATAAATGTAAATAAAAAAGTAGTTAAAAATAAGAGTAATATTGTAAACTTATGCTGTCATGGGGATTTTTGGCCATTATAAAACAGTAGGGGGTAAATGGTACATGTTGATTACTATAAGGGGAAAAGTGTCAATCCCCCTATGAATATATTTGATTCTTGTCTTTCATTAAATTGTTTACACATAATGCTTAGAAAAACTTTGACTCTTTCTTATTTAATATGTTTGCATGAGATACTTAGATATCATACTATTAAGCAGAAAAAGAACCTACACAAGATTAATTTTAATTGGGCTTAATTATTATATCCATAAGATGACATAAATTGACTGTGAGTTGTCACTCTAAAACTGGGAATTAATTAATAATTAGGTACTAGTTGAATAGTGGTAGATTATGAAACTTTGGTAATTTTTTTCTTATTGAATTCTCCTTTGTTTTAATTGTTTTATTTGTTTTATTTCTCTTACAAATTCAAATTGCTCAACTAGGATAGAATTAATATTAATTTTAGATTTAAATTAGACTTTTCAATTTATAGTAATTCATGTGGGTTTGACATCATTACCACTTTTCTATTTCTAGATTCGTGCGCTTGCGAGTATATTAAAATTTTTCACAACATATAACTTGGCAATAGTGATAAAAAATTATAATTATAAAATAAAAAGTGTTAGTTTTTAGCAAATATTATTTGTAAATAATACTTTGGATAAAAATAATAAAAATATTATAGATTTTTCATCACATAAATGATGGATTAAATTAACTTATAAGCTGCAACAACTAGTGTTTCTTAAATACTTTAATTTTATAACTTAAAAAGGTATAACTACGGACCTCAATACTAAATTTTATTACAAATTATGTTAAAAATTTTGCACTCGTGACCCATGAGGGGACTTGACTGCAGTAAATAGAACGTAATGTGAAAAGTCGCCACCACTCTGTCTGCAGACTCGGTGGTGCGGTGCTTATAGAACCACTCCACTTGTTCTGTTGGTTATGCGTCCGAGAGAATTGGTGGCTTTTAAGCACCCCTCGTAAGATTCCGCCTTAATACGCAATTCCACTTTGAATGAGGCATCCTAAAATACCTTCTTTTTTATGAAAGAAATATATAAAAGTAGAAGCTTATTGTTAATATTTAAACTTAACAGAGAAACAATGCATAATTAGTATTGTATTGTGTAGGGTTACACAAACTGTAAAAAATGAAAAAAAAAACAGCTAATTTTTCTGTCACCTATCCGCTTTTTGTCTGGATGGTCTGGGGCTTTTGTTCCATTTCACTTGGTCTTATGTTCAAGAGGATTTCTCTCTTCTAAATTCTAATCATGAAACCCCTTAATTTTAGTTGAGGTATTCTAAAAAACCTTATTTTTACTATGAAGGCTTTTATAAGCCAACTAAAGTGGGATCGACTGAAAGTCACGTGATCGTTCAAATTTTTTATACATTAATGAAGCCTTTGAAACCAAAAAAAAAAGTCAGTAAAAGAGAAATTAACAAACAATTAATGTTGGAAAAATGAGTTTAATTTTTCCCCAAGACAATTCAAGTTAATTTATGGGGCCTGCAAGTACTTATAAAGTCTATCAATCGTGTTGTTATAATATGATTTAGAGGTTTTTCCTGCAGACTATATAGGTTTAAAATTTGCACCAACTAGAGAGGTGAGGTCAATCCTACACAATTGAAAAGTATATACGCTTATTAATATTTAGATAAATATAATCATTTTACGTACTTTTGTTAGTGAATTTTTTTTTTAATTGAGGCTCTTGAATGATAGAACAAATAAAAATAGATTTGTGAGCAAATAACCAATCTTTTGTAGGGATCAGCTCGTGTGGTGCTTATTGTACCACTCCTCTTGGTCCTGGGTTCAGAAATACTGGTAGCTATTTGCTATTGCTGCCACCCTCCTTCAAAAACATGTCTCCAGTTAACATTAAATGAGGTATTCTGAAATACCTTTTTTTAATGAAAACTGATAATTATAATAATAACAACTAAGAGAAAAATAAGGCACAATTTTAGGATTTCTTTGTAATTAAAAATATACACACGCATAATAATGAGATCAAGCAACTAATGAGTTGACAAGTAGCACTGATGGCGGATAATAGTAATAGCTTAAATTAATATACGTAAATAATAGCATAAACATGTCTTTAACTTACAAGAAAGCAGCCGTTTCAATTATGGTGTGTTTATTTATAGGATAGATAATTAAAATTGGGAATGTGATTGAATGATAGTGCTTATTATGAGAATTAATATAAGAAAAAATGATAAATTCTTCTTACTGTTTGTCAAAAGTAATAATCTCTTTTCTTATATTTTAAACTAGAAAATAGAATCGTGCTTCACGCGGCTTTAAAAAAAATTAGTATTATTCTTTTTTCTTACTTTACACTTGATGAAACTGATAAAAAAATATGAATTGATTTTTTTTTTGTTTATGACCACGAGGCATCCGAGGGAGGGCCCCAACTGTAGAAGACACCTTTAAGCCCATACCATAACCCAGATTAGAAGTCCCCGCTCGAACCGAGAGGCATAGGTTCTCCCAACAAAGGCGACTTCCCTGCGACTTGAACTGGGAAGCAAACCCAATCAAGCCACTTAAGGGGACTCCATTGCTAGTATAACCAACACTTTGTTGGTTGATTTTTTTTTTTTTTGAGATGAGGCAGTCTTATAAAAAACAAAAAAAGCTATTAGCCAGCAATACAAATAAAAAAGCAATGCAAGATAAAAAATAAAATGAGATAATATATTTATAGAGTGATTTTATTCATTCCAATTGTGTGTACACAAAACAAAAAGATGGGATCTCCTTTTATAGTTACATAATCACTCCATGAAATTAATGAAAAATTATGGATCATAATTCCTTATAAGATAGTGGGAGTAAAAGGTTGCTAATGGGAGATAGTGGAGAGACTAAGAGATATATTTTATGAACATCTACTTTTATTTTAATAAATTTATAACACCCCTCTTTGGATGTTCATTACAAAGAATATGTCTCATTAAAATCTTTACATAATTGTTATTATGTAATAAGAATCAAATTAATTATTAGAAGATGAAAAGCCAAATCTAAAAAAAAACTCTATTTATTAGATAATAGAGAATATACAAAGATGAGAAATGGTGATGCCACATCATCTCCTCAAGTCCCACTTGGATGCTCATTGCAAAGAATATATCTCATTAAAATTTTTACATAATTGTTATTGTGTAATAACAATCAAATTAATTATGAGAAGATAAAAAATTAAATTTAAAAGAAAATTTCTCTATTTATTAGATAATACAGAATATATAAAGATGAGAAATTGTAATGCCACATCACCTTCTCAAATCCTAACTTTATATATATATATATATATATAGATAGATCTGTCAAAATCTCCCTATCATTAAAAAAAAGGTATTAACTATCAACTTTTTGTGTTTTTACTCTTTTACTATTAATATGGTAAGAACTTCTTTGCTGATCAATAAAATTTTCTACGATTAAAAAATCATAAAAGACACAGAAAAATGAAAATTGACTTATCATTTTTAATGGCAATATATTTTTTATGCGTTTTTGAAATATCAGAAGAGGAATTATTAATTGCAACAAAGAGCATGAGGATTTTGATAGTGTTACAAAAAACAATAATAATAATAATAATAAATTATTATTATCTAACGTTTCAAAAAGTGCAAAAGTAAAATAATTTGTAATGTTTTTAGATAAATAAGTATTTATAACAACTCTTGCACCAGCTCTCGTTTTATGGCTTTGTGGTATGTTACTTGATGCTTATCATATACAAGTCATCGCTTCGAGTAGAGCTAGTACCAAAAGCAACAACAAACAGAAACAAAAGCAATTAATTGCTCTTCAATTGGAGGTATTACAAAATACCTCTCTTTTGTTACAAATGCTTATTTATTTTCTATTCCGAGAAAAATATGCCTTGATAGATATTCCGAGAAAAATATACCTTGATAGATATACTTTGCCCTCTTAAAAAAAAAATTATAGACATATTTTGCCCGTGGAGGCCTGTAATACTCATTTTTTAAACTTATTTTCTCCTCTCTTAGGCGGCGTTTTTTTTCTTTTTTTTAAATTTTAATAAATTTGAATTACTCTGAATTTTAAATAGAGATAAATATCCAAATCTAAATAATATGTTTATTTCTTAGTCTGTATTACTAAAAATAAATATTAAATTATTCATTTTTTAACTTAAAAAATCATAAAACTAGTATTTTTATATTGTGCTTTTTCAAATTATAAATGTTAAACAAATAATAAACATCTCAAACTATCATAACATAAATCATGTTTAATTAAATAAAATCTTTTAATATTCTAAATTAGTGTATGTTAAACAATTCTATTCTAGTTTATGATTTTTTTATATGAAAAATATTCACAAAAAATTATGAAGATATATAATGCTAATTTGAAGAAAATAAGAAGATAAAAATAATAATAATAGTCTACCACTATATTATCATAAGTTATAGAGATGGATTAATAATTAGGTAAGGATGAAAATTAAACAAAATATATTTTAATAATTAATAATTTTCAGGATCCAACCTAGACCTGGTAAGATATTGTCCGGTTTGGACCTTGTTAAGGCCCGCATGGATTTGTTTCTGAGGTGCCCATACACCCCAAAACGCATTTTGCCAATTAAGGTGTGGATCACCCCTTATAAACTCAATATCTCTCCCGTGCTTTTCCGATGTGGGATTCGCTTAAGGTGTTACATACACCCCCTTTTGGAGACTCAGCGTCCTCGCTGAGGTTTCCCCACCATCGCTCAAGAAGACGCGCGGAGCCGCTCTGAAACCATAATTTCATGATCCAACCCAAACCTAACAAGATATTGTCTGTTTTGAGCCTTAACATGGATATTTTTGAGAATATATGTTAATCATATCAATAAAAATTTTTAGATTAAATAAAAAGTTAAAAAAATAGTTTAATAACTTAATAACTAAAATTTTTCCTTAAGTTGAAAAAACAAATAAACTTAAAGAATTAACTGATTAAAATTAAGTTAATTATTTCATTAAATAAAAAAAAAACAACCCTTACTCTAACAAAAGTGCAAAATACCCACGAGTTGAATTTCAATTCTAGAGATTTATTTCTCATTTGAAAAATATTACACCAAATCGTTGTTTATTATGCATTAAACAAAAGTAGGTACGATTACAGTACAAAAAATTATGAAGATATATAATGTTAATTTGAAGAAAATAAAAAGATAAAAATAATAATAATAGTCTACCACTATATTATCACAAGTCATAAAGATGGGTAGCAATGTTAAGTATTAAATTTCAATTAGGTAAGGATGAAAATTAATTAATTACATGGGGATATTTGGAGAATATTTTGTAATTATATCATTTAAACCTTTTAGATTAAACAAAAAGCTAAAAAAATTTGTTTGATAATTTAATGACTAAAATTTTTCGTTAAGTTGAAAAAACAAATAAACTTAAAAAGTTAACTGATTAAAATTAAGTTAATTAAGTCATTAAGTTAAAATAAACCAACAAGCCTTGCTCTAACAAAAGTGGAAAATATCCAGGAGTTGAATTTCAATTCTAAATTTTGATTTGTCATTTGGAAAATATTACATCAAGTTATTGTTGGTTATGAAACAAAAATAGGTATGATTACAGTACAAAATTATCATGCGAAATTAATGTACGTGCATACATACATATCAGGATTTTGGTGAATTTTATTTTTGTTTCTTTTTAAATTCTATCGGTCTATACAAATTATAGATAAAACTAAAAAGATGCGCCCGTTCGATACTAATCCTCTTTGATAGATCGGTGGTGTGGGGCTTTTATGTTCCAGAGCACTTGGTCTCAGGCTCGAGAGGATTGGTATCTATCTATTTTCTATCTGATCAAAAACCCCATCACCTTGATTGAGGTATTCTAAAATACCTCCCTTTTACTATAAAAGCTCGAAGCTCTATTTTCTTCCCTTCTGCAAATTGGAGATATTAAGCATGATCACCACACAGGTCTCAAGAGTCAAGACATATACTTAGGGGTGCACAAAAAAATCTGATCTTAAAAATATCAAATTGAACCGACGGTTTTTTCTAATTTGAATAAGTTTTTATTTTTAAAAAAATTAAAATGTCGGTTCGATATTCAGTTCACTCAACTGAACTGAAAAACCGAATTAATTTTAGATTTTATTCAAATCGACATGTGTTAAATTTTTTTTATAAATTCAAATATTGAGTTAGAAAATGTTTAAAGTTGATGTTGATATTGATGAAGATGGGAGAATGTTATTGGCATTTGTTTGCAAATTCTTTTTTTTTTTTGGTGAAGATGGGAGAATGTTGTTGGCGTTTGTTTATAAATTTTCTTTTTATTTTGTGTTGTAAGTTGTAATTATTGTTATTTTTATTTGTCTTTACAAGATTATGATTATATTTATTTAGATGGAGTATTGGAGTTTGGTTATGTATTTTGAAATTTTAATATTTCATATTTTGTGAGTACCTTATTAATAGTTAGTACGATATTAATGATAAAATGTGTTTTGATACTTTGTATTTATTGTTAATATTTGTAATGAAATTAGGATGAACTAATTGTTGAAAAAAATAATTACATTCATAAGTCCTAATGAGCTAAAAAGTTAAAAATTTAAAATAGGCCCAATAGGCCTAGAATTGAAAAAACTGAACTGAATCGAACCGAACCGATCTAAAAAGATCCATTTGAGTTCGATACTTATTCGGTTCTTTTTATAAAATAACCGATTTAAATCGGTCATACTTAATTTCGATTCGAACCGTGCCCACCACTACATACATTAAGGAATTAACAAATAATGAACAAATGATATTGGAAATATGAGTGCTTTTTTTTAATAATCCAAGTTAATTTAGAGCTCACAAGTAGAGCTGACAAAATTTGACATGACCTGATTATTTAACACGAACATAATACAAATAAATGGGTATAGGTTGTCAAATTTGATACGATTATTAAATGGGCTGGATCTAAGTTGACACGATTTTTTTTGTATTGGGTTAAAATTAAAGGTTTTGACCTATTTATCTAATTATAGACATGATTGTATTTTTCATTTTAAATTTATTTGTAGGTTTTTATTATCAACTCAAATATTGAACATGATTTTTTTTTTACTTTTTTAGGAGGATGGACATATAAATAGTGTTTAATTTAAAAAATTTTATATAAATTTAGAACTTTAATAATATAAATGTATAATTAATATATATAGGAAATTGAACCAAAACCTCGCCAAAAGAATTAAATTTTTTTTTGGGATTCAAGGTACCTCACTTAATGATGGTATGGGGGCTGTTTTGGGCTTCAATGAAGGTGAAAAAAAATGGGAAAGGGGTTGATGATGGTGAGAGATCATATGTGGAGTGAGATGGCTTAAAATGGTGTCTTTAGACCTGTAAAATAACAAAATGAGATTAGAGGTGGAGCCGGCAATTATTGGCGACCACACTTCGACGCTCAAATAAGTTATTTAAACTTTGATGCTGTTGAGAGCTTGCAAGCTCTCTAAAATTGGAGGCTGGAGGTTGAAAAAAACCTTAGCCCTTCATTTTGTGCTTGTTGTTTATACTGATTGTGTGAAAGATAGGACATTATTACCTTTATATAGTACACCCTAGGTACTCTCCTATGTGGCACATTTTTAGTGGTGATTCTACTATCATTTCTGAATTCACACAATCGTTTACCTTCATAATGATTTCTTGGGCTGTTATGAGCATGCTTGAAGAGTAAAGAGGTAGTTTTTGGCATGCTTTGTCGTTTTGTGTACATGGTGTACGCTACATGTGGTTTAGGTCGCCTTTGCAGAAGTTGTCTGGACAGCTACATGTGTGACAATTAAAGACCATTGTCCTTTGCATGCTACTTTTGCCTTTTTACAGGCATAACAGCCACTGTCACCCGTTTTCTCACAAGATATTCCTTATTTGATTTTTCCAAAACAAATATTCTCTTTTGGTGATAAAGATAGCACGTGTGATATATATTTTTGGTTTTGGATGTTTCGTTTAATACTTTAATTTTGTCATAACGTATCCCGCGTATTAGCTCGGGCAACAGGTGGAGTTGGTATAGGTTGGGTACCCCATGAGGGTAACTTATAGTCACCAAAACCTGCTCATTGACACTTGGCACTTTATTTTTTATTCTCTATTTATTCCCCCCTTCCCCCCTTCCCCACATAAGTGGGTTATTGGGTAACTCATTTATTTTTCATGTTAGGTTAGAGATACAATATTTTGATACGATTATCAAATGAGTCTTGTTTAAGTCGATTTAAATTTGACGCAACACAAACATGCCTTGAAGGCCTGTTTTACCAGCCCTACTTGTAAGTAGCAATTAAATGCAATTTTTAGTAAAAAAATTGTTATAATATACAATATTAAGATATCGGTGCTGTTTAATTGATTTTCTTATATATAATCTTATTTTTATTATACAACAATTATGGGAATTATAAAAAAATAATCGAACCTTTTTGTCTTTTTACTCTTTCACCACTAATGTGGTAAAATCCACTATTAATCAATAAAATTTTCAATGACTGAAATCATAAAAGATACAAAACAAAAATGAAAATATATCATTTTTAGTGCCAAGATAGTTTTGATGAGTTTTTACAATATCGGAAGAGAAATTATTAATTGCAACGAACAAGGGGATTTTGATAGTGTTACACTGTTACGGACCAAATATTTCCCAGCTCTTAAAATTTTGTACAACGCTTAAATGGAGAAAGATACAAGAGCTAAGTATAATTACATAATTATTTTTATTGACAAATAATTAATTATTCACAAATTTGAGATGTGCATCACTACTCTTTTAATTAGATTAACAGTATTTAATAGAATAATTTTTCAATTAAGGACCTTAATCGTATTAAAGTGATCGATAAATCAAAAAGTAAAATACGCAAACATTAATACTGGAGATCTACCGAGTACGATTCTAAGGTTTTGTGCCCTTAGAGACATGAGGGGACTTGTTTTAGACAAATAGAAAATAAGCAGTCAGCTCTCACCGGAATCTTCAAGGACTCGGTGGTGTGGTGCTTGTAAAGCCGTCCCACTTGGTCTTGTGTTCGAGAGAGCTGGTAGTTTTTGAGCACCCCTCATTAAAATTCCTTCTTAATAGTCCTTTTCACTTTAAATAAGGTATTCCAAAATACCTTCTTTTTTTACCAAAGAAAGAAATAAATGTAAAAGCTTAATGTTGATAATTACACTCGACACTAATATTATATTAATTAGAGTTTCACAAATTTTATAAAACGGAGAAACAGCTAATATGGGATTGGTATGTTCTAAATTCTGATCATGAAACCCCTAATTATAAATTTTTGGTATCCTAAAATACCTTCTTTTTACTATAAAAGCTTTATTAATGTATTAAACAAGGAAAAGTTTGAACGATCACCATGATTTTCAGTCTATCAAACTTTTTGTTGGTTTTGACCACGAGGAGAGGGTCCCAACTGTAAGAGATACATTTAAGTCCGTACCACAAGTCAGACGTCCCCGCTCAAATAAAGAGGCACAGGTTCTTCCAATAAAAGCGATTTCCTTGCGACTTGAATTGGGGAGCAAACTCAATTAAGCCACTTAAAGGGACTCAATTACCGATGGAGTCAATACTTTGTTGGTTCAGTCTATCAAACTTTAGTTTGCTTATAAGAGCGTTTTGAAAAAAAAAAATTACTAGAAGAGAAATTAACATGCAAAAAATGTTGGATTTTTTTTTGGGGGGTACAATCCAAGTTAATCTATGGGATTGCCAGTAGGGGCAGGCATTGGTTAGATTGGATTTGTAAAATCCTAAACCAACTAAATAAACATGTCCAACCCAACTTAGTCCAATCATCAAATCATTGGGTCAGATTGGATTGGGTTGTGTTAATCAAATTGATTAAAATAAAAAGTTAAATATAAAAATAAAAAATTATTTGTGTTTGAAATAAAATTTAAATAGAAAAAATCATTAATTCTCCATCATAATATTGAATTTTGTTCTTATACCAAAATTCTATTAATAAACAACATGACGTAATGTTTGAATACCTATCAAACTTTTAGTAAAAATTTTAGTTTAATTTCTAAATTTTATATTTAGAAAATCCAATCACTTTTAGATTTAACAAAAAGAAATTGAAAAGAGTTGTTTATTATAAAAGAATAAAAAAAGAAAGTTCAATATTAGATTTAGCAATTTATGGTTTTACAATTGACAATTGACATTATTTTTTTATGGCTTTGGTTGGGTTATATGGGTTCATTTTAATGAACCTAACTATTAATCAAGTTAAAAGTTTGACCTAATCAATTCATTTAAATGTAATTAGATTGAGTTAGATTGGATTATGTCAGATAAGTTGGGTTGAGTTTGTTCACCCTTTTTGCAAGTACTAATAAGCACTTTTTAAACAAATATAAAATGAACTGTCACAATATACACATGTTACAATCCAGAGCTTACCGATATTGGTGTTAAAACATGGTCCAAAGGCTTTGCTTGCCAAGTATATTGGTTAGACATTGGTGCCCACTAGAGAAGTGAGATAAATCCTACACTGACGAAATATAGAGACTCTTATTAATAATATTTGGAGAAATATATTTATTTTACCTTCTTTTTATTACAAAATATTTTTGTTTTTCTTTTTCAAATAATATATGAAAAATTAGAGTCACAAGCACAGGATTTCATCATTTCTTCTTGGTTAAAATTTCTAAGTCAATTGCACATGCAGCACACCATATCATTTTCTTTCTTTTGGTTTCATTTATAAATGAAGAAAAGATGAATACTTTTCTAGTCCCTAAAATTTAAAATAATCAATTTTATTCCTATCGATTTAAGTTTTTAAGGATAAAATAGTAATTCTGTTTTATATAATGTAAAATTGAAACAAATTTAATTTGTGACATGTGAGAAATAGTGATGATACTTGAATTGATTACTCATTGTGTCGTTGTGAGTTACTATTAAAATTTACTAGACAATTACAAACCACAAAAATTTCAAAACTAAGAATTATGCATACACACGGTGATGATGAAAAATGGACGTGAGTGATGCTTTAAGATGAAAGCCAAAGTAATAATAATATTAAATTTCACAGAGTAAAAAAGAAAAATGAGACCACAACTCGTCACCGGCTCTCATCATGATCTTTGTGGTATGGTGCATGCATGTTTGTCATGTCACCGATCATGAGTTCGAGGAGAGCTGGTTTCAAGCCAGAAGCAAAGAACATGATTCATAGTCTTACCATCAAGAAAGGTATTACAAAATACCTCTCTTTTATCACTACAAATGCAAAACATAGAGCCACTATTCTTATTGATTCCTTAACAATAAGAATATCTTACTCTATACAAACCTTTAAAGTTTAAGAATGCATGCACAAACTTTCTTTTGTTAATTCGTTTTGTCTATTTAAAAATATAGAACATACTGTCAGATTCTATTTTTTTATGTATGAGATTTTTATTTTACGAAAGAAGTAACGATAGAGTCTCACATATGGAGTTGATCTTGATGGTTCAAGTTAAAAAAGTCTATGTAACTATTTCTAAAACATTAAATATAATAACTTATATATTAGGATAAATTTTAAGGGTGGAGATATTTATTTCCTGTATTATAATTGAGGAGGTTCCCATATAAAGATATTCTTTTATCACATCACTTGAGATTGTAAAAATTTGAGATATTAGTGAGGAATTATATTCTGGTGGGAAAACTAACAATAATTTTTTAAGAATAAAAGTTTATTGGTGATGCAAACCGAACAGAAACTCTCGTTTTGGCCGTGGTGCCGTGGCGCTTAGTTGTTCACAATACCATCAAGTCCCGCTTTCGAGACGTGTTGGTACTTGAAAGATACAAGAACCTTGAATCAAACGCGTCCTTTGCTGGTTAGCTTTAAATAGAGGTATTTTAAAATACCCCTCTTTTATATATGTTTAAATCTTATTTTCATAATATGTCCAAAATATACTCAAGTTGTTTTTTGTTTTTAACATCATTTATTTGAGAGTTCATTATTTTTTTCTATTACAGATTTTACTAATCACTCCGAAAATTAATTTATATTTATTTACCTAATATATTAGTTATATTTTTGTTTGTGTTAACTTTTCTTCTATTTAGTTCAAATACACTTATCTATAACAAGATCACAAGTTGAAGTCATTTCCCATGCACTAAAAGTGATATTTTCTTTTATGATAAAAACTTGCTAAATTCAATTTCATTGCCACCACTCACTAATTTACTTATAATTAAGCTTATTTGATATTTTTCAATTAATATATCTAGTATAAATATACTAATTAAAACCATTTATTGAAAAAATATTTTTCATGTTGTTGCATCCACATAGTGATATTTGAAATTTCATGACATTGTCACGTCTTATAGGTTCCAGGAGAATGTTGTTGATCAGTGTATATACTTGAGGGTCAATGAGAACAAGTATATCATTTTGGTACTTTAAGTGGATGATATATTGCTCGTGGCTAACGACACTGATTTTTTACTTGAGACAAAATAGATGCTGTCATATAATTTTGATATGAAGGATCTCGGTGAAGCCCATTAAGTATTAGGGATAGAGATTCTTCATGACAAATCTAAAGGAGCTTTAGGATTGTCCCAAATGCCTACATTGATCATATTTTGAAAAAGTTCAATTTACAGTCTTGTGCTCCTTGAAAAGAACAAATTTCAAAAGGTTACAAACTTTCCAAGTGTCAATGTCCAGATAATGATGTAGATAAAGCTAGAATACTAACAGTCCCATATGCATCAGTTGTGGGTGATTTGATATATGCTCAAGTCTGTACTTGCCTTGATATTGCTTTTATAGTGGGAGTGCTTGGGAGATACTTGAGCAATCCTGAATATGAACACTGGAAGGTTGCAAAGAAAGTCAGATATTTACAAGCCATTAAAGATTTTGCATTGACATATCAACAATTTGACTATTTGAATATAACTGGGTTTCTGATGTTGATTCCGTAGGGAGGGTGTTACGAAGACAAGAAATCCACATTTGATTACATCTTTATGGTGGCATGAAGAGCTATATCATAAAAAAGTGTCAAGCAGACACTTATAGCTTCTTCAACAATGAAGGCAGAATATGTAGCATGTTTTGAGGCTACTTGTCCAGCTTTATGGATGCAGAATTTTATATTATGAATAAATTTTTTGGTGGTTGTACCAAGACCATTAAAAATATACTATGATAATTTTGTAACTATTTCTTTCTCTTACAATACAGAGAGTTCCTCACGCTCCAAGCATATTGATCTTAAATACTTATTTGTGAGAAAGAAAATTACTCTATCTTATGTATCAGTAGATTACATGCCTACAAAACTCATGTTAGCTAATCCACTTCCTAAAGCTTTAACTCCAAAAGTGTTGAAGGAGCATGTAACTTATATGAGATTGCTAGAATCCTATTATATATGCTGAGTCAGCAGGAGTTCTGCCGTTTTGGTTTGTATTACAAGTTGCAACTTAAATGAGATTATATATTACTCACATTTTTGTTATTATGCATGCATATTATTATGTGATATTGATATGTCATATATTGTGTACACATTTGGTTAGATATGACATTATGTATACCGTGAGGATATTGTGATTCGAAACATTTTGTTTAGTCTCAATATAGATGTTATGGACTGAAATATTTTGGCTTGGCTTCAGTGTGCTTTCCTGAGACATTTTGATTTAGTCTCATTATGGTTATAACAAAGTATAGCTTCATTAAAACATTTTGGTATTAGTCTCATTATGATGAAACGGAAGCTCGCTTCTTGAGATATTTTGATCCAGTCTCATTATGGTTATAAAGAAGTGATGGTCTAAGAGACATTTTATTTTAGTCTCATTTAGCTAGACATGTGGACTTTGTGGAAATGGGCACGTTGATCACATTGTCATGCTATTTCATAATTATAATTGTATACTACTACAATGTTCACGTGTTTATAAGTGGCTCATTATGTGGATCATCTTGTCGGTGCACATATGACTTGGTACTTATGGCCCATTTTGGAATTATTTATGTTTTGGATGATAGCTCACATTTTGGCTCTCTGTTATAGTCACATGTTGATTAATTTTGTTGTTTTCAAAAATATTTATTTAAAACAATTATCATTATAATGATTTCTGCCATCCAAGTAGGAGATTGTTGGATTTATTTCTCACATATTGTGGACTGGAATAAATCATTCTATATTGTTTTTCATTTTTTACTGGATTAATGCATGACTAATGTCAAATATTGTGGAGCAATTTTGACAGACTCATTTATTAAGTGATCAAATATTATGTTAATAAGTCTTATTTTGTCATACCATATATAGTAGTATATTATGGACAAATATAATCCTCAGTTGTGTTATTTTAGCTCATAATAAGATGAACAATTTTGCACTAACACATGAGCAGTTTCTACACTCAACCACATTATTTAAATGACTTCAACCCATTGAGAGTTTACTGTTCAAAAAGTCTGGGATATGAGTACAGTGCACCTCTATCTCTCCCCCTCTCTCTTTCTTTGTTGACTGAGTGTGTGTGCGCGTGCAGCGAGGAACTTGATTTTGCAGTTGAAATTGAAGCTAAAATTGCTAGAAATTAGAAGAACCAAACTGGATTCACGAGCAAGAAGTAAGCTAAACAATAAGCTTTGAATTCATGGCCAATCAAGTTAAATTTCAAACTTTTGCCTAAAGTATGCGTTTATTTGGAAATGCAAGATTAATGGCATAAATCTCAAATTTATTGCAACTTTTGTGTGTGTGTGTGTGTGTGTAAGATCATCCTCAAGTGCGGGCACATTAATTTTTTTTAATGTGGACATGTTGTTAAGGCGTACGATTTAATAGAATTAATTTCGAATACATATAATGTCGTACGGTTTAACAAACTTTATTAAATTGCATAATTTAAAAGTGTCTGTATAAAAAAAAAAAAAAAAAAACCCCGCACTAGAGGAGGACTCTTTCTATCTCTCTCTATATAATATTACTTAATCAAACCATATATACGATGTGTTTGAATTAATGGAAAAACAAATATAATAGTTTTTAAGAATAAATAAAAAATTAGACATAACCTATCACCAACTCTAGATATGGTCTTGATGGCGTGGAGCTTGCTTGATCTCGATGTCATTAAGATCTGTCTTCGAGAAGCGTTGATACCAGCAGCAGCTACAACAGCAATCACAACAAATCGAAGTATATGTATCTTCTGCTTTAGAATAGAGGTATTCTAAGGTACCTCTCTTTTGTCAAAAAAGAAAGGAAAAGTAACAAATTTTCATTGAGATTATTTCCCGCACTACCACATCCTTTTTTTTTTCTTTTTTTGTTCATTATTTCAAAACACCAAGCATCTTTTCCAAACAAAAAATGAAGGAAAATCTTTTCCAAAACAAAAACTTAAGGAAAAGTAACAAATTCTCATTGATGAAAAAACTAAGGAAAAGTAACAAATTTTCATTGAGATTATTTCCCACGATATCACATCCTTTTTTCTTTTGTTCATTATTTCAAAATACCAAAGCATCTTTTCCAAAACAAAATCATCATCTTCTTGTTAATCAGATATTCTTTATCATCAATTCATTGCCAGAATAAGCATTACAGAAAACAAAGCATCGTAATGCTGTTGCTCATGTCTTCGATTAATCTTTTTTCTTTTACGGAAAAACAAGTATGCAACAAACTCTGAGCGAAAAAAAAATAACATCCAACTTGATATTGGTGGCTTTAATTTCTTCTCCACAAGAACCTTTTCACAAATTACTTTAGTTTCAGCCTAGCTAAACAAAGTACAATATCTGGGAAAGTTGCAAAAATCGGCTAGGAGTAGAGAAACGCTAATGTAGCAACTTAGTTTACTAAACTGAAATAGTAATATTACTCATTACTTCTAGTTTCAGCCTAATGTGGCCCCTTAATTAATTTCTCTATATTTATTGCCTTTTTCTTTTCTTAAGACTTTTTATTTCAATTTCAAAGCTTTTTTTTTCCTAATATTAAAGTGTGAACTGTTAGAGATATTATCTTATATCACTTGAAAATGTAATTTAGATTAAATATATAAAATCTAAGACAATTGTAATTATTGAGCTAGTTTTTTAATATGAAATAGGCTTGTGAACTTTTCTATATACTGTATATGAGCCAACTACACTACCTTAATGACCACGTGACAAAAACATGATAAAGCGATTGATTTTGTACATGTATAATAGGGGATGTTAGGCACGTTATTCCACATCAGCTAATAAGTGAGGTCATGGGCTTGTATATAAACCAAAAACGAATTGAGGCCATGCATATTACATAATGAACTTACCCCAGTCCTTCTCTGGCTGATGCACACATGCGCATTGCTTGTCCTGAAGTTTTGGTATGGTCATTCTTCTTTGAATCACATTTGTTAAAAACTAAAGCTCTTTTTTAATAATTTTCCCTTTCCCATTCTTTTCAGAACTCCATTTAGCCTGGTTTTAGTTTTTGGGAAGAGCAGCAGCACATGGCAAGTTCATATCTTTTTCTTATGCAAAAACTCTGCTTTCATGGTCTCTCAGTATCAGTTTCTTCTACTTCGCTCAACAAGCTGTAAGTTATATAGTTCTCTTCATCCAACTCAAACTACTCCAATTCAAAATCTCTCTGTTCTTCATTTCACCAAACTTTCTCGAGAAATTTGAATTTAATGAATCTTTTTTCTCTGTGTTCTATAGATTTACAAAAATTATAACACAAAAGGAAAAAAAATTTAGTTGTACAATACCACTCTTTTTTTATGGACTCTGTGGGATGGGGCTTTATTTGTTCCATTTCACTTGGCCTTTGGTTAGAGATATCTATTATCTATGCTGGTCAAAACCCCTTTACATTAATTAATTGAGGTAATCGAATTTCTAACATACCTTCTTTTTACTATAAAAGCTTTATTTTCTTTCCTTCGGCAAAAACAGGGAAAGTACGACCACCACACTGTTCTTAAGACATATATTAAAGGTGTATTTGGTGGATCACGCTATATTCAATTGAACTGTATTAAAAGAGTATGGATTATAATGAATTGTATTAAGAGCTGTGGAAATTTAATACATTGGTCTTAAGAAATTAGAAAATAATGATAAATGATGTTGAAAAAATGAGTTTGCTTTTTTTCCTTTTGTTTGCTTTTTTTTTTTCCTTTTTTGTTTCTTTGGGAGGAGGGGGAAGGGTAATCCAAGTTAATTTAGTGCCTTACAAGTATCAACGAATGCTTCTTATTTTTTTTTTAAAAAAAATAATAATAATTGTTACCATTATAGAAAAAAACTATTTGATCCATAGCAATAAAATCTAGAGTTTACTAGTAGACTTAGATGGCATTTATTTTTTTTTATTTGAAATTTGAATAGACCTTAATTGAGTAGCATTTGTTTTCACATTTAAAATCTGAATGGTTTTAAATTTGGCTAAGGTCTGAATAGGCTTGAATACATGTATCCAAATGATTTGTTTGTTTGTTTGTTTTTTTCAATATCTAAATATAAGTGTTAACTTGTTTGTTTTCCAAAAAGCAAACATCTGATATATGATATTTTGACATATATAACCTCATAAATATTAAAAAATACTTATATTTATTGGCTAAATATATGACATGTTAAAAATAATTTATTTGATTATAAAAAAAATCATAATGTTTACCTTAACAAAACTTGAAATATATAATATATATTATATATATCTAACAAATTTTTTTTTAACATTAATATGTCCATACTTATGATGTTACTTTTAGTTCATTATATTGATATTAACAATTAATAATTGTTTAGTTATTTGAATTAAAATAAATGTATTAAATAAAATTCAAAATCTATTATAAAATATAGTAAATATAACACAAAGAGATGAACCTATTTTAAAATACACTCACCTAAACTTCTATTATGTTCAAAATTCTCATTCAAAAAAATAATAATAATGGTTGGAAAACACGTATAACAAAAAGAAAGGTATAAATAAAAAATAATAAAAGAATAATTTATATATAACAAGAAATAAATTTATTTAATAGGGACATTGATGATAGAGAATATTAAAGTTCCATTTAAATGTTTGCCATTTAGATAAAGGTCAAATATTTAAACCTTTTCTATTCAGACTCTAAACATCTATAATCTGATTTAAATGCTAGATAACAAATAAATTAAAAACTATAAAATGTTTGAAAAATAACTAAAATTCAGACTTCAGACCCCAAAAAATAATAATCTTTTACTATGTATTTCTGAATAGATTGAATGTTTGAATATGAATAATATTTTTTTTTTATTTGAATCGCTACAAATAGATATTAAATTATTTTTAACTTAAAAATCTAAAAAACAAGTATTTTTACATTTGTTCCTTATAAATTATAAGTGTTAAACAAATAATAAACATCTCAAAGAATATAAATAAGATAATATATTATCATAACATTAATTATGTTCAATTGAATACAATCTTTTAATACTCCTAAATTAGTTATATCTTAAATAAATTTTATTATAATTTATGGTGTTTTTATATAAAAATATTCATAAAAATCTTATGAGGACAAATAATGCTAATTTGAAGGAAATTAAAGGATAACAATAATAATAATAATCTACAATTATATTATCACATATTATAGAGATAGATTATAATGCTAATTATTAAATTTCATTTAGGTAAGAATGAAAAGTTAATTAATTAGATGGGGATAGTTTGGAGAATATTTTCAATGACATACTTTCTAGATCAAGCAAAAAATTTAAAAAGATTGGCTTAATTACTTGATTAAGTCAATTTAAGTTATTAACTCAAAAAAAATAAATAGTTGCTTAATTTATAAAATTATTTTGTAGAGAATCTACAAAGTACGCAGTTGGCCAATTTGCTATAAGGAGGACTTAGTTATAAAAATATAAAATGATCATGCTCGCCACCAATCTTTCCACTGACTCGGTGGTTTGGTGCTAATGGAGCAAGTTCGCCTAGTCGTGTGTTCGAGAGAACTGGTATGGCTTTTGAGCACCCTTCAAAATAATTCCTCTCAAAATACTCCTTTCCACCTTAAACGAAGGTAGTTCCAAAATACCTTACCTTTTCAAAAATAAAAATAAGAATCTGCTTTAGTTAAATTATGCCCACTATATTTGAGAAAATATTAATAAATTATCTTTCTCAGAATTAGATGGTATAAGACCAATCCCAAAGTCTTTAACATTTCAGAATGCTATATTTGTGAAATAAATTACATTCCAAATTATTCTTGAGAAAACATTTTACTATATAAACCCTCATTTGTTAAAATTTTGTATCACAACTTATTAATTCACCTATCATCATAAATTTACTTGGCATCTTTACATCATTTGATAGCGAGAGTTTAATTTTTTTTCAAGAGAAAATAATAAATAAAAAAATGCCGCGCACGCGAATCACCAGCATTCTCCGGGATCGGGCGGTTGTGATGTTCGAGGCGTCATTCCTCTTGCCCTTGGCTTCGAGAAAAATTGGTAGCTTTTGGAACACCCCTTTGAAATTATAAACAAGTTCCTTGATACTCTTCAGTTAATAACATTAAATGAGGTATTCTAAAACACCTTTTTTTCAATAATACACCACAAATATGTCTACTATAGGAATCTCTTTCTTATAATGTAGAGTGAAATTATCATTACATTAGATAAATTATTTATCTTTTTCTTTTATATATAATATATCATTTCAAAACTTATAAGTAAAATTTGTAAAATTTATATTTTGTTACGAGAACTATCAGATTTTAACCATTGTTTAGGTTTTCATCAAATATGCATTTTCTTTATTTTTTAGAATTTCTTTTTATAATATAAGTATAATCTTTTTTTATTTTAATCACTTTTAGCATCAACTGTTATACATTTCAAATGTTGGGATAACAATTTTTGTTTATTAATATTAATGTATACCTTTTCAATCGATGGTGCTATGGGAATGCCCCGTAATAGATTTCCTCTAGGCAAAACCCGTAATAGACCCGACCGGGTAACCCCGACCCGGACGGACCTCACATCTTCGGCCACCTCATCGACTAAGTGATAAGGTACCAATCGGAAGCTCGATCTACGCCGGTCGTTCCCCTGCCGCGAACGCCGCCGCAAAACAACCGGAAGACCGTGGATCAAGCTTGCGAAACCGCGGCAAAAGCCGCATCTTTTTCGCCTGATTTGGCTAATTTTCCGGCCAGTCACCACCTGGGTTTGGTTCTTCAAGTTCTCTCTTCATTTTCAGTCAACCTTAGGCACCAAATTGGCAATTCCCGCTGCCAATCAGCTGTTGGAGACTCACGGGCTCATGAGCTTTGATCCCGACGCCACAGCTGCGTGTGAAAGCACACCGCCACCATCATCATCGGAATAAACGTGGCCTGAAGAGCTAACGTCCCGAGCTTAACTACCGGCCATCTTTGATCGACAACGGTAAATTCGTAATTTTGAAGTTTTGAAGCACTAAAAATCAACCTATGGCTTCACTAGCCACGGGTGGTGATGATCCTCCAGATGTCGCCGGCGTTCAATATCCATCGAGTATACTGTATATGTTATATATAAAAGTACGCATGTATTATTATTTTATTTAATGTTGTAGAAAGTAGGGTGTCCAGAATCAAAATTCCATCCGTACAATCCGTTTATATCCGTTTAATCTGATCCATATAAATTTAATCCATGGATTAGTGCATTGGATATGAATTTAAAAATTTTAAAATCTACAGTTGATGAATTGGATATGGATATGGATTTATTTTCTGTAAATCCACAGAAATTTGTGAATTCATAAAATATATATATATAATTAAAAAAATTATTTTAAATTTAATTAAAAAAAATTATAAATATGATGTTACATAGTTATATAAATACTATAACATATCTTAACTATTACCCAATAATAATATAAAAATAAAAAATAATTAAAATATACAAATATAACTTGTAAAAATTTTTAAAATAAAATAAAAGTAAGTCACACGCACTAACAAAAGCAAAGTAATATAACACTAAGTCACTAATAATTTGCAAAGTCACTCAAAAATAAAATAACATGACGATAAGTCACCAACAATTTGCAAACAAAAAATCCTAAATTTTTTCCACCGTCACACACACTAACAACATCAATACTGGTTGGATACACTCTCGACACAGATTTGAAGGACATCAGTCGCGCGATTTTGACGAGAGCAAACCATTTTCTTTCCCAAGTCCATCAAGCTACTTCACATTCGTTGGTTCTAGCTTAACAAATTTATTGTTACAACCTTCAAGATGGCCACCCATACGGCTTCTCCTGATTCCTGTTGTGGACGGCTTCGTAATCACCACTTTTCGATAGGCGCAAAGCCCTGGTGAAGAATCAGATTGTATTTGGTTTCCAAAACTTTACAATTTCAATTAATTGTGACTTTATTTAAATAATTAATTTTGGTATTACATTAACGTATTATTGTAACTTTATTGGCACAATTAAGCTTGGTGTGTATATTTTGAAACTTTGAACGTATTATTGTAGCTTTATTTGAATAATTAGTCTCAATGTGCTATATTTTAAAACTTTAAATATATTATTTTAGCTTTATTTAAATAATTAATTTAAATTTTAAATTTAATTGGTAACAAAAATTTTTTTATATTAGATTTTTTTTATTTCATTAGTTGGAGAGAACTAAAAAATTTTAATTTTAAAACTAATGCGCAAAATAGTGAATTGGATATGGATTGAATCAAATCCGCATCTGATCCACAGACATGAATTGGATATAGATTGAGTCAAATCTGCATCTGATCCGCATATGTATGGATTAGATTTGAATTGAATTTTATCAATCCGTAGATTGGATTGGATTGGATTGAAAAATTATAATCCGCAAAATCATGGATTGGATATAGATTTATATACAATCCGTAAAATCCAATCCGTGAACACCCCTAATAGAAAACATAGAAAAAAGGAAAACGAAAAAAGTGTATGTCAGTATCACCAATCTTCTTATGAACACCGTGGTATGGTGCTTGGAGCACCTTACAACTTGGTCTTAGGTTCGAGAAGATTGGTAGCTAAATTCAGTCCAACTCCAATATGATCCCATCATCATCATCCTCATTTCCAACATTCCAACTTAAGTGAGGTATTCGAAAATACCTTCTTTTTATCACAAAGGTTCCTTTATTCATTTTCAAATCATATATGAGAAAACTGATCACAATTTCATCATTTCTTCTTGGCTAAAATCTCCCACCAAAGTCAAAATATATGATATTGCACATCATGTCATTTTCTTTTCGCTTCATTTATATGTGAAGAGAAGGTAATAATACTCTTTTAAATTAGTCTCTAAAATTTGAGATAAATTCTCAGTTAATTTTGTTATCGTACATATAAGTTTTTAAGGATAAAATGATAATTCTATTTGATATAATTTAAAATTGAAATAAATTTGAAGTGCAACACGTGTAAAATACTTGGATTAAATTCTCATTTTGTGTCATTATTAAACACGTGATGAAGAAAGATGGGTGCGAGTGGCCTTTTCAAGCTACCAAAAAATAAACTAATAAATTTTACAGAACAAGCATAAAATAAGAGACGAGTCGTCACCGGCTCTCTTCATGATCTTGTTGGTATGTTGCCTACATGTTCATCATGTCACAAATCATGAGTTCGAGGAGAGCTGGTATCAGCGAACAGGATGTATATATGCTTGCCATCAAAGGTATTACAAAATACCTCTCCTTTTATCAAATAAAATAAAAATTAATTTTTTGGTCTGTTTAAGGATCTAGAATGTACACTTAGATTTATCTTTTTGAGATATATGTAATAATGAGATTTATGTCATGAAACAGTAACAATAGAGTCACACATACAGTGATGATCTAAGTTGAAAAGGAGTCCATGCATCAGTTCATAAAACGTTAAATGCGTCAGTAACTTGTATATTAAGAGAAATTTTGAGGGGTGCAGATACCTTTTCCCAATTTAGAATTAAAAAGGTTTATTTTTATTTTTTTAAGGTTATGCTTTAATCATATCAGTTGAGATCGAAGAAATTTAAGATATTGTGAGGAATTATATTATAGTAAAAAATACAATAATCTTAGAATTTGAATTATATTGGGAAACTATGAATTAAAAAAAAAAAAACAAGCGACATATCTAAACGCCAAAGCTTGCTGGTCATGCTGCTATGGTGCTTTGCTTGTTTACCGTATCATCAGGGTCGGACTTCGAGAAACATTGAAACAAACGCAACCTTTGGTTTGAATAGAGGTACTCATTCTAAAAATACCTCTCACTCTTTTTTTTTTTTTTTAATTCAAAACTTTTTGTTCATAAACAAAGTCATCATCCATCAACTTGTTGTTGATGAGAAATTCTCTATCATCAATTCATTACTAGAATAAGCATTGCAGGAAACTAATCATTTTCTAAACCACCACGTCACTTTTTAGTTCATAAACAAAGTCATCGTCAACTTGCTGTTAATGAGAAATTCTCTATCATCAATTTATTGCCAGAATAAAGCGTTACAGGAAACTAAGCACCATAATGCTGCTGATCATCCCTTCAATTCATCCTTTATTCGTTTACCGAAAATCAAGTAAACAACAAACACCGAGCGACAATGCATTTACCCAGAAAAGGGGTGGTGTTTAAAATTTTGAACATGTAAAAGCAAAATTTTCAAAATGCAGCATGTGATGAGTTCATACCATTTTCCTATATAGACACTCTGCTGGGATTGGCTCTCGGTATCAGTTTAACACACGGCAAGTTCATAATTCTCTTTTTCCAACTCAAAAATTCAATATCTCTCACTTTCTCCAATATTTCACCAACTACTCCCTCCTCCGCTCAGTCCATTTTTCGTCTCATCAAAATCACAACTCAAAATGGCGACCCACCGAACCGCACGCACCGGAGCTCCGGTAACTGGACGCTTTGCTTTCATCATGAGACTCCTCGCGTCCTTCATTACATTTGCCGTCTTCCTCTTCTTCACTCCCTCTCTACTCTTCACGTCTCACTCTCGCTCTCGCGATCTTTGAAGCTCGGGTTTGAATTCGGGCACCTATGGACTCGGATCTATTCGGAGATCCGTATTGGCACTGAAATCAGGTCCTTTGAAGCCACGGCTGGACCTGATCAGAAAGCAAGCCGATGATCACCGAGCTCTGGCGGTGGCTTACGCGTCCTACGCGCGTAAGCTCAAGCTTGAGAACTCGAAGATGGTTAGAATCTTCGCTGACCTCTCAAGAAATTACACGGATCCAATATTTCACCAACTTTCGCGGTGATCACCAATATCTCAAGATATATATATATATCTAGCTAGGAGGAAAAAAAAGGAGAAAGTGTAGTTTTAAAGCCTCTCAGTTGATTTTTGATTCGATTCTTGTTCCTCAATTCCGTTTCCTTAGGTCAGTGGCTTGACTAGGGAATTCTCAGAGGTCATAACATTTCTCATCCCCTGAACGGACCTCATATCTCCTCTGTTAATTTAACTAAGCTGTATATATCAGTCGCACTTTTGAGTGAACTCCACAGGCGGTGGATCTTGGAAGGCCCTGCTTTTTGCTTAGTAAGTCATCTTAATTTCTTGCTTTGGTTATTTTACAGAAAATTGAACAAGATTAACATATTCATTTATTTGCAAGGAGTGGTTAAATTGCTTTGGAATTGCATATTATGTGCAAAGGTTATGTAATCAAACAATATGGATCAGTTTCAGTTACATGGCTCTTCATCATCGCAGGTTAATTTAGGAGTCTTTGCTTTAGCAGCTTCTGCTAATGTTGATGATGCCCTGTAATATTTGAAATTTCCAGTTGGTTTGCATTATGTGAAAGAATATTAATTACTGTCACAAATATGAGAGCATATAGTAGCATTTGCACATGCCAAGGACATTAATAAATGTAACCATAACCCAAATCCTTTATTTATTTATTTATTTCATTTCTTTATTTATTTTTATAGGCTCACTGGCTCAGCCTGAGCGCAATGGAAATTTTGCAAGTCAGTTTAACTGATTGCCTCGCAACAGATTTGAAAGACAATTAGAGTCCTTGATGGGCTAGGCACAAGATCGCGCGCTGAGTAGCTGCCGGTTTCATCTGGGCATAGCCCACGTATTACCCACCGTGATCTCAAGCAAGCAAATGTGATCCTGATGATGATATTGATGCTAGGATCACAGATTTTGGGCTGGTAGAGGCAATGCCCTGATGCTCATACGCATATCAAAACCATGAATGTTGCCGGAACTATGGAATACATAGACCTGGAGTAGTGGAGCGTCACCAAAGGGGGGATGCTTACAAGTGTGATTTATACAGCTTAATGAGGACATGATGATGAGTTTCGTCAAGTGGATGAGAAATGATATGACTTCTGAGAATTCTAGTCAAGCCATTGACCCCAGGAAACGGATTGGTGGAACAAGAACCTAATCAGAGGCTTTCAGATGCATTTTGCTTCTTTTTTTCATTTTTCTATGGATAATGTGTGTAGTGCAAAATTTACTGAAGATATATGCCTATTGCCAGAAATTTGAAAGAACGAGCTTGTATTATTGATGTTTCACTGCTCAATTTTTATATATACAATGGCCTTGTACTACATTTACAGCTGGTGACTACTGCATCTATTGAATTCGTACGTCATCCCTTGCTGTTAATCCTAGGGCTGAGATTTAAGGGTAAATGATGGTACAAAGGTAATAAGGTTGACTCCAGTCTTGACCATGATCTTCCTAAAATCTTAAGACATTTCATCCTTCTAGAAGTATCAGGGACTATATTGTTGAATGCTTGCTGGTGACTGTTTAGTTCCTGAATTCAATTACTCGCCAAGGGACTCTCCGTTGAGGCATTTCATCAAACGGTTTTATACTTCCATCAAACACACTTGTTGCTTTAACTATAAAAAAAGGAAAAAAAAATGGTTTGTTCACTGTTGTTTTGACCAAACTTCTTATAACTCCGCGGTATGGTGCTTCCAAGAACCGTTTAACTTGGTTTTAGGTTCGAGAAGGTTGGTAGCTAAATTTAGTTCAACTCCATTATGATCCATCTTCATCATTTAAAACTTAATTAATGATGCGTTCAAAAATTAATAATGTTATATATGCTTAGTTAGGATATTTAGTTTATATTTTAGTCAATTCAACAAATGATATGTTACTATTTGATTGATTTAAATGATAGTTAACTCATATCATATTTAATTCAAATGGTAAAATTTTATTAGTGGTATATTAATTTGAATACCAACTAATATAGCCTAATTGAATAAGTATAACATTACTATTTAAAAATGACTTGTTTTAAATACAACGTCTTACTTTAATTCTTTTTCATATGATATGGGAAAAATTAGTGTCAGAAGCATTGGTTTCATTTCCTCATTTATTCTTAATTCAAAATTTGGCAAGTCAACATATAAAAAAAAAAATCTTCAGGAGCAAAATGTAAATGTGATACAATTCATTACCGGCTCCCAGGATGACCTTGTTGGTTTGGTGCCAATGTGTTAAGCACGTCATCAATCGCGGGTTCGAGGGGAGCTGGTGCCAAGTCGGAAGCAACGTAGAGGAATTGTGTGTGTATATATTTATGGACCTGTCTATGTTACAGATTCTGTAACAAACATCTCCCGTCACCCCACCATCCGATCTTCTATTGTTTAGTTTCTCACTCCACATCCAACGGCTGATTCTGCAGTCTGTAGCTTACAGATTCTGTAAGCTAGTCAAGTCCTACATCTATGTATGTTCTTACATAAAAAAAGGTATTACAAAATACCTTCTTTTTATCACAAATGCAAAAAAGTCATTATTTTTATTGATTTCTTATTAATAAGAGATTTGAAAAGTATAAACGTCTTACTATATATAAACCTAGTTTCTTTTGTTTAAGGATATCAAACATTCGGTCATAATCTTTTTTTTTTAGCCTTTTGCTTGTCATATATGCAATGATGAGATCTACGTCCTGAGAGAAGCAATAATGGAACCACACATACGGAGTTGATCTTGATGATTTAAGTTGAAAAAGGGAATTTACGTATCTATTCACGAAATGTAATGACCTTTATATTATGACAAACTTAGAGGATACAAATATTCTTTTTCCTCTATTAGAGAATTTCAGTGGATATTTATAAGTTCATACTTTAATCACATCACTAGAGACTGAAGAAATTTGAGATTTTATGAAAGAATTATATTGTTTTAAAAAAAAAATCATCTTAGGGCCAGTTTGATAATGCTACAACTTTCGAACTAATTGTTTTAATTATGCAATTATGAAGAGAATCAATTAGACGTTTGGTAATATTTATTTTTAAAAGTACTATAGGTTTTGAAAGTAATTATATATATTTAGTAAATCCTACTATTAAACTGCTGTGAGAAATATAAATAACTGAAATAGACTTGACATCAAATAAATTTTATTTATCTATTTATAAACACGTACGTAAAATATTTTTGATTGTGTATATAAGAATTGATAACTAAAATAAATATTTTCTTATGATTTTGATTTTTATCTTGTCATCTCAATGCAATTGTCAATAATAATTTATCTTCAATTTTAATGATATTTCCTAATTGATAAGGATAATTTTATATTTCTATCATAAGTGTGTGTGTGTATAAATTTTATTAAGTATAAAGGCGTTTGTTTTTTTTGTCTGAAATCTGAATAGGCCTGAATTAATCTGAATTTTGAATAGATCTGAATGTCTAAATCTGAATAATATGTTTTTTTTTTCATTTGAATCTCGAAAAATAATTATTAAGTTTTTTTTCAACTTAAAAAACTAAAAAATATGTACTTTTACATTTGTATCCTTATTAAATTTGAATATCAAATAAATAATATATTAAATACTACAATATTTTAACATTTATAAATAAAACTATATTCAAGTGAATACATAATGATTTTGAAATTTTAATATATAAAATACCATAATTTTCAAATTTTATCGTATATAATATGAAAAAGAAAAAAACTAATAAGATGTTTGAAACAATTGATTTGCCATTTCATCTTGAAGTTGTCGCATGTAATTTTGATCTTCAATAGTTGAGGAGTTGATACCAAAGTGAGGAGAGATTTCATAACGGCTAAAAAAATAATGATGAGATTATTATGTGGGGTAAATGTCTATGGGTGAATTTTGGGATAGATATGAAAAATAAATTATAAAACAGAGATATTTTTTTACATTAGAAAGTAATTGACCTAATTCAGCTGTCTCTATTAAGTAAAAAATTAAAATAATTAGTTCATTTTATTAAGTTAAAATTATCTAAAAAGTCACATTAAGTTATAAAAATAAACATCTCTAATTAACTTAATTAATTAAGTTAAGTCACTTTAAGTCATTAAGTTAAAAAACAAACGCCATCTAATTTAAAATCAGATTTTTGAAAATAATCTCATTTCCGACTTTTTCAAAACATGCTATAGGATAGGGTGATTTGCTAAAAGTGATTTTTTCAAAAAAAAAAATTTGAGCCTTCTAAATATAATTCCAATTGAGCTCTTTGTATCTAAATATTATTAGAAAAATGATATTATATTAAAAAATAAAAAGTAATAATTGGTAACATAAAGGTGGCATTTATTTTTTTATTTGTGGGTGTGCAATTTGAAAGGGTCTAAATTTTTTTAAAATTAAAATACAGATATCCAAATAATATATATATATATATATATATTTAATATCTCAATATAGGTGGTATCTTATTTAAAAATTATTTATTTTAAATACCACGTCTTATTTTTATTCTTTTTCAAATAATATGTGAAAAATTAGTGCCAGAAGCATTGATTTCATTTCATCATTTATTCTTAATTCAAAACTTTGTAGGTCAAAATATAACAAATTTTACGGAAGAAAATGTAAATGTGATACAATTCATCACCAGCTCCCAGCGTGATCTTGCTGGCTTGGCGCCAATATGTTCAGCACGTCGTCAATCACGGGTTCGAGGGGAGCTGGTACCAAACCGAAAGCAACGTACCAGAATTGTGTGTGTGTGCGCGTGTGTATATATATATAGATCTGTCTGTGGTACAGATTCTGTAACAAACATCTCCGGTCATCCCACCATCCGATCTTCTATTGTTTAGTTTCTCACTCCACATCCAACGGCTGATGCTGCAGTCTGTAGCTTACAGATTCTTACATGACAAAAGGTATTACAAAATACCTTCTTTTTATCACAAATGCAAAAAGTTATTATTTTTTATTGATTTCTTATTAATAAGAGATTTGAAAAGTATAAACGTCTTATCATATATCAGCCTAGTTTCTTTTGTGTAAGGATATCAAACATCTCCGGTCATCCCACCATCCGATCTTCTATTGTTTAGTTTCTCACTCCACATCCAACGGCTGATGCTGCAGTCTGTAGCTTACAGATTCTTACATGACAAAAGGTATTACAAAATACCTTCTTTTTATCACAAATGCAAAAAGTTATTATTTTTTATTGATTTCTTATTAATAAGAGATTTGAAAAGTATAAACGTCTTATCATATATCAGCCTAGTTTCTTTTGTGTAAGGATATCAAACATTCAGTCATAATCTTGTTTTTTTTTTTTTTTTCCTTTTGCTTGTCATATATGCAATTACGAGGTCTACGTTGTGAGAGAAGCAATAATGGAAATATGGAATGACATATGGAGTTAATTTTGATGGTTCAAAGTTGAAAAATGAATTTATGTATCTATTTATGAAGTGTAATGACCTTTATATTATAACAAACTTAGAGGATACAAATATTCTTTTTCCTTTATTAGAGAATTTCAGTGGATATTTATAAGTTCATACTTTAATCACATTACTAGAGGTTGAAGAAATTTAAGATCTTACGAAGGAATTATATATTTTTTTTAAAAAAATACAATAATCTTATGGCCAATTTGATAATACTATAACTTTTGAAATAATTGTTGTTAATTATGCAATTATGAAGAGAATCAATTAAACGTTTGATAATATTTATTTTTAAAACTACTACGGGTTTTGAAAGTAATCATATATATTTAGTGAATCTCACTATTAAACTGCTATAAGAAATATAAATAACTGAAATAGACTTGATATCAAATAAATTTTATTTATCTATTTATAAACACGTATGTAAAATATTTTTTATTGTGTATAAACATTTTCTTATGATTTTTATCCTGTCATCTCAATGTAATTGCCAATGATAATAATCTCTTCAATTTTAATCAATTTTCCTAATTAATAAGGATAATTTTAGATTTTTATCATAAGTGTGTGTATAAATTTTATTAAGTATAAAATAGTTTAAAATCAGATTTTTGAAAATAAACTCATTTCCTAGTTTTCCAAAACATGCTAGAGGATAGGGTAATTTGCCAAAAGTGATTTTTTAAAAAACTTTGAGCCTTCTAAATGTAATTCCAAATGAGCTTTTAGTATCTAAATATTATTGGAAAAATGATACTATATTAAAAAATAAGAAAAAATAATTGGTAACACTAAGGTGGCATTTATTTTTTTCTTTGTGGGTCTGCAATTTGAAAGGGTCTAGATTTTTTTAAAGTCATAATACAGATATCTAAATGATATTTTTTTAATATTTCAATATAAGTGACATCATAATTTTTTATGAATAAAAATATCTTAGATATGATTATTTGACATTTATATCATTGTAAATCAAAATAAAGAGAGATAGAAAAATTAGATTTTATGGTCCAAGAAATAAGTATATTTAATAAAGATAGTTTTGAAATATAATATTTACTTTTCATTCATATAAAACTTATAAAAGTTCACTTATTCTATTAAGATATAAATATTTAAAAATTAAATTATAAGTAAAATAAAAAAACTTAAATTAATAAAATTTCAGACTTGACGTTTTACAAACAGATGATGTTTTTCTTTTAAGGCATAGACTTAATTGGAGAACAGTTTACAAAGCTATATTTTTTTTAAGACATAAACTTAATTAAATTCATTTGAGACCACTTATGGCTACCACAAAACTTATTTGATAACAAGACTATATATTTATGTGTGTTAGAATAAGTGATATAACTCACCACCAACTCTCATTATGATCTTGGCGGCATTTTTCTTTTAAGGCATAGACTTAATTGAAGAGCAGTTTACAAAGTTATATTTTTTTTTAAGATATAAACTTAATTAAATTCATTTGAGACCACTTAGGGGTGGATCCAGGACTTAATATTACCCCAGGCTAAATTTTAAAATTTATATTTTGAAGCGAACATAAAAATTTATATATAAAAATAAGTATATTAAATAAGGAGGAATACCAAAAATCTTATCTCTCTAAATATAAACTATAAATAAAAATAATTATAGAAAAAGAGTAAAAACCAAAAGGCAACTTGAATATGAAAACATTATTTTTCAATTATAGAATCTGACATTGTAGCCTATAATAATATATAATTATATAAGGATTAAAAAATCAATTAAGAATTTCAAATTAAAATAGATCAATACATGTAATTACAATCAATTAAAAATTACAAGTAAAATTTTTATGTTTGAAGTGATGTACTAAATTACCAAACTTAATAAATTAAACATTTAAAATTTATTCATCCTTTCAAATTGTAAAGGTATTATTAGTCAAAAGTTTCAATAATAAACTAAACTCAATTTAGCAAAAATATATTTGGGTGCAGTTGTTTCTTTGTCAAGCGCTCTAACTCTCTTTAAAAAACTAGTTCTTAATAATTCTTCTATCAAAAGCTCCTTAAAATACTAAAATTTTATTTTCTAGCTTGTTCTCTTAGTTAATATAACTAATTAAATAAAATCTGAAAATTCACATAAAATTTTTATAAAATGTTGATAATTGTGACTGCATGTTGTTTCTATAAGTACTTTTAATACTAGTGACAATGTTATATTACATTGACATTTTTTTTCAATTAGAAGTTTTTAAAAATAAATTGAAGTAGTAATAAAATTTTAGCTCCCTAATGTTTTCAATCTATTCAATAAATATATGATTTAATCATTTTATAAAATAAGTCACTAATTTCAATTGAAAATAATATAATTGAATAAGGGACATATTTGTAAATAAAATAAAAACTCTATTGTTATATAAAATTGATGAAAATATAAGGGTAATTGGGTTAGAGACATATTTGAATATAAAAAAAAACTTTATTATTGTACGAAATTGATGAAAATATAAGGATAATTGAGTTAGGGACATATATAAAAATAAAATTAAAACTCTATTATTTTACTAAATTGATGAACAATTAAGGGATATAAACGATTTTATCTGGACTAGACCGGGTCTAGCTCACGTGTAGGTTCGCCATTGAGACCACTTATGGCTACCACAAAAACTTATTTGATAACAAGACTACATATTTATGCGTATTAGAATAAGTGATATAACTCACCACCAACTCTCATTATGGTCTTGGTGGCATTGGTACTTACTACTAATTATTTCACCATGTCGTCGAGTCTTGCCTTCGATAATCTTTGGTACCAGAAGCTAGCAAAGTATGTGTCTCCGCTTTCAAATAGAAGTATTCTAATAAACCTCTTTTTTGTTATATATATTTGCTTAAATTTTATTTAAAAAAGAATAAAATTATCCTTGATTTTCTTTGAAATTTTACTCATTCGATTAAATATAAAATTTTCATATCCTTTTCTCCACCTCTTGCTTCCACCGTTACAAGTCAAATCAGTGGACTAACTCTTTGGGATAATCCCATAAACAGTCGATTAACTAGTTTTTTTAAATTATAACTTGCTAATATTCAATTCAATGCAGTTCAATTCTATATCAATTCCACAAAATTTCGATATATTCTGCTCATTTGGTTGGCCACTCTTGTTGTGGGAGAAGGTAGGGATGGCAAATATCTAATTATAGATGGATAATATCCATCCAAACACAAATCCATAATTATCCATAATGGATATATCCATATCCATATCCAGTATTTAATATTGGATATGGATATGGATTTTATCTATAAAACTATAGAAATCCATGGATATCCCTACATATTTTATTTTTATTATATAAAAATAAAATATAAAATAGTTAAAATTTTAATATTAAATTTGATTATTAAATTATTTATATTAATATATATATAATAAAATAAAATAGCGGTCCCGTGAATTTCCGAAGAGGTCCGACGAACTTCCGGCGAGGTCCGCGGTGGTCTGGTGAACTTCCGTCGAGGTCCGACAGTGGTCCGGCGAACTTCCGGCAATTTCCGGCGGCGGTCCGTCAAACTTCCGGCGAGGTTCAACGAATTTCCAGTGAAAGTCTATTTATAATATTAAATTAATAAATAAAATAATAGTTATTAATAATATTAAATAAGTTAAAAAATTAAAGGATAATTTTGAAAATTTTATTTTTTAATATAAGAGTAATTTAAATTTTTCGCTAGTTAATATAATATTTTTATAATTATTTATTTATTACATTTTTATTTTTAATTTTATAAAATTATAATTTTTTAAACTTGTGCTGGGTTAAACGGATATCCATTGGATAAAAATAATTATCCATATCCATCTGGATATAATTTTAAAATATCCATTTCAAGATCCAAAAATTTTTGGATGGATATTATGGATATCTATTATGGAGCGATCCACTTGCCATCCCTAGGAGAAGGTCAAGGGTTGAATTTCAAAGTTATACATAAGATATATTTATACAAATTACGACTGTTTTACCGTGGTTTCTCTAGTCATGAGTGTGCTTTATGCTTATAGTCAACAAAGTTCTAGTAAAAATTCGAATAATAATTTGGTGTATTTAGGGATGCATTATATAAAATTTTGGGACTATTTTAACAATAATGATGAAATGACACTGTATTTAGTTTTAAGTGCTTCAACAAGTATCTAGGTTTCGGAAGAAACACAGAAAATAGAGTACTATGTCATCAGAACTAAATTTTACGAGTTATAAAAGTTTTTACTCCCCATTAACTTATAATTTTTGTCAAAGAAAATAAAACAAGTGAAAAAATGATTGTTTCACAGCCCACACCACGAGGTTGATCTGAAATTGAACCTTGTAAACGCGGTACACAATATTGAAGATTAGTAAAAGCGGAGAGGAATTGATTGGGAGCTGCATGTCAAGGATACTGAGAGTTTATTTGGAATTAAAGTTGGACAGTTGTATCTTAAAATAAGTTATAATATTAAAGTATTTATTAAACGCTAGTTGTTATACCTTAGAAGTTATGTTGATATGATTTTTCACATGTATAATGGAAAATCTATTATTTCTTTAATATTTTTATCAAAATTATTATTTAAAATTTACATTAACTATATATTACTAACTTTTGTTTCATAATTATAATTTTTTTCTATAGCAGCTATAGTTTAAAAAATACAACACCTTAATCTTAAATGCACTCAGAGAAGAAACAATAGCTACAATTTATTACATGCAGATTAAAACAATAAAAATCAAAGAAAATAATAAGTATTCCAACAAAGTGCATGTGTCTCTAATTTTTATGAGTCTTGTTACAATTTATTTTGCATTGATTTTCTCTATAGGTGATTCAATTTGTACACTTAGGGTATATTTACTTTTAAATTTGGGAATGAGAATGAGGAATCATAACCAATGTGTGTGTTTACTTTTAAAATTTGAATCAATGAATGGGAATTGAAATGGTGAGAGTGTGAGACCCACTAATTTTGAGAATAAGGAATAATAATCTTATTTGCATAGTTATACAATTACAATGTAGTAAGAACAACAACAACAACAATAATAATAATTGAGGGCTTTTTCGATTTAAATAAACACATCAATAAAAATATACTTCATTTTAATTTCAATTCCTTTGACTCAAGTAAAAATGTTATTTTGATTCATATTCCTTATTTCGATTCAAAGTCCATTCCAATTATCATGAAATAAATGTATCAATAGCCAAAGTCAAGACTAAAGTGAGTGTAATATTTTTGTTAAATGGTGCAATTAGTATTTAGAATGGGTGTAAAAACAAATACAAAAATTAGTTTTAAAATCTGATCCCAAAAATTACAATACACCCATGATTACACAAACATAGCGGAGAACTGACGTTGCTTCCTTCTCCTCCATCTACTACTGCTGCTCGCCGCTTCTTCTTCTTCAATCAATTTTTTTCAGCATCCTGAATTTGCAGTATTTTTCATGCTATCTTTACCAAATTTTTATTTCCTTAAACAGAATTCAGGGTGTACGATTTTAGGTTTACATTTGTTTGATCAAAGATAATGGGAATTTCCGAAAGTCGATTAATATTAGAAATTAATTGATCAATTAAATTTATCATCCGTGTGTGAATTATTGAAACTAACTCTTCCAAAACTTTTTTTTAATCTAAATTTTATTAAAGACTGATTCAGGATTGATTAATCTTAGGGACCTTTTGTAATTTTTTGAAGTTTTAAGGTAGCTCTGTAGTTCGATGTGTGCCTGTTGTAATTATCAGGGACTTAGTGGGTTCGGTCAGCAAATTTGGGGATGTTTCAAACTATAGGCGGGAGAGTTTCACTTACTTTTACTATTGACCTGCGTTGACCAAGCAACTTATAAAAAGCAGGTTTCTTGAAGTAGCCACAACTTTGTATCCAGAGAGAGTTAGATCGAGGGATATAGCTGGAGGAAAAGCTTCTAGGCTATTTTTTAATAACAAGGAAAGGTAAGCTAAGCTCGTTATTCAGACGTTACTTGTCCTGTGCAATTTATAGTTTTGCTTTTACTTATGAGATTTGCTTTCTTTGATCAAGAATCTTGGTTCTGTTGATTTGTTTGTTTATGGTCATTACGATTTCATATATCTGGTTAAATTGCTTGATCTTACGGAGTCAAAATGAATTTTACTTATGTGTGCATATATGTTTGTATGTGGTTGTGATTCTTATCATTATTTAAGAGTGGATGTATCTTTTTCTTGCATTAAAATTGATTTTTATATAAGAAATATTATTTAATAACAAAATTTGGGCTATTAGTGAGGAATTATATTATATTAAAAAAAAGTATAATCATCTTAGTACATGAATTATATTGGAAAAGCTAATATTATAATTTAGAACAAAAAGCAACTAGTGATAACAACTAACACTAACTCTCGATATGGTCACGGTGGCTTGGTGCTTACTTGTCCACAATACATATCATCAAGTCCTGCTTTCAAGAAGTAAAGATAGGAACCTTGAATCAAACGCATCCTTTGCTAGCTTGCTTTGAATAGAAGTATTCTAAAATATCTCTCTTTTATTATATGCTTAGATCTTATGTTCAAAATTAATATACAAAATATCCTGAAGTTGTTTTTTTTTTCTTTTAACATCATTTATTTGAGAGTTCATTATTTATTTCAATCATAGATTAACTTATCACCCACAAAATTAATTAATATTCATTTACCTAATATATTAGTTATATTTTTGTCAGTGAGCGCTAACGTTTCTTCTATTTAATTCAAAGCTCACTTATTAATTTACCATATGCACTTATTCGATAACAAGACAAACTGAAGTGATTTTCCAAGCACTAAAAGAGTAAAATAATATTTTCATTTATGATATAAAGTATAAACTTGCTAGATTTAATTTCATTGCGACCACTTATTAATTCTTTGAAGCTTATTTGATATTTGTCAATTTATGTACACACACATTAATCAAAACTATTTATTTAAAAAAAAAATTTTCCAATCTTTTCTCATGTTGTTAATTAGATTTATAAGGGCTTGCTTTTTACTCACATCACTTGAGATTAAAAAAAATTGATATATATATTACTTAATCAAACCATGTATACTTTGCCTGTGAATTAATGGAAAAACAAATATAATATTTTTTCAGAATAAATAGAAAAAATTGATATAACTTAACACCGGCGCTCGTTATGGTCTTGATGGCATGGTGCTTGCTTGCTCTCCATGTCGTCAAGGCCTGTCTTCGAGAAGCGTCAGTACCAGAAGCTACAATAGCAATCAAAACAAAATTACAGAATCTGTATCTTCTGCTTTGAAATAGAGGTATTCCAAAATACCTCTCTTTTATCCCATAATAATAATAAGGAAAAATAAAAAATTTCCATATGCCATACCGTCACATCCCTTTTTCTTTTTTTTTGGTAAAAGTTAATTTAATTCTTGTATTTTAATATTAGTATTCATTTAGTCTCTATATTTTTAAAAATGTCTCAAAACATCTCTGCCGTTAAAATTTTGATATCTCTACCATTACTTTTTATTTCTTTTGACTTAATTTTACAATATTACCATTTTATAATATTTTTTGTTTGAATATTAATAAAAAAATAATTAAATTACCAATTTAACCCAGAAAATTAAAAATATATATTAATTTTTTGTAAGCACTATTTGCACACTTGGTAGTTTGCATATAATTTTTGACAATTAAAAATTAATATAATTTTTTTATTTTTGGGTTAAAGTGGTAATTTAATTATTTTATTTTATTTATTAATGTCTAAACAAAAAATTATTATGAAAGGGTAATATTATAAAAGTAAGCGAAATAAAATAGAAAGTAACGGTCAGAGTATTAAATTAGTAATTTAATTATTTTCTTTTTTATAAATGTCCAAATAAAAAATATATATTATAAAATGATACTATTGTAAAAGTAAGCGAAAATAAATAAAAAATAACGGTAAGAATATTAAAATTTTAATAGTAGGAATGTTTCGAGATATTTTAAAAAATCTAGAGACTAAATAGATATTAATATTAAAATACATTAATTGAATGAAATTTTACTTTTTTTTTCATTATTTCAAAATACCAAAGCATCTTTTCCAAAACAAGCTCATCATCAACTTGTTGATAATCAGAAATTCTTTATCATCAATTCATTGCCAGACTAAGCATTACAGGAAACTAAGTGCCATCATGCTGTTGTCCAAGTCTTCAATTAATCGATCATTATTTTCCTAAAAACAAGTAAACAACAAAGACTACGCGACAAATAAGTAAACATCCAACTAAAGCTCCTTTTTTTACAATTTTGCCTTTCCCATTCAATTGCAGGCATTCTTTTTGTATCATACGGAACTTCAATTTAAAAGTAATTTGACACGGTTAATTTATAATCCATTTAACATGGTTTTAATTTTTGAGAACAGCAACAGCTGGTGGCCAGTTCTAGGGATGGTAATTGTGATTGTAAATCCACAAATTTGTCTAAACCAACCCGTTAAAATGAGCCAGGAAGTTTCAATTCGTCGATCGTTAAGTGTTAAAAAATGAGCCAGGAAGAGCCACGAAGGCCTGGAGAAGGCCAGGAGCCGCGTAGTCCGATCAAATACGATGACGTTTTCAATGTCTCCGGTGGACTCGCTTCAAAAGCTGTTGCGCCACAGGATGCTGCGATGATACGGAGCGCTGAAACGGCGGCGTTTGGAAGCACACAGCCAGGCGGACAAGCCGAAGTCATGCGATCCGCGGCAAGAATAAACGAGCGTGCTGGTCTTGTCAGCCGTGGAGATGCCGCCGCTGATCAGGGCGTCACTATCAGTGGAACTGAAGTCCCTGGTGGCCGCATAATCACTGAATCACTTGACGGACGGGTCCCCACTTCTCTTTCGCTTCACACAATCCATGTTGTTGGGCAATACGTCCAAGTTGCAGCAGAGGCAACGACCCAACAAGGTGCGATTACGGTGGGACAGGCCCTTGAAGCTACAATGCAAACAATCGGGGACAAGCCAGTGGAATTAAGCGACGCTGCCGCAATCAGAGAAGCGGAAATGAGAGCGACTGGTAACAAGCATTGTAATCTCTCTTTGTGCAATACAAGTCTCTCATTTGGCTCAATTGCTTTCTTCTCTAGTTCGAGAATCTCTAGGCTTACTTAGCAACATTCGGCAAGTTGTCTAAGTGCCGCACGGGTTAGCTGCGCAAAATACTCATCCCGTGACAAGTGGTATCAGCCCGTTATGAATAATTTTGTGGGTTGCAAGCAGGTTTGGTATTACAAATTGAAACCTGTACTTGAATGCGGGTAGATTTGGTATTAATCCAATATCTAATGGGTACCTGCATGGATATCCGCTATACCCAAAATATTTTTTAAATATTTTTAATTTAATTTTAATTAAAAATATTTAAATCTAAAAAATATATAAAGAAAATAATGCAATTATGCAAAGTGCCAAATACCCAAATTGTTTTTGTATGGACTATTTTTCTTTAACTTAATGCATGAATTATTTCATTATTATAATTTTTTTGAATTTATATTTGAAAAGTATTATTATTTAGAAAATATTAATTATTATCGTAGATATTATGTTAGATAGGTGTGCTAATAATGGTGAATGAAATGGAGATCTTTTTTTTGAGCTTGTGTTGAATGATAATATGAAATGTAATGTTATTTTTAGTTGTTAGTTTGTGGGTTTTTTTAGTGGATTTGGGTATTTTATATTTAAATTTGATAATTGTGTTGGATTGTTGTTTAAATTTTTATTTTTATTTAATTGGTTAAATTTAAAATTGAGTATGTTATGTGAAATTTGAGGTTATTATTGTAAATTTATATATTGAACATTTATGATTTTAAATGTACAAATCCGCAAAAAAATTTGTCAGATACCATTGCGGATTTGGTAATTGTCAAAATCTGCAGCAGGTGGGTTTTCTTAAAAAAATTAAAACTCATTGCGGTTTGCGGGTGGGTTTGGTAATTTAAATTTTGTGGGGATTTGTGTTTGGGTTTGGTAATAGCAAACCCACTGCAGCCGATGCCCATTACCATCCCTAGTTAGTTCATATATTTTTCTTATATAAACACTCTGCTCGGATGGTCTCTTAGTGTCAATTACATTTTTCTCTTTTTAACAAACTACTCCAATTCAAAATCTCTCTGTTCTTCCATTTCACCAAACTTTCTCGAGAAAAATTTTAATTTAATGAATCTTTTTTCTCTTTTCTATAGATTTTCACAAAAAAATAATAATGCAATCTTAGTCTAATGAAGAGAATTATATAATTGCAGTGTGTTGAGAAAAGAGAAAAATTATGTACTCCATTTATTAAAAAAAACACATTAAAGATCCAAAGCATATATTTAAAAATACTACAAAATTAAATACATTGCATTAGATTGTATTTATATTAGCATATCCTTAACTTTATTATAGATAATAATTTCTGATTGAAAATAATAATAATAATAATAATAATTATTATTATTATTATTATTATTATTATTATTATTATTATTATTATTATATGTTGCATATTCTTTAGTGATATTTTTGTTTTATAAAGTGATTCTTAAATTTTAAATTTATGCATAAAGTCAAATGTTATTTAATTATTTTTGACATTTTTATTTTAAATGGTTTGTATTTATTTAACTGAAAATCCTATTTTGCCTTCAATAAATTATAAAGTAAATTAATTGTAAATTGACGGAAAGGCATTTTGGCTTATTATTTAGATAATAAGAATGAAATGGGTTATTGTTTGAAAAAAAAAAGGATTATTGTATCAAAGCCCATGAATGAAAAAGGTTTTTTTTTTCATTTTTATAATGCATTACATTATTTGCCTTAATTTATTTTTCAAATTTATAATTCAAAACTTGCAACAAAATCTAAAAAAAACTGGTATTTTATCAGGAGACCTATCAGATTTTACCCATTATTTACGTCTTCATCAAATATGCATTTCTTTATTTTAGATTTTTTTATGACGTAAGTATTATCTTTCTTACTTTAGTAATTTTTAGCATCAACTATTATACTTTTCAAACGCTAGAATAACAATTTTTCTTTGTTAATGTAGACCTTTACAATCGATGATGCTATGTCGAATCCAGCATTTACTTTTTCTCAAAAAATTAACTATTTATATAATTTAACTATGTAAAAAAAATGCAAAAATGTCTCCATAATTGTTACTTCCCCAATATTTTTATTCATGAACGTAATTTTGCACGTACTGAAAATAAATAAGGCACAACAACAATAGTATACAGTATCTCTATCACACATCTTTCGAGTGTTCTGTATATGTTATATATGAAAGTATGCATGTGTTATTTTTTTTAATGACTGTACATAGATGAAATGTTGTTGAAAGTGTTTTTTTTTTCAATTTTTTGTGTCACATGGTAATGTCAAGCTGAATTTTGGTTCCACTAACATGAGTTGTGCAGGCAAAAGAAAAGAAAAAAAGATGTATGCCAGCTCACCAATCTTCCTATGAACTTGGTGGTATGGTGCTTGAAGCACCTTACAACTTGGTCTTAGGTTCGAGAAGATTGGTAGCCAAATTCATTCCCACTCCAATGTGAAACCCCCATCATCATCATATCCAACGTTCCAATTTAAATGAGGTATTCGAAAATACCTTCTTTTTGTCACAAAAGTTCCTTTATTCTTTTTCAAGTAATATATGAGAAAACAGGATCACAAGCATAGGATTTCATCATTTCTTCTTGGCTAAAGTCTCCCAATTCAAGATAGATTAGATGAATTCATTATGTTGCACATCATGTCATTTTCTTTTAGCTTCATTTGTACATGAGGAGAAGGTAATACTCTTTTAGTTAGTCTTAAAATTTGAGGTAATTACTCAATTAATTTATATGTCGTTAATTTCCTAATTGTTAATCTAGGTTTGTAAGGTAAAATAATAATTCTATTTGATATAATTTAAAATTGAAATAAAGTTGATGTGCAACATGTGAAAAGTAGCGATAGATACTTAAATTAAATGCTCATTGTGTGTCATTATTAAAATTAACAAGAAAATTTACAAACCGCAAAAAATTGCACGACTAAGAATTATGTTTACACCGTGATGAAGAAAATGGGTGTGAATGACCTTTTAACGTAATGGGAAAATAAACTCATAAATTTTACAGAACAAAGAATTAAATAAAACACAATTAATTACCGACTCTCATCATGATCTTGTTGGTATGGTGCCTACATATTCATCGTGTCACCAACCATGAGTTCGAGGAGAGCTAGTATCATCAAACAAGAAGCAATGAACAGGATGTATATATCATTGCCATTAAATACATCCTTTTGTTTTATCACAAATGCAAAAAAGTTATTAAAATGTGTGCACAGACCTTCTTTTATTAATCCTTTTTATTTGTTTAAGGTCATCGAACCATATCGAACGTAGAACAGCAGTTTTTTTTTTTTTTTTGGAGATATGTAATAGTGAGATTTATATTACGAAAGCAGTAATAATAAAGGCACGCATATGATGGTGATCTTAATGATCTAAGTTGAAAAGAAGTCTATGCATCCATTTATGAAATAGTAAATGTAACGACTTGAATATTAAAAGTAACTTTGAAGGGATATAAATATCTTTTCCCAATTTAGAATTAAAAAGTTTTTTTTTTTTTTTTTGCAAGGTTATGCTTTATTCACATCAGTTGAGATTGAAGAAATTTCCAGTTGGCTTGCATTATGTGAAAGAGTATTAATTACTGTCACCAATATGAGAGCATATAGTCGCAGTTGCACATGCCAAGGACATTAATGAATGTAACAATAACACAAATCCTTATTTTTTTTTTTCTAAGGCTCACCTGGATCAGCCTGAATGCAATGGAAATTTTGCTAAGTCATTTTAAGTGATTGCCTCGGAACAGAATAAAGCTGATTCATATGCGGCATAGCCCACCTATTATCCCGCGAGATATCAAGCAGGCAAACGGGATTCTGATGATGATATTGATTCCAGGATTACAGATTTTGGGCTTGTAGAGGCAATGCCTGCTGCTCATACACATATCAATGCTTTGAATGTTGCCGGGACTGCGGAATACATAGACCAGGAGTGTCACCTGAGGGGATATTTACAAGTGTGATTTATACAGCTTAATGAGGAAATGCATGAGTTTGGTCAAATGAATGAGAAATGATATGACTTCTGAGGATTGTATTCAAACCATTGATCCTGAAGCTCCTAGGAAAGCGGTTAGTGGAACAAGAACGTAAACGAAGGTTTTAAATGCATTTTGTTTCTTCTTTTTTTCTCTGTGCACTGTCTATACAGTTATAAATTTACTGAATATATATGCCTGTTGCCCAAAACTACAAGATCAAAGAGAGTAATGCACATAAATTTGTATTTCATCCTCTGCTGTTAATGCAACGGTTGAGATTTCAGGGTGAATAATACTGGTACAAAGGTAATGGGGTTGGTTATGTACTTCAGTTTTATTAACTGTTCAATCCAGACCTTAATTTTTTTATTCCAATCTTGACCATTAATCTTCTTAAATCATAACACATTTCATTCTTCTAGAAGCATCAGGAACTATCTTGTTGAATGCTCGCCGGTGACTGTTTAGCTCCTAAATTTAAATACTCGCCAAGAGACACTTCATTTAGGCATTTCATCAGACGGTTTTATACTTCCATCAAACGATTGTTGCTTTAACTATTTTAAAAAAAAAAATGTGCGTTGACTGTTGATAGCACCAAACCTCTTAGAACTCGGTGTTATGTTGCTTCAAGGATCATCTAACTTGGTCTCATGTTCGAGAACGTTGGTAGCTAAATTTAGTTCAACTCCGTTATTATCCATCTTCATCATATACAACTTCAATTAATGAGCCATTCGAAAATCAATAATGTTATGTATCTTAATTGGGACATTTAATTTATATTTTAGTAATGTGACAAATTATATGTTATTATTTGATTGGTTCAAATGATAATTAATTATTAAATCTTATAATACTTTATTCAAATGGTGAGATTTTATTAGTGATACATCATACATTAGTTGAGATATAAATTAAACTATTATAAGTAAGTACAACATCACCCTTTAAAAATTAACTTGTTTTAATGCAATTTTAAAAAAATTCTTTTTCAAATAATATATAAAAAAACATTGGTTTCATTTCATCATTTATTTTTAATTCAGAAGTTAGAAGTCAAAATATAACAGATATTATAGAACAAAACATAAAATATGAGACAATTTGCCACTGGCTCCCATCGCGATCTTGTTGGTTTGGTGGCTTCAGGTTCTGCATGTCACTAACCTCGAGTTCGAGGAGAGCTGGTATCAAACTGGAAGCAACGTACGGGAACCATATATATACATATATATATTCTTCCACAAAAAGAGGTATTACAAAGTACCTTCTTTTTGCCACAAATGCAAAACGTTTATTTTCTATTGATTTCTTATTATTAAGAGATTTGAAAAGTACAAACATCTTATTATATATAAGCCTACTTTCTTTTCTTTGATGTTATCAAACATTTAGTCATAATCTTTTTTTACTTTTTTTTTCTTTTTTTGTCGTCTATACAATGATGAGATTTACATAATGAAATAAGCAATAATAAAACCACACATACAGAGTTGATCTTAGTGATCCAAGATGAAATGGAATTTATGTATCTATTCATAAAATGTTAAGTGTAATGACATTTTTATTATGACAAATTTTGAGAATATAAACGTCCTTTTCTTTCTGCGTTAGAGAATTTTGGTGGGTTTTTATAAGAATATACTTTAATCACATCACTAGAGATTCAAGAAATTTGAGATCTTACGAAGGAATTATATCTTTTCAAAAAGAAAAAAAATACAGTAATCTTAGAGCCAGTTTGATAATACTATAACTTTTGTAATAATTATTGTTAATTGTATTGTAGAAATAATAAGTTGAGAAGAAATCAATTAAATGTTTAGTAATATTTATTTTAAAAGTACCTTGGATTTTGAGAGTAATCGTATATATTTAGTAAATTTTTCTATTAAATTACTATAAGAATATAAATTGTTGTCAAATAAAGTTGATTTATATACTTATAAACATGTATGTAAAATATTTTTGTTGTATATATAATAATTGATAACTAAAATAAATATTTCAATATGATTAATTTGATTTTTATTTTGTTATTTCAGTGTAATTGTCAATAATAATAATCCTTTTAATTTTAACGATTTATCCTAATCAGTAAAGATAACTTTTGGATTTTTAGAATACTGTGATAATATATATAAAATTATATTAAGTATAAAAATTATTTAAAATCAGATTTTGAAAATGAACTCGTTTCCTACTTTTTCAAAATATGCTATAGAATATGGTAGTTTGCCAAAAAAAATTTAAAATTTATCAAACATCAAAATTAATTTTTAACTTTTCAAAAAGACTTTTAAGCCTTCCAAAAGCAATTCCAAATGGACCCTCACTATTTGAATATGATCGGAAAAAATAATATTATATTCAAAAATTAAAAGTAATAATTTATAGTATTAAGGTGGCGTTTATTCTTTTGTCTACAATTTGAATGGGTCTAAATTTTTTTAAAGTCTAAATATAAATGTCCAAATGAGATTTTTTTTTAAATGTCTCAATATGTGCAGTGTCTTGTTTGTTTTTGTGAATAAAAAAATCTTAAATACGATTTTTGATATTTATATTCTTATAAATCAAGAGAGAGAGAGAGAGAGAGAGAGATTAAGTTTTATAATTTAACAAGTTAGTATACTTAATATAGATTTGTTTTCTATTTTGATAAAAAAAATTACAAAAGTTTACTTTTTCTTCAATTAAAAAAATAAACAAGAAAATTTTGAAAAAAGTATGAAATTAATAAAATTTTCAGACTTGACATTTAACAAATAGAAGCCCTTTTAATTTCAGACATAAACTTAATTGAAGAGAGGTATACAAACCTATGTTTTCTTTAAGACGTAAACTTAATTAAATTCATTTGAGATCACTTATGGCTACCATATAAACTTATTTGATAACTAGGCAAATGAAGTTACTTTCCAAGCATTAAAAATAATATTTTTCTTTTTGATAAATAAACTTGCCAAAATTTAATTTCATTGGGATCACTTATTAATTAACTTATTTGATGTTTTTCAATTATTTGCGAGTATAAAGTAAACAAAACTGTTTATTGAGAAAAGTTTTGTTCAATCTTTGTCTTATTTTGTTAGATTTATAAGGAATTGCTTTAGTCACATCACTTGAGATTGAAAATCAAAATTGAGATATTACGTAATAATGTAGTAAACTAGGAAAAATAAAATCAAACATATATGTTGAATTTGAATTGTTGGAAGCACATATATTGGAGTGTGTCTGTATAAATCTGAAGTAAGTGACTGAAATCACCGCCAACTCTCGTGTCTCAGTGGCATTGGCACTCGCCTAATAATTATTTCACCTTGTCATCGAGTCCTGCTTTCGATTAGCGTTGGTAACAGAAGCTTTCTATGTATCTGTCTCTGCTTTAAAATAGAGGTATTCTAAAATACCTCTTTTTCGTTATACATATTTACTTAAATCTTATTTAGAAAAGTAAAAAATTATCCTTGATTTTCGTTGAAAATTTATTAATTCGATTAAATATAAAATTTTCATACCCTTTTGGCTATCTCTTGCCTCCATTGTTACAAGTCGAATTAGGGGACTCTCTCTTTGAGATAATGATATACAGTTCATAAATTATTTTTTAAAATATAACTTGTTAATATTAGATTTTAAATTATAACTCAACGCAGTTTAATTGAATTTAAATTTAACAGAACTTTGATATATGCTAACTCATTTGGTTGGCCTCTCTTGTTGTTGGAGAAAAAGGTTACGGGCTCAATTCTAAAGTTATACACATCATACATTTATATGAATTATGACCGTCATGTTGTAGTTTGGCTAGTCATGAGTGTGCTTTATGCCTCTAGTTGTCTGAGTTCTAATTAATAAGAATATGAGTAATAATTTGGTGTATTTAGGGATACATTATATCATTTCTTTTGGAACTATTTTAACAACAATGATGGCATGTCACGGTGCATAGTTTGAAGTGCTTTAGCAAGTATGAAGGTTTCGGAAGAAACAAAGGAAACAGAGTCCTCTATCATCAAAACTAATTTTACGAGTTACACAATTTTTTACCTTAAAGTAATACTGTGTATAGTTCAATCATCAGAAACTGTTATGATTAGAAGCTCATGGTGAATGCAAATTGCAGTAACATTGTGAGAGACCGGCCTTCTAAGATTCGAACATAGGTTTTGGTTTCATAATCCCACCCCTATTAACTTATAATTTTTGCAAAAAAAAAAAAAAAACAATGTTTCACAGCCCATACCCCGGGGTTGATCTGGAACTGAACCTTATATGAGCCATAAAATGCCGTACACAATAATGCATTTCAGTAAAGGCACAGAGGAATCGATTGAAAGCTACATGTCAAAGATACAGAGAAGAAACAACATCTACAATTCATCACATAAAGATTAAAACACCAAAAATCAAAGAAAAGAAAAAGTATTCCAACAATGTTTATGATTATGTCTCTAATATTTATGAGTTTATTCATAATTTATTTTGCATCGATCCTCTAGTTATTCACTTTGTGCATTCAGGGTATGTTTACTTCTTAAATTAGAGAATGAGAATGAGGAATTATTCCCCTTGTGTGTGTTTATTTGTAAAAAAATTGAATCAATGAATAAGAATTAAAATGGTGATAACCACTAAATTTAAAAATAAGAAATGAAAAACTCATTTCCATAAGTATACAAGATAGTAGTAGAACAACAATAGCTACTACTAAGGGAATTTTATAAATTTAAGTTTAATCTATTCCGATTCTGATAAACACATCAATGGAAGTACATTTCATTCCGATTTTTATTCATACAGCTCAAATAAACAATTTATTTTGATTTACATTTCTTATTTCAATTCAAACATATTCCAATTACCACGAAATAAACACATTAGTAGCCAAAGTCTTTAGTAGCAAAAGTCAAAGACTAGAGTGTCGCGGGCATAGATTTTAATAGAGTGATAAGTAATATTTATCTTTAACATTAGTTGAGTGGGTCCAATTAGTATTTGGAATGAGTGTAAAGAAAGTACGACGAAAAATGTAATGTGCAATTAATTTCTGGTTATCGCGATCTTGCTCTTGGTTTTGAGATCTAATTCCAAAAATTACGAAATGTCAAAATTGGTTGTAGCATCTAGAAGTTGCGTCTAGAAGGTTTGAAGAAGCAAAGCAAAATTGGTAGCACACGGCTTTGAAGATTGAAAATGCCGAAATTGTTGTGGAAGAAAGAAGACTTTGGCAGCTGCAAACGTTTGAAGAAGAATGAAGAAGAATAAAGAAACTTTGAAATTCAAAGGTGGTTGAGAGAAAAGAATAATAAAATAATAATAAAATATTTAAATAAATAGAAAAGGAAGAGGGAATGAAGCCTATAAATAGAGGCTTCACTCCGCTCTTCAATCAATTAATTTTTCTTCAATTCTTCTCTGATATTGTGAGAGAGAAAACCAGAGAGTTTTGTCAAGCTTAAAATTATAAAGCTCTTGAGAGTCTAGTGAGGGAGAGATTGGGTGTATTGGGGTTATGGAAAGTGAGTCAAAATATTATAATATTTGTAATCCTTATATCACTAGTGAAATACTTACCTTCTGTTTTCGCCCATGTACGTAAGCTAAAAGTCGAACCACATAATTTCTGGTGCCCTCTATTGTGCTTGTTCTTTATTTTCTTCCAATTTTACTTTAGCTGCGTGTCTACTTCACCCACCAATTTCCTAACACGATACACTTATGAGTACACAAACATAGCCCAGAAACAACGTTGCTTCTTCTTCTCCCCCATCTGTTGCTGCACATTGTTTCTTCTTCTTCACTCAATTTTTTTCAGCATCACGAATCAGCGGTACTTTTATACTTTTTTATCAAATTTTTATCTCATTAAAAGAGAATTTTGGGCGTACGATTATTAGGGTTACATTTGTTTGATCAAAGTTGAAATACTCATTACTGTAATTTCCAAAAGTCCATTAATATTTGAAATTAATTGATGAATTGAATTTATGATCCGTGTGTGAATCATTGAAATTAACTCTTCCAAAATATTTTTTTCTAAATTTTATTGCGGGCTGATTCAGGGTTGATTAATCTTAGGGGTCTTTTGTAATATTTTTAAAGTTTAGGTTGGTCTATAATTAGATTGAGCTCTAAGATTAATATTTAATTAGATGTGAGCTCTAAGATTAATATTTTCTAAAGACTAATTCTTTCTAAACACTAATCCAAAGAACACAATTATAATAATGCATGTATTAAGTCAAAGACATAGATGAGATGAGAGAATATAGATCGGTTCCTTTAGTTTAAGTTCGGGCACTAGGGCTTAGGCACACTGCATGCACATTTACATTTATTCATTTATATATTTTTATGCTTATATATTTTTAATTAAAATTTAAAAAATATTTTTAAAAAAAGTGCAGGTGCGAATACCCATGCGGATATGCGCTAAATATTTGGCATATACCAAATACACAAGCAACTTCGTTTGGGTTTTAGTTTAAGATACCATGCCCACCCGCAACCCACAAAATTACCTTTAGCGAGTAGGCTTTGACAGGTGGATTTGGTTGGATTTGTGTGTTTGTACGTACCATTGCCATCCCTAGTTCATCCCTAGTTCTAGAAGAGGTGGCAAGTCACCTATTTTTGCTTCCAGCTACAACCTTCTGTGAACTGAGCATTCGAGTGGAAATGTCCCAAATACTAGCTCAGACGATGGCCTTAGGAGGCCTCTTGCCAAAACATAGAAAACTAGAAACTTAGATCCTAATATATAAAATAGTAAAGTAAATACATAGAATGGAATGATGAAAAGGGCTCCTAAGACGAAAAACTTGGCAAAAGAACAAGGATTCGCAATTCTCTAGAGCATGGTTGGATTTGGTAGCCCAAAGTTAGTTCAACTTCACTGAAACCTACTGACAATGTTGATGGTGAGGAGAACAATACAAGTTAGAAGAGTTATGGCAGTAGTAAAAAAAGTCAATAGAGTAAAGAGTTCTATAGTAGTTGTGAAGGCCTACCAGTTTCACAAATCATTCAACCAGCAAGGCAATGGCTTTTTTTTTGCATGCTAAGGTGATCATGGTGCTAGTGACAAGGACAATGGCACGCAAGCATTATACCAAAACGAAAGCAGGACAAAAATTTCACAATTTACTAGCTGAGATGTTGGATGAAGAGTTCTAAAAAAAATTCTAGTATCTAAGAGTGTTAATAAGTAGAAAGGTTTAGAAGATACAAAAGAAGATATCAAATTGTATGGCTTCCAATAGTTGTCATCATGAACCCATAGCAATGGGATGAGAATGATAAGGTAAACTTGTTAGAAAATTATCCTTTGGGGAAAATCATCACACAAATTCTAGGAATATTCATGTTATATTACCAAGAAAGAAAAATCAAATATGCGGAAGCATAGATGAATCCATAATGACAAAATACCCTTTAATTTCATATGGTTAGTCTTTAAAATCAACAAGCTTTCCTAGAGGATCCTTTAAGGTTTATTATTGCACTATTCGTGATGATGAAATGTCAAAAAAAAATAGAATGTTACATGTGACCTAAGGACCATAACCATTTATATAGATAACTTTTATGTTATAATTAGGTGTTCTTATTTCAGCCCATCATGGAATTAGAAATTACCCTTAAATCTCTACACATTAAATTCTACATCATATTAAATATATTAAAGTCTAAATTACTGAAAATTTTAATGGATCAAATTTAATTAGACTTAACCTTTTAAGATAGCCGCAACACATAAATATTCACATATAAACCCAAAGTTGGACTAAAGATCTAATGAAAATCTTATTTTGTTGGTTTGGTAGTATGGTGAAAAGAGAGTGGAAATTAATTTAAGTTGTTGCTTTATTTACTCTCATTTAAGAAACAAAACTTTTGCATATTTTAATATAACTATTTTCTTTTTATTTAAATCGATTTAATGGATTGCGTGGGGCAATAAATAATTGCTTGATCACTTCAGCTCATTTAAATTTGTGAGGGCCAAAAACTCTATGGGCAAACATGGGCACTGTAGCATGAGTATTTTAATTTTTTAAAGTTCTTTAGTGCGCTATCTAGAGGCTCAGCCGCTTCATCAACATTTTGATGATGATGAAATGATAGAGAAGCATCGATGTGTTTTGTTGACATAAGAAGCAACAGAGAAGTTATGGATACTTTTTTTTTCAAGCAAGGAAATGGTAAAGAAGAATGGAATGATAAGTTCTACAGGGCCTTGTTCTTTGAAAGTGGGCAGCCGACTTTATAGTTTCATGGCACAATAAAAAGACCAATTTCAATATTTTTGTTGTTGACTTCTTCAACCAGAATTATCAATTTCAACAACTTTTCAGTTATTTTTCTCTCCCTTATGTTCACAAGACATGTTTAGAGATAGGATTTTTAGTTGGAGCATGCAAGATTGAATTGAATCATTTGATAATCCATGATAACTTAAAATGCATAAAAAGATTGCCAATTTGCTACGTACTTGGAATTTGCATAAAATGATACATAATTAGATTTGACATAATGTATATATGATTACCCAATATGAAGGTTTATTTTCAAATGAAGTCACATTTTGAGATGTAGAGTCGACTCTACCACTAGGCAAATTAGGTGATTGCTTAGAGCCTCACATTTTAATAAGATACTAATTTATAAAAAAAAAATTAACTATCTAAAAAAATAATATAACATTTCAAAGATTTTATTCATAAAAGGATCTAGAAATCTTATAATTAAAATTTACATATAATAAAAGTGAACATACTTAATGACCACTAACACGTATACTTATTAAAATATTTAAGTTAGAATCATAAACTTTTTATTAAAATTACAAAAACTTTACATAAATAAATAATATAACAATAAGCAATCATCATGCCATCATTTTAAATTTTATTTTATTTTTTTAGTAGTATCATTCCTATTCTTTTGTAAATTTAAATAATTTTTTTATTGATGTAGCATATGATTAGTAAATTATTAATTTTAAATTTTCAAACGACTACTTTGCCTAAGGCCTTAAATATCTTTGAACTACTCCTACAAAGATGATTAGGTAGAAAGATGATTAGGAAGCAGCTCATGCAAATGGAAGAAGTCATTTCTAAATTGAGAATCAACATGCTACATAAGAAGTTATGAATTCAAAATTGCATACAGTTTATTCTCCAAAGTTAACATGAAACTTAACAATTTGTTTTTAAGCAATATTATGAAACATTTTTTTGTTGGTCTATATTCAAAGTTGCAACTTGCAAGACATGGAAGAAATATATTTTAGAGTTTCATATGGTAACATTGTCCAAAGTAAAAATGGAAATTACAGTGTGCAAGAGATATATTTTACATCTCTGAGCTGTATTCAAACTTTTTCTCAAAGTCGCAAGATATGAGAATTAAAATGGATCTCACTGTATCAATTTTCTACAAGAGCCATTATTAAAGATGAAAGAGGGGAAATGATCAACTATAACGAAATTTCTAATTTTGAGATACAAAATTTCATTTTGAGTGTTCCTATTTCTTTCGTGTCATCAAAACTAAATGAAAAGACATAGTAATTTCTTTTTTTTTTTCAAGAAAAAGCTGAATGCTATAAAAACTTATTAAAAGAAATTGAAGAAGCATAGGAAGAAAAGAAAATCTATTATCATAAACATATAATCTAGGTATGGACATCGAACATGACATGTCTAAGTATTTTCTAATGATTCTATTACATGATTGCAAGACACATAAATTTTCCAACTTCATAACATTTGAGTTTGGTGGATGGATTATTGTAGAGAAAGTGCTGAATTTACAAGCAATGAAAGAGAGATATGACGTGGACTTGTCACTGGCTGAAAAAGTTAAGTAAAAAATGTTGCAGCAAACAAGGCAAAAGCACCAAGATGAACAACAACTAATGGATGAGGAATTATTGGTTGAATTGCCCAAATTGATAAGAAGTCATGCCATCATGATTCAAAAATCATAAATAGGTTGGTACTAAGTTTGCCATTATGCTATTTGATTATAGAAAAAAAAAACATACTAAATAGATGAGCAGTGCATACGTCAATAATATAATTATAAGAATATTTATACTCATTTTTGAACCTACTAAACTACTTATTAAACTCATTTACTAAATAAATCCGTCCTTATAGTTTGAAATTTTAAATTTTACTCAATAAACCCATTAAATACCCAATATACCCTTTTTGAAGCCAATTTGTATACTAATAGTTCTTTTACTCATTAAACTCATTAATGGTTTGTTTACTTATTGGGAATGGAAATGAGAATCAAGGAATGAAAATGAATAATGTATTTCTTGCTTAAATAAGAGGTGGAATGAGAATCAAAGTGATGAGCCCCACCTAAAATTGAGAATAATTACTAGAGTTTTCATTCACATGGGAGGTAGGAATGAGAATCTCATTCCCTAAAGTGGCCATATTACCCCTACTTAATCTTAAAATTTTCATTTTATCCTTCCTTATATTATTATAATTTTATTATTATTATTATCATGAAAATTTTATTCTTGTTGACGATGATGATGATAAATATTATTATTATTAGGAATAATAATAAGTATTAATAACAACAACAATAAGAAGAATTGTTATTAGTAATTATTATAATTATTAATCATTATAGTTAATATTAATAATAAAATTATATCATTATTATGACAATGATAAACTAAGGTCAGTTTAGTATATTGTAATTATTCGTTCCGATTTCACTTTATTTCGATTCAAGTCTATTCCGATTATTAATTACTAAATATACCATAAATTCATTTATAAACCCTCAATTAATATTTTATGGAATTTCTTACGTAGTTATTCAATATCCAAAAAGCATACCAAGTAGCTCAGCAGCCACCAAACAAATACTCATGTTGGCGATGCATGGTAAGTAAGAAGACTACTACATGAGTATTTTGGGCAAAAAAATTGCAGCAACTGTCACAGTATCCTTCATCTCTTCAAAATTCAAACAAACACCTCATTTACATCTTATAAAGGGCGACTAATTTTAAAAGATTAGTTCCGGTAATGTCCTTAAGGATAATTGGAACACTGTTGAATTTTTTCACCTTGAAGGAGTTGCATGACAGTACTTTACATAAAATATTATAGAAGAGGTACATAAAATCTGCTCTCCTTTTGATATGAAATGTCTAAGAATAAATAATGAAGAAACAAGTAATGTTAGTAGGGCTATCATACTAAAGAATCTTTTTCAAGCAAAGATATTGAAGTTAGGAGGTTACATGTTACATATATCCAAAAATATAACTGAAGATAGTCTTCACCAATTATGAAAACAGAAGAAATGGATTATCGAGATGTGGATGTTGTTGATCCATCATATGGTATTTATCAATATTATTGGTTTGATTCCCATACATATATTAATATATATGATGTAACTCTTAATTTAGAAGGAAGGCTTGATGGAGGATCTTTTTGCAATTTTGATTCCAAAATTGAACAAGTTCTTAGCAGATACCATTGGAAGAATATTATTGATAACGAAACGCTTCTCGAAGATGATTACTGAAAAGTCGAAGTCTTGGAGGCAACAAGTGGCTATCATTGATATGCTAATTAAGATATATAAATGTTCTTTTTCTTTGCAATTAAAAAAATAAATGGGTTCAAAGAGAAAAAAAATACTATATTCTAGTGTCTACAATAGTAATTTTGATTTAGGGCTACTTTAATCATTAAAAATTATTCTTTAAAGTGAATTTGTAAGTAGTTTGATGGATTTAAATAACACACCCTTTATGATATTAATACACATTTAGTGTATTAGAAACGGGCTGGCAATAGCACCACTCATTGAATAAAGTTAATTTTTTTAACCGCTTAATCTAATAGTGATAAATAAAGTTCCTTTTCCAAGTTTAAAGACATCCATAACTACTTTAAAACAAAAAAAAGTCATTACAATTATTGTTTCTCCTAATACAAACGCTCAATCCCTTCTATGTTCAAATTTCTTATACTGTGATTGGGATGACTTATTTAATAATCATAAATGTTTACTTGTTCTCATTTTCATTTTTTTTAATTATTTTTTTGAGTTAAGTCTTTAAAATTTAAACAAATTACTTGTCTACATTCAGTAAAAGTTTAAATTTTTTATTTGTAGCATTAGAGGTTGAAAACCTTTTAAGCTGCAAAATATCTTTTATTTATTTAACAATCTCATTTCATTTATTTTATAATATAATTTTAAAATATTTACATATTAAAATAATTTTTTTAATAATCTCTTTCATTGGTAATCAGAAAATAACTTTTTATAAAAAATTCTACTTATCAAAAGTATACTAATAAAAATTATATTTAAATAACAAATTCTGCTTAAAAATGTATAATAGCATAGCCTTAATCACGTAAAAAAAAGCCCTTCATTCAAGTATCTATTTATTTTCAATCTTGACACAAAAAATAATTATTTATTTAACCCTCTGTACTGACTGTATAGTTGTCGCCGTCACTCTCCTTCTTCTAACTCGTGGTTAAATAATACGGCTGTCATGTACAACAATTAGAAGGAGTTACCAGTATATCCTATCGATAGAGAAATTCGCTTGCAAATAATTTAGGGAAAATATCCATTGTCCACACGTTTTTTTCAATTTTTTCAAAAATACAGAATTTCTTTTTTTCGCTGGAATCCACCTAAAGTTACATTTTGTTTCACTTTTCCATTTCAGTTTGGAATCCATTAAGAAAATTAACGGAAACCTAAAAAATGACCATTTTACCCCCCAAACGAAAATTTTAATTTCAACCTAAAATTTACCAAAAATAATCAGATTAAATCTAATTATTTTTCCCATCAGTTAATAAAGAAATTAATTCCAAAACCATCAAATGCATTTTTTTTAAAAAAATACGTATGTAATTAGAATGATAAACTATAATAGTAGTATTAAAAATATTCAAATCTCGCAAACCATCAATTGAATTTAAGATAAGTAGAATTTTATTATTCATTAAATCATAATCTCTAGTAGTTAAGATTTTTTTGTACTTCATTAACGTACCAATAATGATATTCATTATTAAATCTGATTATTTTTAGCATTTTTTAGAGTGAAATTGTAATTTTCGTTTGGGGTAAAATGGTCATTTTTTGAAGTTTCCGTTGGTTTCTTTAACGGATTCCAAACGGAAGTGAAAAAGTGAAATAAAATGTAATTTTAAGTGGATTCCAGCCAAAAAAAAAGAATTGTGTATTTTTAAAAAATTAAAAAAACGGGGTGGACAATGGATATTTTCCCTAAATTATTTGCAAGCGAATTTCTCTATCGATAGGATATACTGGTAACTCCTTCTAATTGTTGTACATGAGAGCCGTATTATTTTTTAAATTTTATTTGATAATTTTCCCCCTTGCTGGATTTTTTTTCTATTGGGTAAATTTTTTATCTGAAAACAGCTAAGTATGTTCCACTTGGTGGGAAAAAAAAAGGGCTAAGATAGAAAATTTACAGTTAGTGAAGTTTGCAAATGTCAGAAGGCAATCTCCCATTCATCAAGGTATTTTGAAATTTATCATCAATTTAGTATGCTCAAAGTACTATATATATAAACTTTGTTCTGTCGTCAATATTGGATATTTAGAATCATATAAATCTGTTTGTGTTTATTGGCATGCAGTGGCTTTTTGAACAACTTCGGAATAGAAATGTGAAGTGTTACAAAAAAAAAATGTCGGAGGCATTATTTAACTGATATAAAGACAGTGAACTTCTCGTCTAATGGAGAAGAATGACCGATTAATATAGATAATTAGAGAAATAGAAAGCAATTTTATCGTAGGAATAGTTGATAAATGAATACTACATGTTCAGTTGGGGAATGCAATTTTCTAGGAAAATTCGTAGTGAACGAGTTTGTGTTTATGTTGTTGGGCCTGGCCTTATCCTAACAGGGGATTCAGTCCTAGGTGTATTATGTCGAGCCCAATAGGGTCTTACTCTTATGCCTATGTGGAAGTATATTAAGGGTCGTTTCTGGTACTTTAATGTAATTTATTAATTTCAAAAAAGTTGTGGGCTGTCAATATTTCAATTTGCTTAACTTTATCAAAAGTGTTGCTGACGTGTCGGCAGTCGGCCCATCAGCATGACCAATGACTCCCAACTGAGTTTTAACCCATACAAGTAAATTGTTAATTAAAAACTACTACCGCCTTTCGTTTTGGGCTTGGTGGCGTGGGGCTTAAATATTTGCCATGTCACCGGTCCGAAGTCGAACCGGTACCACGTTCTTGGAATCATGGAATTGCAATACCCTATTGGTCTACAAAAAAAATGAGGTATTCCAAAATACCTCTCTTTTCTTGCTCATGAAATTAACATGTGTTACTAATTACCTACTTCACTTAATTATAACTAGTGTAAGATGAGGGGTTAACATCTTAAATTTTAAATTCTTATTCATTATTAATAAATAAGGACTTTTTGAAGTTATTAAACTGATAGACACAAGTTTGATGGCATAAATATGCATTTATCATATTTTTATTAAATTAACGCGCTGATGACATAAATACACATTTATCATAATTTCATCAAATTGATGACTATAATTTATGTAGAGAGTACGAAATGAATAAAGTTGATGACCATAATCTATGGTAGCTAAAATGTTGTGTTCTCTATGATGATTTTAACATTTAATGAGGTATATTCCTTTGACATTTTTTAGCTATGCTGCCATCCATTATTGAATTGTTGATGGGACCTTGACTATAACCGGAGACATTTTGGAAAAATAAAAAGTAATTTTATAATAGGAATAGTTGATAATTGAATTCTTACATATCTAATTCAGGGATATCAATTTTGTAGGAAATTTCGTTGGAAACGAGTTTGTATTTATGTTGTTAGGGGTTATCTTAACAACATATTGAGCCCAATATGGAACGAACGAGGGGAGAAAGATTAATGGAATGAATGAGGGGAGTCTGGTAACGAAGCAGTTTTGTCAATAGAGAGAGAGTAAAATGAGTGGTTGGGGAATGACCATCGTTTTCTCTTTTTTTTTTTTTTTGTGGGTTCACACTCTATTTCCTAAAGCATAAGTGAACTCGAAGACAAAGAGTTTTGCAATCAAGTAGCAGGCAACTCAGCAAGTGGAAAATGACATGGCAATGTTTTCTATCTTCATTTTGTCTTCATTAAGTTTAAATAGTAGAACTCTTTTAACATTTAATGAGGTATATTCTTGTGACATTTTTTAGCTATGCTACCATTCATTATTGAATTGTTGATGGGATCTTGACTGTAACCGGAATATTTTGGACAAATAAAAAGTAATTTTATAGTAGGAATAATTGATAATTGAATTCTTACATATCTAATTCAGATATATCAATTTTTTAAGAAACTTCGTTGATAACGAGTTTGTATTTATGTTGTTAGGGGTTATCCTAACAAGGGATTCATATTATGTGTTTTGTCAAAATACTATATTGAGCCCAATATGGCCTTATATTTGCTCTCAATGTGGCAATATATTATTGATCATCTTTCGCATTTTAATGTAATTTATTAATTTCAAAAAAGTTGAGGAGGCTGTCAATATTTCAATTTGCTTAGCCTTATCAAAAGGTTTGCTGACATGTCGGCAGTCGGCACATCAGCATGAGTTATTGGCATGAATCGTGCAACGGTTCCCTGCAACAGCATGGCTTTGATTATAATTCAAAACCTGGATTTATTATTACTACGGTAAATGTTTAGGTAAAGTTCATTCAATTAGTAATAATTTCTACCCCCATTCTAAATCAATGGAGTAAACTATTATTACTATTATTTTAAAGCTAATCCTTTCGTTGGCTGCCTTACAGTGGCAAAGGGTACAAATATCTTCCAAATTTAAAATCCGAAATGCCAACTTTGGCTGCTCTCGTTATGGGCCTGCTGGTCTGCTTCTAAGACATTTACCATGTCACCGGTCCGAATTCGAGCAGGTTCCACGTTCTTGCAATCAAGCAATTGCAATAACAAACATGCATGCCGCTAAAAAGAAATATGAGGTATTTTAAAATACCCCTCTATTCGAACTTTTCGAATAGGGATGGCAAATAAATCTGGACCCGGATGAATCTTGATGATTCGGACCGAATTTAACCCTTATTGGATATATGAAATATCCGGATCCGAATGCATTTTTCTAACCTAGATAAATTCGGTTTTGGGTTTGCCTAACCTGAATTTCCAGAACCTGGATCGGGATTTTTAGTATTTTTAATTATTTAAATAAATAATTTTTAATTGTTAGTTATAAATATAAAAGAAAAAAGTAAGTGAAAAAACAAAAGCAGCCCTAAAAATCTGAGCCTCACTGGCTCAAACCAGCCGCATCTCTCATCTTCCTCATCCCCTATAATCAAGGCAGCCACCTCCTCTAAGCACACCAGCTCTGCAGCCTCTAGATGTCTCAAGCTTTTCGGCTTCATCATCTCTCTTCTCTACTCCAATTTTTTGTTCGATAATGGCAGGAGGGTACTGTGGTAATTGAGGCTTTGTGGGTCATTTAAGAATGGAAAATTCTACTTCTGTTTGTTATGAATGCTTTTGTGACTTGTTTTCTTTACTGTTTTAAAAAGGTTGCTTAGTTACTTAAACTGTAGTATGATTGTTGACTTAATGGACTTGTCTTTTCAATTTTATTTGTTTTACTAGGATGCAACATTCTGAAGGTATTGATTTTGGGGAAAAAATCTGGGTTTAGAACTTGCAATCCGGGAACCCAGACTTTTCCGGGTTTAACCCGGGGCAGGACCCGAATTACAAACATGCGGGCTCAGATCCTGTATAATGAATTGTCGTCGGAGTTCGGAATCGGAAAGGTCAAACCCTGACCCGAACCCAGATTTTGCCATCCCTACTTCTGGTGTTGCTCATGAAATTAATGTATGTAACTAATTATCTACTTCACTTAATTGTAACTAGTATGTAACAGAAAATATTAACATCTCAAATTTTAAATTTTTATACATTTAATTAATGAGTTATTATCTAATAAAGCATCCTTTAAGGAGCATTTAGTATTCTATATTGCATTATATTGTATTAGTTCTATCGTATTATGATGTATTGCATTAGAATATATTTTTATTTAGTTATAATACGATACAATGTTTGATATACTATAGACTAAATTATATAATACCATTTTGTTATATTACTTTATATTAATATTAAAATAAAATTTGTATTTTTTAAATTTATTAATATGTTAGTGTTATATATTAATCTTTGAAATTAATTATTAATTTTTTTTTCAATATAGTAATTTTTATAACATAAAAATAATTTAATATTATACTATCATCAAATAATATAAATATTATAATATTATAAATAAAAATGGAATGTATAATACAATATAATAGAATATAATTATTTAATTTATTTTTAAATTTAATATATAGTAAAATAATAAATGACTAAATAATTAAAATATTTTTTAACATATTTAAAGTAAAATAATTGAAATGATTTTATGTAATAAAAGCAAAATAATGGATTATCATTTATTTATCAAATATTTAAGTTTATTAATATTTTATGTTATTTATTATTATTTAAGATAAGTATAAATCAATATTTAGTAAATTTAAATTTATAATAAATTATTGAATAATAAAAGTAAAATAATTAAATTTAAAAACTGAAAAGTATTCTGATACAATATAGCCTAAACTCTATTCTCTCATGAGATCATTTTATAATCCTTTCATTGTGTTAGTTATCTTTTTGATATAGTGCAATGTTACTAAAAAAATTGTAGTCAAATATGAGGTTAATATAACAATAATGTTTTAATACAACAAAATATAATATAATATGAGATGTCAAACGCACTCTTTAAGTTACTAAACTAATACACACAAATTTAATAGCATAAATACACACTTATCATGATTTTATTGAATTGATGACTAGGTTCCATGTACAGAAAATTAACATTTTGAACATTGCATAGGAATAAGGACATAATCTCTACATTAATTGAATTTAGTCTTGCATACCGAATATATAAACTTTCAGTAGCTCTTAATTGACGAGCTAACTTATAAATACGAGCAAGTCATGTGGATTTCAATAATGTATATTGGAGACAAGTCAATCAAATTTTTATAGAAAAGGTAAGAAATAAGATAACCAATCCTCTTTAAAAGACCCGGTGGTTTTGGGCTTAAAAAGCTTCCACTTTCATTCGCTCTCGGGTTCGAGAGGATTGGTAGCTGAAATACGATTCTAAGCGATCTTTTTGACATATAAAGAGGTATTCTAAAATACCTTTTTTTTTTTTTCAGTGATTATGTAGTTATAAATTTTTTTTTAAATATATTTTATATAAATTAATATAATATTAATTTATTAGTTGAATAAAAATATAAAATAATAAAAATAAATTATGTGGGTTAAGAATTTAATTCAATTAATAAATTAATGTTATATTAGTTTGTACAAAAATTTGTGGTTATATCATTATTCAAAAAATTATATTAAAATTATGGAGACGTAATATAGAGATGGTATTCTAAAATACTTGTACTATATATACATCAATTTTTTTCATTTTTTTAAAAAGGGCATGTGTATATAAAAAACTCCATTTAGTTTGAGATGTTTTAAATTACAAAAATTATAAAATAGAAACTGTAGTTGTAAAATAAAATTTGTTAGTATTTAATAAATAATCTTTTTAAAAATATAGTAAAAATAGTATATATTTGTCATCATAAAAATCATTTATAGATGAATGATCTAAATATTTGTAAAAACACGAGGAACTATTTTACGAATCATGAATCCTTACTATTTAGCCCCTGAATTCAAATAGCAGCCAAGAGACTCTTCATTGAGGCATTTCATCAGATGGTTTCATACAGCAATTAATCCCCTGTTGCTTTAACTGTATAAATACCTGTTCAAATAACAAAGAAAGGAAGTTCTAATTTTGAATTTGGAGATTCCTTCAATTAATAATTCTTTTTTTTTTTTCCATCGACTTCCAAAATTGAAAGCTGAAAAATCAACTTTACCAAAGTAATATTATTATATACTTTAAACAATTAGCGGGTGGAAGTCCTAAGTGAAACTTTTAAAAGCTTCAAATATGTTATTGATTGAGACTCAACACCAGCTCTCGTTGCGTGCTTGGTGGCGTCTGGTGCTTAATCAGTTACCATGACACCGGTACGCGTTCGAGCTGGTACCAGAACATTACATACATACACACACACATATACAACAATCATCGACTATGGACGGACTGATGCCAAAAAAAATTTGAGGTATTCCAAAATACCTCTTTTCTTTGACTGCTCAGGCCTCTAATAAATTAATTGATGTTTGTCACTAGTTGCCTGACTAATTAAACTAATTACAAATTGAAAATCTTAGTAACTTTGGGAACTGCAAAACCAACTTTGCCAAAGTATTTCCAGTGGCATTACAAGATCGCTTGACATGTTCATCATCAAAATCATTATAGTGCACTCTAGAATTCTATATCGAATTTTTTTTAATTTTTTCAAATGAATGCCAATTTTTTCAATAATGTGATCGGTATTTGAATCATATACCTCTTATATCATCTCAAAATCTTATTAATAAAGATGACAAATATCTAATTATGGATAAATAATATCCCATTCAAGTACAAATATATAATTATCCACGATGTATATATCCGTATAATTGTCCAGTATTAAAGTATCTAATATTGGATATGGATATATATTTTATTCATATAGATATGGATATCCACAGATATTTGATTATTATATAAAAAACAATACAAAAAATAATAATATATAATAGTTAAAACCAGTATTAGATTCCAATATCAAATCAGAAATAATAAACAACTCAAATAAAAAAATCAAAACTATGAATTTACATAAAGAAATTATAATATGAAATTACAAATTAATTTCAAACAAAATACAAAAAGTCCATTCTCCTAACACATCATTAGTCTCCAACTTGACCATCATCATTAATCTACAAATTAAAATAAAGCATTAACCAAGTGAATAATTTCTATTGTTTATGACCATGATCATTCATAATTGAGCATCACAACAAGTATCAAGCACATACCAAAAAAAGAAAAATAAACACTATTCAGAATATGGTTGTGTCTATTTTTTATCATCATTATCAGTTATTTCTCCATTCATTACTTCCTCGTTCATCACATTATCTTTAGGAATTCCATCTATTTAAAAAAATTATAAAATATAAAGAAAACAAATATTATCAAAATTAAATAAAGGATTAAAGTGAACTGAATTTGATACTTTTCAATTGAGCCCATGTCCAATTTTGAGTACACATTAAGGCCTCTAATATATTCGGATGAAATATACTACGATGTGGAATTAAAAATTGAGCTCCCGCACAAAAGCAGGCTTGGAAGCAGATTCTCTTGTTTAGAAATTAGAACCAAGTGTTGCTTAAACCTTTAACATGCTTGAATCATTTTAACTCGCAATTTAATTTTAACAGGCCCTATCAATGACGGTATGAACAATCACTCACTGAGAATTGGACATGGGCTAATTTGTCCCTAATTTTATTATAAATTTAGAACAAATTTATTTCATATAGATATGGGTTTATTTTATAAAATTAGGATAAATTAAAACAAGATCAAAGGCAATGAATCAAACAAATTTGGGGAGTGTTGGTGAAGAAAAAGAGAGAGATCTGAGTTACATACATAGATGTCAAAAGAGAGAGATTTGAGATGCAGGTTTTACCTCTGCTTGTTCCTTTTCCTTAGTAGTAGAAAGAACAAAGAAGAAAAGCGAATGAACGGTGAGAAATGAGTAGCTGACGAGGGATGATCGCTGGCGATAATCTTAGGGTTCGTTAAATTGATAATGTCTCACGACATTTGTTTTTATTTTTTCATTTTAATTTTATAAAAAAATTAACTTAAAATCGGGTAAATAGAGTGATGAATTGGATTTTGGAAATCCATCCAATATCTAATTAGATATTTTATAATATATATATATATGCATATCCAAAAGATTTTGAGTAGATATTATCCAATTTAATTAGACTGGATATATGGACATCCAATTTGGATGGACCAATTTGTCATCCATCCTCATTAGATTAACTAGTGTGCACAAGTATAATAGCATAAATGCACACACATCTTCATTTTAATTGAACTGATGAGCAAATTTCATGAAGACAAATGTTAGTATCTTTTAACATCATATAATGTTAAAGAGATAATTTCATATTGATTGAAAATAACTAGTTCCATAAATTGAATATATAAGCTTTGAGTAATTCTTAACTCATAAGCTAACTTTTACTTGTTAGTTACTTCATGGCTTTTGGAGTTAAGTTGGGTTATAGAAATGGTTAAAAAATTGATGAGACCTAAAGACGTGCTTATTTATCACCAATCGTCTTCTTCATGAAATTGTAAGAATATAATATTTGTTTAATTTTTTTAATGCCTTTCACATAATAGGATAGTTATTAGTGAATTTTCTGCTAAAAATAAAAACATCATTCTATTTTAATTAAAAGATAAAAGAGAAGACAGAATTTAAATTATTTTTTAACCCCTACTTTGCCCCATTACTTGAACTCAGACCAAGTGTTGGGGGAGACAAAACATCTTTTTGTTATTACATTATTTTGGGAAAACAAAAATCCTATTATTTTATTGAAAAAAAATAAGAACGCAAACACAGCACTTGCCCCGCCATTGACTTGGTGGTATGGGGCTAACTTGTTCAGCAAACATTCCATTAAGTCCGTGCTTCGAGTGGACCGTGGGGCAAGTATGCAACAGTTGCAGCAAATAGCAAGGTTATCCACTTATCCTGAATTTTAGAAAAAGAGGTATAATTCTAAAACACCTCTCTTTTATTAATTAGATCTATACGCATACTATTTCTCTTTTTTC